>JBAJHX010000043.1:23284049-23305392 GCA_037176925.1 Amniataba percoides | reverse complement strand
ACAGCCCTATTGAGGGAAACGGTATTTGACATGCCACACAGCAATGTCCTCTGTACACACCAGTGGTCATCGAGGCTTTTTCAGTTCAGTTTCAGCACACCCCTCTGAGGGGGACTTTATATTTCAGAATATTTATATTAATTCTTTATGATAATAATTTAATAATTGAATTTAATAAATTTAACTTATTCCCAAAGCAGAACAAACCATTTCAGAGGGGTTCTTGAACATGCCATGTTGGAGAGATCTGCTTTTTGCTTCATTGTAAAAAAAAAAAAAAATCATCAAAACGTAAAACTATTGCAGAACTAAGTGGATTTTTTCATTCCTAAAGGCAAATATGTAATAATCCAATCCAATATTCAGAAACGGGAGGTTTAGAGACTGAATGTGATGTTCATCGTCCTGTGGGGGGGGGGTCAGCTCAGCAGTGTGGGGTTCGTCTGAGGTTTGCTTCTGTGGTGAGAACTGTGTGTTGGGCGTCCCACGTTAGTCAGGGTACAACAGGAAACCAGAAAACGTGCTGTATTTGTTGTTGTTTCCGCCGTGTGCCTTGCCGCCGTCCAGTTTGACATAGATCTCGTCCCCGGAGTCCAGATGCAGGACCACGCTGTTGCTGGCATAGTCGTAGTTCTGGTCCGCATCCTGCGCTATGGCGCTGGCTCGGACCTGCAGGGGAAGAGACAGGTTTGACCCAGCAGATCAGACTGTGTCCGCCCTGCAGGCAGCTTTCAGACATGTCACTTTTACATTTTATTTAAAGGCCTGACTGAACAGAGGTAGGTCAAACCATAAACCCTGACATGTAGGTCACAGCTAACTACAAAGTGCAACACTCAGCATCTTCTACATTTGATCAAACTGATATAAAGCGGCCCACCACAGGGCGCAGGGGAGGGAGTGGACCGTGCAGGACTACAAACCTCAGAGTGTGTGGGAATAGTTACCTGTCCGTTCTTGCACAGGTCTGCCCACATGCTGGTCCCGTCTCCTCCGCGCATCAGCACGTGGTAGGTGAAGTAGTAAATCCCAGACACCTGGCATGTGAACTTGCCGGTTGTGGAGTCGTAGTGGTTCCCCAGGTTCGTGACCACGTCGTCAAACCTGAGCACTTCGTATCCCTCGTGAGGGTTTTTCAGACCCACATAAAACGCGATCTTTGCCCCCCCGACAGCAGAGGCCACCTCTGCCCCGGTCTCAGACCGCGCCGTGCCCCCCACCCCCGGGTACCCCGTCTTTCCAGAGGCCCCTCTGTCCCCTGGCGGTCCTCTTGGACCGGGTGGCCCCGGTTCGCCTGGTGGCCCCCTCGGTCCGGGTTTCCCCGGCCGACCCGGCTCTCCTTTAGTTCCCTGCACGAAGCTGGGGGCGGGGATGGCGCTCAGGTCCTGCAGGAGCTCCAGAGCCGTGGCGCTGGGTTTGGGGCTGTACGGGTCACAGATCATCCGGCAGGTGCCCATCATCTCGTAGTGCGCGTCTGTCTTGGAAGTTTGGACCAGCAGGGGAATCGCAATGATGAGAGCCAGCACCATGACGATGCCCACCACCGCGGCCACCAGCCTCCTCCTCTGCAGAGTCCGAGAAGCGAGCGCCAGAAAATCCGTTTTGCTTTGGGAAGTAATGATGGAAGATGGTGAGGACGGTCCGAGCAAGGAGAGCTGGGCAGAGTCACTGAGCAGACAGAGAGAGAGAGGAGGAGAGAGAAAGAGAAGCGCTGTCGCCTGTCCGCGCAGCCCGCAGCGCCCAGAGGTGCCACTGTCTGTCTGTCTGTGTGTGTGTGTGTGTGTGTGTGTGTGTGTGTGCGAGCTGACAGCAGGGTGCTGGATCTGCTCTCGGAGCACAAAGAGGCTTCCAGCGGTTTTTGTCAGAGTTGCTGACGTAACAAGTTGAGGGCAGAGCCTGTTGCAATCTGGATTAAGAAGGCGACAATAATCATGCCATCTTTATGTATGAATGATAAATCCCTCTGCACGGCCTCAAGGGAGCAGGATCAGGAGGCATTACTGACACTTTGGATCTCTAGCAAACTGTGAGACATTTCCTCTCTTATCTCCTTCCTTTATGGAAAATTCGTCTTAATGAAGGTTGTGTTGAGGCCCTGAATAAATTAACGAAGAAGAAGCTGTTCAAAGCACAATATGCATGAAAAGATGCGTCCAAGGGCAAATACAAAAATGTCCTTTTAAGTTAAAACAGATATACCTGAACTTTACCACCACTATGTGTATCTGTTGCTCTGCATTGGTTTGCAATGAGATGACAAAGTGCTTAATTGTAGAGATGAGTACTGAGAATAATTCTGCAACAAATCACTGTAGACACAGTTATGTGTAAGTATGACAGGTATAGTATGCACAGATACTGTTTGCATTAGACATCAGGAGGATGTAAAAGAGTTGTGATATGCCTTTTTCCAACTCACTGGAGCTTTGTCAAGTCCAATAGAATAACCTTGATCATGTCATCAGGGTTATCTCAGCTTTCACAGTGTCTTAATTGACAGTTTGACAGTTATAAACTGCTGGTGAGCATTTTGAAAAATGTGGGCATTCACAGGCAAGAGGTGTCTAATGAAAGAAGGAGGCTGACTTGTATAAAAGTTAGGATATTCTTTTTTTTTATTCGCTCTCATGAGTCCGCTTCACTTCATGGAAGTACAACATATCATCACTGGAAATCTTCTTCAGTCATATATCTGATATGTTTTGATGCATATGCTTTTCCTTTTGTTTATCCCTCTTTTCTTATGAGGTGATAGTGCTGACCAGGTCACAGGCGGCTTGTTGAAACTATTCAAAGGATCAGTTTGTTAGTGAATCAGAACTGCCATTAAAGTGTCTGGTCACTTAAATTAAAAACAAACTAACTTCAAACAAGTTAAACATTCTTTGGTTTTACTGCTCCAGGTTTGGAGATATCTGTCTCTGAGCATCCACCACTTTCACTGTGTTTAAAGTTATGGTCTGATAACAAATTAATCCTGTGTAACTGAACCCATAATAATCAACCTGTTATTACCTGTGAACCTGTGAGAGTAGTGTCGCCTCATATGAGAAGCATAAACTGCTGAAAAGTTTGCTCATCTTTAGGCTGATGTGGCGCCAACTGGCCTATTGCTTCAGATGAATTCAAGCTCAGGGGTCCCTCTCAGGAAGAAAGCCACTGGCCCCTGAGGGCCCATCCCTGCCCCTTTGCAGTTGGAACAATCTAAAAGTTGGCTGATTTTTTGTTTGTCTAATCTGTCACAGAGGCACAACCTGCCTCCTGTTGTCAGGATCAGCTAATCCTTATCCCCACAGATCCAGGATTTGACTTCTCCTCATATCCCTTTGTGTCAGCAGGCTAAGCTAGCAGCTAACAAAGTGCTCATGACAATTTCCAGGCGCTCCCCTCTCGTCCGATGAGTGCTAGACACGCACACGTACACACCACAGAACACACACAGACACAATGAGATCATGAACATGATCCATGTTGACAAGTGCACTGACACAGAGTCCCCGCAGTGTTACCACACTCCCTAATGGGCACAAATGATATTAAAAATTTCAGCGTTGGTGATTAGCATCGTTGTGGATTTGAGAAAAAACTTGAATTGAATAATGCAAATTTATGCTGTGTGTGTGTGTAGACTTTTACACATTTAGAAGTAATCCCCACAGTAAACCAGAGCTAAAGGAAGGTGATGGATGGCTTTGATTCAGTCGCAGCTCTCTTCTCTATTTAGATTCTGCAACCTGGGATCTTAACATTACAACCTAAATAACAACTTTCTTCATTTAGTCACTGAATCTATTAAAACACATTCAACTAAATGGTTATTGCTTGAACAACAGGAAAAAAAATGTAAGCAGCAAAAACAGGCACTATTAGAACAGATTTTGTATTAGTATTTTATCTGTTTCTAGTATTAACAATACCCATATGCCACATTTATTTTAAGACAGTTAGTGGTTGCTGTGATAAATGAAATAATAATACATAATTGTTCTTTCTGTTCATGATGAGACTACACTCTAAAAGACTAAAAGACTAAAAGACTTCTCACATCTGACAATTTCTTTAACTCTCTGAAATGTTGAATCATCCTCTCACACAGTAACGCGTTTCATATGTCATAAAGTAACTGAGAGGCTGGCAGTGGGAAATGAGAAACCAATTATTAATTGGAGGCTATTAGCCTTGCAAACCAGTGGATCAGCCACACAGGATGTAATTTTCACTGCCCTCCTTCACATGCCCTGGAAATAACAACATTGATGGCAAAATGTTTTTTGTTGATTTCAGCTCACTGTTCAACATAATCTCCCTAATGAAACTAGCAATCTGTGCAACTGCCCCACTGACTTCCTGACAAACAAACCCTAACAGGTAGTAATCATTTAGACCACATATCTCAAAGTCAAGGCCCGCGGGCAAGTAATAAGTAAGTAACAATTATATTCGGCCTGTGAGATCATTTTACATTGATCTATTAATATTGTTATTAATGGTCTTGCAATAAGCGCTGATAACACACAAACTACAGATCCCATAATGCAGCGCAACAGCTTCATTACCGAATGATAGGTTACCTGGGAACATTCTCGAGATATTTTTATAGAGAGCAAAGCATTTTAAATTATATATATAAGGTTTATATCATATAAAGTTTAAGTTTATTTATTGTGGAATACTATTTCTGTCTGTGTTTATACCTATTCATGTTCAAAAAACCTTTATTTTTAGTGTGTTCAATAAATGTTTATCCTGTTCGGCCCACAACCTAAAGTATGCTTTGAGTTTTGGCCCCTGGTGCGTTTGAGTTTGACACCCCTGATTTAGACTGTACACTAAAGACTTTTTAAGGAGCCAGGAACAATGCTGGGTGACTTCAAGCAGGTGACAGTGAGATGGTATAAATGTATTGACATCAGCAAGCACATGTTCTTAGTACACAGCCAGAAATGTTCTCAGACCCAGCAGCTTTACTCATATTCACTCTCAGCAAGACCCTTCTCACATTCACTGTGGATACTGATAGCTGCCTCTCATCTGGAGACAGAGTACACTCAACAACAGAGTCTTTGTTGAGAAAATCAAAGACAGCAGAAAAGGTGTTAAGTTATGTTATGTGTGCCAGCATGCCCTCATACATGATGGGTTTACTCCTGTTTTTGTAGCCTGTGATGGTCTGGATGCCCTCCCACATATGCCTGGTGTTGAGGTCTGCCTCTGGTCTCTCTGATCTTTTAGTCTTGCTCTGGTGGTGTTGTATGCTTCCTTGTCACCTGACCAAAACTATCTGTTTTTGTCTGTGGATACAGTAAAAATATCCTCAAGGTTTGTGAGACTATAAAGTCACGTATTGTCTTTACACAAAGTTGCAAGAGGAGATGCACTCTGACAAAAATGACATGTGTCATTCTGCAGCCCAAACAACCTGTTTTTTTCTTTGGGACAGCCACCGTTCTTCTGTGTGTTGGATGACTTCCTTGTGTTTAGTTTATTTCTGTGATGGCACTGCTGCTACGGCACAGGTTAACCACATCCTGATATACTCTTAAATCAAGCATTCAATTTTCAGAAAAATGAACATAAGCTGACCTTTAACAATAACCCACTGACATCCATATCTTCTCACCCTCTGGAATGAGAAATATTTGCTTTGAGTGAGTGATAAAATTAGTTTAAGAAAAGTTAAATCAGGTTTTTCAGGTAGATCAAAATTTTCTCCTGATTTCACTGAGAAAGAATATGAGTGTGTTCCTTTTATTCACCAGATGAACCATTCTGTTATTGTGATATAGCATGCCAGCAGTTTTTCAGCTGTTTTACAAAACAGGTCTTCCACCACCTCAGCTCACTAAAAATACATTTACAAGAAAAAGGTGAGGACATGTTCTTTGTTCAAATGCCTAGATTTACCCAGGTTTACTCTTTGGGGTTACCATATGGGGTCAATTTGACCCAATTCAATGTTTAACATCTCTAAATAAATGAATGACTTTTTTTTTGCCTCATATTTAATGATTTTTCTTAATTTCATGGGGACAACTAGGTAAACATAAAACTAACATGATGATATGTTTGCTATGTACACATGTTGTATGCATCAGGTTCAGTTTGACCCCACGCTGTTTTGGTTTTGGTCTCTCCAGTGTAGAGACTGCATGCATGCTCCTTGCAGACATGTGTGTACATGTGTACAGCAGTGCAGACAAAAGGCTAGAAGGTTCCTTCTGGTGGCCTGAATGCAAAATAATATGCAGTTCATATTCTGTCAAATTCATTTTAGTGACTATGTAACCTTGTTTTTTCACTATCTCACACACATATCTGTATGCATAGAACAGCATAGAACAATCCCTGACACAATGCACAAATTTACTTTTTTTACTTTTGTAATAAAGAACTGTTATGTGTTCCTTAATGATGATCTGATCATCATCATGTTGCTATTCTTGAAAACAAATTGTTTTTCATTCCAAATATTAATGTTAATGTAACAGACCTGCATATTTCACATAACAGATATTCAGGGTGTATAAGGGGGATGAGTGAGGGTGGTTGTTTAATTTAAAAGGATATTTAGGTAGTCAACAAACAAACATAAAGTACCTGACACATAAACTTGAGTTTGAATCATAATCATTTTCTGGAGGTCTAAATTGCTGAGGTCAAATTGACCCCAAAGATAAAATATGTTAGTAAATTTGAAGGTTACAGGAGGGTTATAGTCTGTTTCCAGGTATTAGGGAACTACTTCATATGTGGAAAAAACGTAACATCGTAACATAACACACCCGTATCTCGGACTTAAAAGTAACTCTTTCCCTGTTGCATCAATGTTGATCTTGCATTAAGTAGTCCAACACAGTCCAACACAGCTATAGGAGCACAATGCTAAATCACTGTAGCACTCTCAACAGTAGAGGTGAGAAAACAAACTTTCTTCTTTGTTACTTGTACAGTTTTGGAAGAAGCACTTGTCCTCTCTGACTGCACAGACGTCAGATCAGAAAACACTAATATGTTTCATTTAGAGGGCAATGACAAATGACATATTGTGACATTTATAAAAAAAAATTAAAATTTAAAAAATCACACGCATTCAGCGCATCACCAACAACCAAAGTTAACAACCTGTCTTTCTCTCAGCTTTTACAGAAATGTCAGTTTGACAGTTTGACACGTTCTGCCACAGCTTCAAGGCTGTAGCACGTTAAGACATCAAACACAGCCACATGCCTAAAGCCATTTCTGACACACACAGCACAAACACATGCATGACTTTGGTTCTAATGCTGGGATGTGAGGGTCCAACAGCATTTGATTTGGACAGAAACTGAGTGTAGGAGCACAGTTGTTTTTTACTCAGTAGCCTGAATGCAATGGCTCCAGCTGATGCATTTTTGGAAGGTGTAAGTGAAAATGGACTGAGGTCAGTCTGGCCTTCAGCTGCCTGTCTGCTCAGCTGTGGTCAACCCCAGAGGCCTGATGTAACACAACACATTGCTTCCTACTGTGAAGGTCATGGAGCAATTCATACTACTCTCTGATCTTAATGGGATTTTTTGTTTGTTTTGTTTTTTTTTCTAGAAACTCTTATCTTGTAATGATTGTTGCAGTGCATCCATTCATTATGTAATTACAAGTAATATAGTATATTTCAGCAAGTTTATCTCTCCACTGCAAAAGATCGCGTCATCATCCAGATCTGAAAGAAGGCTTGTTGCACTGAAAAAAAGCAGCTGAGGAGGCTTTTTTGTATTTTGTAAATTAGGGCCCAACCAAAGTGGATTTAATCATCTGAGTGATATCAGCATTGTTTTTATTTCTGTTATTTTACTTAATCATGAAAGTTTCACAGAGATACAGATTCATGCATAAAGACAAACAATAACATACAAATAAGCATCAAAACCAGGCGACAGTTGATTGAAAGATAAAATGTATTTGATGTGGCCATATTATTCATGTGACCAAAGTTTTAGAAGCTTCAGATGCAGTTTCAATTACCTGCTTGTTTTTTCGACAATAAATCATTGGCAGTGTATAAAAAAATCAGATAATAATTCCACAGCAGAAAGGATGTGATGACATGATGAATGTTTTCACTTTATGAACCAGAAATATTTGTTACATTTTCTCATTTCCATGCCACAGCCAGCTACTACAAGAATATTATTGATGAGCCTGAAGAAACATGCTTGTCCATGCTTAGTTATTCAAACACTAACTTTATTGCATGTTTATATCTATTTATTCATACAGAGGACACACTTGTACACTGAAATAAATTCAGAAACACATAGCTCGGATAGAAGAATGCCCAGTAAGATTACCACAGCGATACAGAGGCTTCTCACATCACTGTCACCCACAAAATCACTGTAATTAAGTTGTTAAGGATGTCTAAGTGGTTCATTCGCCCTAACAAGTTGAGGCATAAGAGCTAAGTCAACCCAGCTTTGACTTAAGGCTACTCCACTACCCAAATAGATAGAAGAAGAAGAAGAAGAAGAAGAAGAAGAAGAAGAAGAAGAAGAAGAAGAAGAAGAAGAAGAAGAACACCTTTATTCATCCTGCATGGGGAAATTTACATTTACACTCTGTTTTTACATTTTTACATATACATATACATAGAGGAGTACACACACATGCAAACGCAAACTGAGGAGAGATGAACGGGCTGCCCCTTGTGGAGCGCCCCGAGCAGGTCTGGGGTTCGGTGCCTTGCTCAAGGGCACCTCGGCAGTGCTCAGGAGGTGAACTGGCACCTCTCCAGCTACCAGTCCACCTCCATGTAGACTGGTCCACAGGGGGGACTTGAGCCGGTGACCCTCTGGTCCCCAAGCCAAGTCCCCATGGACTGAGCTACTGCCGCCCAATAGATAGACTACATTTGTTGTTGTCTCCTCTCTCTTGAGTCCAAATCAGACAGGTTCTGAGAACTCTTCCATTTAAAAAGAATCCGATTTTGCAACATGGAACATCACCCTTACTTCATCACACAGTAGCACTGGGTCAGTGGACCACAACCAGTGGTCACAGGGGCCAGTTCACCTTGACAGAAACATTTGTCCACTGGGTCCTGTTTTACAATGCAGATTAGTGTGAGAACAGAGTTGCCCGCAGGTCCTGTTCCAGTTTTACTGCACTGGATTCCAAAGGTGCTTCATAAAATAAATAAATAATGGGAAAAGGTCATAATTAATTAATATACAACGCTGCAGTTCCAATGACCAAGAATGTGTCTTATAGATTAAGTCTGGATCTTCTGTATTCTCCACTATATTAACTACTGTGCAGTAGTGGTGAAGAAACCCTTTGACTGAATGTTTGTTTTTGTGTGTGCCCTTTGAGCTTTATTTCCCTTTTGACACATAGATACTTGTGAACACTCATGAATACTCTCACCTCCACTATTTGCTGAAAGGTAGCAGCTGGGAAGAGTCATGATGTTCACAGTAACTTGGCTAAATTTGAAAATACCTTACCCTCTTTGTTTTAGTACTCCTCACACACACAAAGCTGCACATTTGTAAAAAATATGACACAAGATGGTATTTCTGTGATTAAATCAGTTCCTGCCAAACATTAGCATCCTGGCTATGATATTTTTATAAGTTGTAGATTGAATTATGAAAACTATCTAACATTAGCTTTCCATAACATATGTCAACCTTTTCATTCCTTCCATCTTTAAAGTATGTATATAAATTAGTGTCTTTGACTGAATGTAATTTTCTCTCAAGTTCCACTAATCATTTCACCTTATCAGCTGTATGAACATCAGTCAGCTGAAAGACTGTCTCACTGCATGATTTGAAGAAGAAATAAACTCTGAAATAATTCAAACAGTTATTACAAAACTGCCCAACCAAGCATGTTTGAGCTTAACTGCTAAACACAGGGAGGCATTAGCTGAAATATTTTCATCCCCCTGGAAATGATGATGATGATGTTTGGCCACTGCCCTGTATGTGTTGCTCCAGTTGAGTCACTGTCTGAGCCTGAAATGTCAAACACAACCAACCACGGGGTTTCTAAGAGAGGGGCTGGGTGGAAAGGTCAAAGAACTGTTGGTTAGCCTCAAATAAAGTTATTATTATAGAGTTTGGTTTTATTAAGAGATAGCTATTAGGCCTAATTCAGGTAAACATGTTTTTTTACACTGAAGATAGTTTACTGGCCTGGAGGGTTTGGCCAGTCTTATGTTGCTATGTTGAGATTAAGTAGAACCAAATAGATCAACACAATGGTCAGTCAGTGTGTGGCTGCACGTGTTTCAGCAGTGTGGAGAAGAAATGCACAGCACATGTGAGAGAGTGAGATAATGGGGATGGAGCTGAGAGGGACAGCATTAAGAGGAAGCATGTCAAGGTATCTTGACTACCCTCCATATAAACCAATGAAAGGCATCAATACTGAAACATGAAAGGAGGAGATATGTAGACATGGAAACAATAGTAATGGTAAAGGTGGAAGTAATTCCAGTTACTCAGAGTACAAGAGTTTTATGATAAAAAAAAATGTTCTAGAAAAATACAGTACTATACAACACAATATATACAGTGTTCCTGTGGCCTTTATAGTGGAAGGGGAACTAACTAACTTTGACTGCTCTGAACTCTTCTTTGTTTGTTCTGAAGGATGTATTTTGTAACAGAACTATAAGATATATGACTGGTATAAACTGTTAACTAAAAAAGTAACAAAATCGCAACAGTTTCTGTGATCTGTGTGGAGCCTTAATTAGTATCCTGGACCTGATGAAACCATAAAAAGGCCAGCATCTCTCTCTCTACCATTAGCTACACAAACAGCAAAATTATGATAGATTACTGAGATAGAATTGTGAGAATCTGAGATTTTAGTTTCGTTTAGTTTTATTTAGTTTAGCCACAGTAAGAAAAGTGATGCTTATCAATAAAGGAAGGGTGCTGATTGTGATTGTCTGATCAATTATCAGTAACAAAAACATTTTAGTTTCGCAGGTTGAGAAAAATACCTTCAGCTAGTGTCATTTTTGATTCAGCAATTGTCCACCCATTTGGCCCTTTTAATTGAATTGTGTGGTAAAAATAGTTTTGGGAGAGTTGTGAGACAGAATTATAATACCAGACACAAGTGCTGAGCCAGTAATAAATAGTCATGTGTTTGCTGTTGTAAGTGTGAGTCACTCATCAATACAACAAGTTTCTTACAGTGTTACTGACAAATAATGATCTGAGGAGGAATTATCTGCTGGAAGAGGACAAACACACACACACATAAACAGCCAAAATAATGATGTGCTCTCTGCCAGAACAACAGATATCCTGCTCTTCTGTCTGGACTTCCCATCAACATTTACACAGCCTGATGTCTTGTGAAGCTCTTGTAAATCTCAACATATCTTGTGTATTTATGAAGTGCAGACACATTCATATAGTGTGTGACTGTTGTTTCTTGATTTACAAGCATTGTTGCCTGTAAACCACTGCATTTTCACAAGACCTCAAAACCTTAAAACATATTCAGTAAGCAATGTCCAGATTAGTATCCAGGGATCAGCATTATACATCATGTTTGGGACTGAAACATAAAATTTAAATCATTATAACTGCGTAGATTATTGTTGTTAATTGTTTAGAATTTTGTGGAGTGTAAGTAAGAAATGAAAATCAGTAGGTCCTCCTCACGTTAGCCCTTTGTTCTACAGAAGAGAGACACCCAGTGGGCTGAATTGACAAATGCAGACAGACACGTGTATATTTTTGATAATAATTATATTAAATATTAATACAATATTTAGTAATCTGGAAAAGGACTCTTTCTCTCTCGCTCTTTGTGTTTCCTGTGTATGTGAGCTCTGTGTTTGTCACTGTTTCACTCTTATAAAACTTTGTATTATTATCACAGCAGAGCACACGGTGCATGCCTTATCTCCTGCTGTCAGACGTGATGCATTCACTTACTGTCAGACATGTCGTCATCCACTCAAAAGCCAAATGGTAAATGATATAATAACTTACTTTTACAGTTGTCTATTTCATCAACGTGAAGGAAAAATAATTTCTAAGTTTGAACAACTTTGTGTTGATTGTGTCTGAAATTTCAGTATGTGTTTTGATAAAATCTCAAGACTATGAAAACTTTTGGTGTGATCTGTAATAATACAGGCGTTTATTTACTACATCTTCCTTTGAATGCACATACATTTTTTTGATTATGGAAAAGTACATTGAACAGATGTAGTACTCAATAAAAAAAAACAGTCCTGCACTTAAAACCCTGCTCAGGTAAAAATGCACACATATTTAGCTATACATACTTGAAGTATTACATTAAAAGAAAGTAAAAAGAAACTTCCTAATTACTAATATATTGGGATAAATCATGCTACGAATACTTAGTAATGTTTTACTATCGTATATGGTCATGGTAGATCTGACTTTAAGTCTTCTCTAGAATGTGGACAAACAGTGATAACAATAATAATAAAAAAATAATAATAATTAAAAATAAATAAATAAATACATATAATACTAATAATAATAATAATAATAATAATAATAATAATAATAATAATAATAATAATAATAATGTTTGTTTGTTTGTTTGTTTGTTGGCTTGTTTATTTGTTTGTTTGTTTGGTTGGTTGGTTGGTTGGTAATTTCTTTATGTTTACACAGATAAACGTCAAAAGTTGGATTTTTTCAGGAGTACTTAAAGGCAGCAGTGGGCGGGGCACCTCGTACACGTGACAGCCCGGGTCTGTCCTCTTATGTATGTGTTCTTTGGACGCTGCATGGAGCGTGTGTGTGTGTCTCCATCAGCCGTGAGGTACGCTGAGCTGTCAGGTGCAGAGTCAAAGAGGAGGACAGCAGATGGATCAGCAGCTGCTCTCAACCTGAAGCTTTTCACACTCACACAGCTTTGTTTGCCATCTTAAAGCTCTTCCACTGTCCTGTCAGCGAACGTTACTGTCCGGAGGACACGGTGAGTCACAACGTTACCTAAAGTGTCTCCTGCCTCGAGGAGTGGTCATGTCAACACCATGTCATCAGACTCTTAACACACCTGTTGTCTCCTGTTAGATGTGCTGTTCAATCATTTTTGGTACAACTATAATTTGAAGTTAAAATGATAAATCAATTTCCTAAAACCTCATCCAGCTGCTGTCTTTCCTCAAATAAAATGAGTGTAAAATGACTGATTAGTGCTGTCATACTGTGAGTTATTGTCAGTCTGTTGATGTTAATGTTGTGTCCTGTGGTATCATCAGTCTTACCTGCCATGGGTCTGCAGATGAAAACCAGCTTTAAGATAATGATGAATTCAGTGGAATACCTTACAAATAAAGGAAGGGATCAGTAAATAGGTGTAGTGGTTGCTGAATGTCCCTTATCATCGTTTTCTCAAACCTTCACACCAGTGAGCTCTTGACTGTTGTCTTTTCATATTAACAGTAAGTCATATTTATTCGGTCACATTGAAATGCTGTTTCTGCTGCATAGGGTATGATGTGTAAATACACCTCGTACCTGAAACACACCACAGTTCAAATGACACTTTGTGTCACTTGATTTGAAGGTTGTTAAACTGCATCTGTCCCCCTCACCCACAGCAGACCATCATGCAGAGCGACATGAAGGAGCCCTTGTTGGCCAGTTGTCCTCCAGAGTCCGAGCCCCGGTGCCTGGGGGGACCCGTGATTGGCATCATTGGCTCTGGAGACTTCTCCCGCTCCCTCGCAATCCGGCTGGTGGCCTGTGGTTTTAAGGTGGTGGTGGGAAGCCGCAATCTAAACCGCGTGGCCAGGGGTCTGTTTCCTGATGGGGTGGAGCTGCGACCACAGAGGGCAGCAGCGGACAGCGCAGAGAAGGTGGTGTTTGCTGCAGTCTACCCAGAGCACTATCACACCCTGGTGGGGCTGAGGGAGCAGCTGGCAGGGAAGGTGCTGGTAGATGTCAGCAATGCTGCCAGCGTGAACAGCGGAGAGAAGTCAAATGCAGAGAGGCTGGCAGAGCTTTTTCCAGAGAGCAGGGTGGTCAAAGGGTTCAACGTCATCTCTGCGTGGGCGCTGCAGGTCGGAGCCCATGATGGAAGCAGGCAGGTGAGGAGGAGGCATTTAATTCAGGCTGAGCAGAAGACTAATGATAAAGATCTTTGATTATTGAGAAATATTGAAATGTGAAATGTATGAGACTGATTTTGCTTCATTCTCCATAGTGGAATAGTTTTTGTAATATTTGTTAAATTACATTTTAAATCATCACAGCATTTGTGGGCACATAGAGCTGTATTGTGATATTGTAATGTGAGACTGAACACAAAATGTCAAATATCAAAATCAAATTAAATTCTTTCATTTTTAAGTGACATCTATTCAGGCAGTTAGTCAAGCTTCACACATCCCCGCTTGAGCCACAATAATAATACTAATTCTTGATGTTTAATGTCAGTGGAGCTCTATGAAGTAAACATGAGAAATGGAACAAGAAGAAGGGGAAGAAGAAGGGGTACTTGTCCATACTGATGAACAACCTGAAACAGTCATTTCCTCCCCTCCAGGTCCCAATCTGCAGTAACTGTCCTGACTCTAAAGCCGTGGTGCTCCAGCTGGCCCGTCGCCTGGGCTTCAGTCCTGTGGATCTCGGTGGTCTGTGTGCATCTAAAGACATTGAGGAGGCCCCGCTCATGCTCTTCCCATCCTGGGGAGGCCCCATCCTAATCACTTTCCTCCTCTTCCTCTTCTTCTATGGATACAACTTCATGAGACGCATACTGCTGCCTTACTTCGATAAAGGAGAAAACAATTTCTACCAGCTCCCTCTGGTGACGGTGAATGAGACGTTGCCAGCAGTTGCCCTGGTTACACTGGCTCTGGTGTATCTACCAGGTACTGACAACTGTTCATTTGAAAATATAGCACTTGCACCACCTCATCATAGTAGAAGTAATATAGAAAATGCATTGATAAAAATGTTTCATGTTAGCTGTGGACAAAATTACTCTTGTAATGTGAGAGACAGACTTATAAAGAATGATCTGTGCAGTGGTGTCTTTGGCTTGTTTTGATACACTCCACAACTCTGTTCTCATCAGTCTTGTTTCCAGCAGGATAAGACAGCTGTTTTCAGCAAAAAAAGCTCTGATAAACCCTTTAAACACCATCTGCTCACCACCAAACACAGCCAGGCCCAGTTAGCCTGCTGCTGAGAATAGTGGAGCATTTAGCAGCTAAAAAGCCAAATATTTTCCTCAAAGTCAGTGATGTGCGACTCAGAGCTAAAAGGTGAATATTAGACTTAAAGTGTATGCCCAACGTTTTCAGATCCTTGCATCAGAGAAGAAACCACTGAGCTCTCATGTACAGACTAACTGATTTTATTATGAAACTCTAATTTCTCTTCTCATCTGAATTTAGAGTTTCTCTCACTGCTTTTCAGGTGCAACCGAAGATGCACATTATAGGTATTACACACTTCATGTTTTCATGTTTTTATGTTATTATATGTTTCCTCAGGTCTGCTGGCAGCTGTTTTTCAGCTGGGCAGGGGAACCAAGTATAAGAGATTTCCTCATTGGCTTGACTGTTGGCTGTGCTGGCGGAAACAACTGGGCCTGCTGAGCTTCCTTTGCGCTGTACTCCACGCTGTATACAGTATGTGTCTGACACTGCGGAAGGCTGCACAGTATTCACTCCTGAATGCTGCATACCGTCAGGTGAGCACTGCACCTGTGTGCACACAGTGTTTGGATCTCATCTAATTGTTGAGTTTGGTAACTGAGGGGAAGGTTGACAACGTGGCTCTAATATGGTTGTGAGTTTTCATTTTTCCACTCACTCACAGATGAAAAGTGGTGTTGAAAACTCCTGGGTGGAGCAGCAGGTGTGGAGGTCTGACCTGTACCTGTCCTGTGGGATTCTGGGATTTGGAGTCCTTACTCTGCTGGCTATTACCTCTCTGCCCTCTGTGGGAAATGCCCTCAACTGGAGAGAGTTTACATTTGTTCAGGTCAGCAGATTACTATATGAAGACTTTTTTAAATGATCTATAATCCTGGACCTTAATTGTATATCAATAACGTGTATGGTAGCTGCAATCATTCCTCCTGAACCCTTGTTGGTGTGAATACACCAGAACACCCCTCTGCCTTCAGACATTCCAGTATAAATGGTCCTTACCCTCTACGTCCACCATCTCCATCCTGTCATATCCACAGCTCTATTTGACTGCATATGACCAAATTCCCCAATATTTCACTGAGGAGGGGTGCTGCTGCATGGCCCCGTGTTTGTAACAAGCAGATTATTCAAATCCAAATGTAGCTTGGTATTAATTATCCACCCTCAACCCACCCAAACAAATGATTTCTCTGATTTGGAGACCCATCTGTGCATTTTAAATGATGCTGAGCAGTGCGGGCTTTCCAGGTAATTTTTAATCGTGGGTTATACTGATTTTGTTATATTGCTTTTTGAGTGTTTGCTTTAATGATAAATTTTACTTTTACGTTAAAGATCGGAGAGAAGGCTTTCAGAAATTGCACACAGGAAGTATTGGGATCAAAACAAAAAACTGTAGCTCTTACCTCAGCAGGACAATTGAAACACTCAGATTTTTTACTTTACACTTAAACTTTGCAATGACAGCTGTGCTGTGCACCACTTTGTGCAGGATGTAAGATAAGAGCCTTCATGTGTCTAACTCAAAGCATTGTATTTAGCTGAGCAGTGGAATTGCACTTCAGGGCCTGAAATGGTGGAAGTAAGTAATCCATAATGAGTGGTAGTATGTTTTTTTATGCACATGCTGTAAGGCATGTGAGAAAACAAACCAAACTGTACAAATATGAATAATATGAAATTATGTGTAAGACACATTGTTCCCTGTGCCTAAGTATGTCAAGAGAAGTTATGCATTTATTCATATTACGAAAGGGTTAAATAACTGTGTAATGTGAAAAGGGTTGCTTTAGATGCAAACTAACAAATAATTATTATCAAAACTGCAGCACCTCTTCATTTCTCCAGGTCATGTTTTGTCTCAGATTCTTTGATTTCTTTTTCTTCTTGTGTCTCCAGTCAGGACTTGGTTATGCTGCCTTAACCCTCTCCATCATGCACACTCTCTTCTTCGGCTGGGACTTTGCCTTCTTCCCTGAGGCCTACCCTTATTACCTACCACCACTGTACCTGCTGGCTCTCATCCTGCCCTGCATAGTGCTGGTCGGACGGATCATCTTGGCTCTGCCGTGCCTGACATTAAGACTGGCAAATATCCGCAGAGGCTGGGAGAGTGCACGACTCCGGCCGCCTAATAACCAGCGGCCGGGGTCAGTGGCGGTGGATCCTCCACAAAGTTTTGGTGATGTCTAGTGTTCCAGATAGTAAACAAAAGAAATCTGGATTGCCCAGAAATGTCTTTTCTCTCTGTGAGAGTCTAAACACTGCTGATCTCAGACAGAGTGCAGATCAGTTATCTCACAGCTCCATGATTCTGGTGTGGCCTTCAGGACTATTAAAAACATATTCAGGTACTAAACCGCACGACTGACATCAACCAGCTGCATAAAGCTCATATTTCATTAACTGACTGCAAATTGCAAATGTCATTATCAGTTTTTCAAAGAGTAAGGTAACATCTTCAAAAGTCTTTCATCTGAGCAGCAGTCTGAAGAATAATCAGTTATCAAAACTGTTGTTTGACTCATCTGTTCATCAACTAATAATTTCAGCTCTACATTTCACAGATTGTTTGTATGAATGAAGGAAGAAAGAAGGGCAACACACAAGAAACAAAGTCTGTCATTTATTGATAGACACCTGCAAAGGCCCTGCTCTCAGTTTAGCTTGGTCTGATTTTTTTTTTCTTTTTAAATTTTTCCTCACTGGTCTTCTTCTGTTCACTTGTATTTGTAGTGTGAACTGTGTAGTGTGAAATGATGAGAGGCAGCAGGTGGAGCCAGATAAGTCTGATTTTCTTCACAGATTATCGGTCTCATGTTCTGCTGTCAGGACACATACAGTTTTAGTGAATATGACTCAAAGTTATTTTAAAGTAACTTACCCTCTTCTGCTTTAAGGCACTGACGACCTCAACCCTGTCCCAGGTCAGAGTTGAGGTGCATCTTTTTTCACAACGTACTTGTTAACATTATATAATGCATTATTACAATGACCAATTTGTTTCTTTTTTTAACCTCACACATGCTACACACAAATGCTAATTCAAGATTCTACACAAAGCATTTTTAATACCAAACAGTATAATTTCTTCTTGTTTGTTGTGTCAAAAACTGTTCAGCCATTCAGCTGAAGCCAGCCTTGCCTTGTACAAATTGTTATTTGTACATGCGAGTGGTGCCAGTGGTGCTCATGCGCAGACAGTCACAGTCCATTAAATTACATTTATTTTTAACTTTCAGATGATTCTGTAATTTGGATCTGCACAATTGAGTTGACCAGTTGATTTACAATCCAGCCCTCAGTTAGCTGGTGATTTTGGTTTCCAGTTACCGTTGTTATGTCATATGTTCTCAACAAATTGCACAATGTACACAGTAAAGATTGTTGAAGTTGAACATGTTATTCAAGTTTTATACACATATCATCCTGAATCTCTCTGTTATCTGACATTTGTCAGGTAATGTAATTTTTTCAAGCTAAAATTGAGTTGTTTTTCTTTGTTGCTGAAAATATATATATTTGTTAAGACTTTGGACAAAATTTCTAGACCTACTATGAATACTTTTTGAGTGTGGTAATAATGACAGAAATGCAAAATGTTGAGCTGTGGAGTATATACGACAATAGATTGGATTTTTCTTTAATGGACTATGAAAAAACAATGGTATTTATGTTACAACAATCTAAGATACTTTTTTTAATTCAATTCTCTTATACACAAAGACTGACAATACATTTAAAAGAAGAAATAGATAAATGGGTAGCAAAATGAATGATGGAGTAGCTTCCATGGTTTGACCGAAAAAGACAGATCAGCACTTGCAAAAACTGAAATTTCATCAGAATGAAATGAAGATGTGGCAGTCTATCCTGCACTGTCTGACAAGAAAAGAAAATCATACCTCAGATTTGAATGCCCAGAGAGAGATGAATAAAAAGGATTAAGTGTGTGACTAATGAAATGCAAATAAAATGACATGTATTCCAGTACTAAACCTGGAAATCAATCCTGTCTTTGTGAAGTCTGTTTTTTTTTTATTGTATCAGTTATTTGGTCATTTTGGAGGTTTGCAGTGGTTCTGACGGAAATGTGATGTAGCCTTTAAACTCTGTGACTGAGAGCTCAACACACTGTAGTTTAAGAAAGTACAGGTCTAATAAGCTGTTGTTGCTGATCATGTGTGAGAATGTCCTGTGTTGCAGTGTATATATGTATATATGCAGTGATAATTATGATGATCAGATCTGATAGTGTGACGTGATCTTTAGGTGTAGTGTGAACACGTGTTCACCAGAGCAAACAAATTTCATAAACATTTCATAATAATTCACTGATTTGGCAATTAGACATAATAAATACTATCAAAAAAAGAAAACACCACTCTTAACTAAGAGCCAAAGTAATTTACACTCTTGAATCTCCCTATCCAACGAGTGCTTCAATACTATTCATTTATAATTTTATTAGTAATTGCAATTATTTAAAAAATCACCCAAATACAGAAAACATAACCAAATATACCATTCATTGCAAAAATAAAAAACATGTCATTAACCTCTGAAATATAGTGACTAGAACATGTACCTAAAATAACAAATGGTAAATGCGCAAAAACATAAATAAATAAATGTGACAGTATACTTTGTTTCTAAATTTAGATAAATTGCCATATAAGCCAAATGTATCAATTATGATACAAAGAGAAATATATATATGCAAATTGAATACTATTTTAACAACATCAAAAGGTTCAATAAACATCTCAGTTTCAAAACAGGAAATCAGAACTTGCTGATAATTATTTCATGTGTCTGGGGTTTTTAGAGTTAGAGAAAACTGTATGTATATGTAAACTGTCTCAGTCTAAATACATCAGTAAAAGAGAGAAATATATTGATATATTTTTTTGTTTTCAGGAACTCCTGTTTTATTGTAATAATAGTAGGGAATGCTGCACTCCTATTCTCAGGTTAATGCATTTCTAACTTTTGGTCATAACAACAGCAACAATGTTTAAGACAATATACATTTCCACAATAAGCAAATAAAGGCATTCATCCAGGCATTCAGCTTCCTTTTCTGCAAGTTAGTTATCTTAAACAAATAAGATAAGAGTAAAACCTAAAACTAAATTTGAAATTAAAATAAGCATTTGACCCTTTTTTGGTATGTGGCCTAACACATACTGTCCTATGATGTTGCAACTCACCGTTGAGAAGAAATGATATATACCTTTGTGTCTGTTACTGCTCAGGAACATATACATACATTTTTCCCCTAAAAGGGAATTATTACCTTGAGGTCCAATAATTGGGGGTTGGAACTCTTACTCTGCAAGTGTACACGCTGCAGCAGTCAGGAAAGATCATGCTGACCTTGTGAAGCTGGTGGAGGAACATTGCTAATGCTGAAGCATGCAGGGAGGCTTATTTCCTCTTCATGGGCTGAAGGAGGTCCTGTGGCATTGCTTGCATTACTGCAATGGACTGGACTTTTTACTCAAAAGTCAAACGTTTACCTGAACGTGGGTAGAAATGTAATGTTTGTTACAGCTAAAGCTATCTTAATTTATGACTCAGCCCCACTGTTATAGATACTACTTATGGTGACTTTGCATGTCAGTTGTGAACACAGAAGCCACTGAGCCATTACCGTATTTTTCGAACTATAAGGCGCATTTAAAATCCTTACATTTTCTCAAAAATGGACAGTGCGCCTTATAATCTAGTGCGCCTTATGTGTGAATTGTGGTTGTGCTTACTGACCTAGAACAGATTTTATGTGGTACACGGTGCTCAAAAATCTGTCAAAATGTTTTAGTACGACTTTGGTAAGCTACGAAGCTGCGCTGCTTAATGGATTGTTGGAGCATTATGGCCACCGTAGGCAGGAGCCTCGTGGAGTGATACGTACTGTGTGTAATGTGCCTTATAATCCGGTGCGCTTTATGTATGTAAATAGACCTGTTACAGCCTCTGGGTTCATGCACGGGGGGGGGGGACATATTCATTCTCTCTTTCTCCTCTAGACATGAAGTTGGCCCACATTCGCTCCTGACTCCTCCTGCCCTGATTGGCCAAGAGTCTCGCTGCGGGTTCAACCTGGCCGCTTCCTCCGCCCCCTCGTCGGGACGTCTGCAGTGGCACCAGCCAATCCGCTAAGGGTCCGACCTCTGAAAG
>JBAJHX010000043.1:23224498-23283899 GCA_037176925.1 Amniataba percoides | reverse complement strand
ACTGTTCTGATGAAATGGAAACAACTAAGAAGTTACAGTTCGTGGGAAAGTACAAATCTATGGTGAACAGAGTAAAAAGATGCAAATCTAGGGTAAACAGAGTGAAAGTGCAAATATTAAGTGAACCAAGTAAAAACCAATTTTGACAGACACACGCCTACACACACAGACAGGCATTGTCATGCACATTGGTGTCGCGGTGCAAAATAAAATAAAATAAAATAAGTAACTAGCCTTTTTGGGAAAATGTAAGGAGTGGAAAGTACCAATATTTATGTTGAAATGTAACTGAGTAAAAGTAAACGGTCGTCAGAGAAATAAGTACTTACAAAAGTAAGTACCTGAAAAATCTACCTAAGTACAGTAATGAAGTACAGTGTTCACTGAACTCCCCGTAACCCCCCCGATGGGGTTACGGTCCGTATATGTTTGGATGTAAATCCCCTCAACACACACTTTATACACTTTTCTCAGACAGGCATTAATATTTTCTCGCATTTGCAATGACATGGGTGCAATGGTGCATTTCTGTAGCTTATATACATGATAAACAGAGTTTTTATTTACACAGTATACACAGTTGAGTTTAATTATATGTTTGTTGTTTATAGAACTGTTTATATAAGATATAAATATGGAAGCTGAACGCATTCTGTACTGTACAGGAGACACGGCATGGAAGAGATTGATTGACAATGATCTACCGTCCATTAGCCAACGAAACGCAGAACACAATGGGCGTGTTCAACCTTAGCCAATCAGGACGCAGAACACAATGCGCATTCATACGCTGTAAAAAAAAAGTCTGCAAAATTACACTCAAAACCTGCAAAACCGCGAGGCCACGAAAGGTGAACCGTGATATAGCGAGGGACCACTGTATTTGTACTTCGTTACTTGTGTGTCAGATTAGGCACCAGCCCTCGACCTGCTTTGGTGGAAAAGGGGTACCTGTGACCCTGTGTGTCAGGATAAAGCAAGTATAGATAATGAATGAATAGACATAGATAAATTAGAAAAATACTCATTATATAAAAATACTTAAATACTCATTCAAAATATTCATTTTGCACATAATTTATTTTTTATTTTTGGTTATGAATTATTTTAAGCAACAAGAAAATCCGAAGAGCCATTTCTCTAAGAAGAGACGGAATTCCCATGAATGGACGCCTCCCTGAGAGGATTCAAGGCAGTCAGTGGAGTTGCACATGTCGCCTGTAGAGGGCGACCACAAGCCTTCGCTGCGTCCAGTATGCTGCAAATGTAACCAGAAGAAGAAGAAGAAGAAGAAGAAGAAGAAGAAGAAAACATGCTAAAGCCTCAACCTGTCTGACTCCAGGCGACCTCAGTCAGCAGTTAAAACAGTGTGTGGCTCTGAGCAGCGGGCTGACGGCCGTGTGCAGCGGGACATGGAGGGAGGGGACGTGGAGGGGGGCGCGGTGGTCACGGTTCGGCTGGTCAGGTCCTTCGAGCACCGGAACTTCAAACCCGTGGTGCTGCACGGAGTCAGTGTGGACCAGACGGTGCGACAGTTCATCCAGTTTGTCAGAGACGGTGAGTGAACACAGCGACGGTCAGTGGGATGATGATCAGTGCCACCACGAGTCCTCCTGAACCCTGACTTGTCTTCCAGATATTGCAACGAGACCAGGGCTCCCCCCTCCCTTTAAGAACTATGCCTATGGTATGTCACATGGTTTCTATCTGTCTCTCCCACTGAGACTGCTTCTCTTTCTGCCGATGAATATTCTACAGTTTGCTGAACTTGTTTTGTTAGTATGAGAACTGAGAGACATTGGTACTTGTGAATATAGTGAAAATATAGATGTATCTCCATTTACTCTGTCAGCAATATCTGTTCTCTGTATCTGAGTCCATTCGCCTGTCTTTCCAGACACAATGAAGATCATCCACCAAGCACATGGAGCAAAGGTATCAATGTACTCAATGAACATGGGTCTTTGTTTCAGTGTTTCAGTGGCATACAGCACAAAGGACTGTTAATGTCCACTGACAGGTCACTTGTAAAGCTGCAAGAACACTTTGTGTCCAAAGAATGAAAAGTGTACAGGAAGCGACACAAAGGATGACCTTTGCTGTGTTGTTGTTGTGAATGGAAAAAAATGTGAAATTATTCAATTGTACTATTTAATAACAGCAACCAAATTAAATTGCACAATGTTAATAGCAAATTGTGAAGTGAAAAGTGAATATAGATTGTTACAAAGTTTTTAAAAATGTTTGTTTTTCTGTAAAATAAGTATATTTTGAGTCAAAATGTCATGTGCTTATTTCACTAAATCAAAATCATTAAAGTCCAAACAATGCCCAGCCCTAATTATATTCCCCAATAATGTTATAACATCATTTTTACACAGTAACTTCCGATAGCTAGTGGTGACCTTCCATTTCTATATGACACATGCTCGATCTACAGGAGCTGCATGCAACTAAGAATCAGCATTTGCCAATAAAACACAGTGTTGTGCCCTTAACCAAAGATTGATCTCAGGCCCCCGACTATTATGAAGAATGTTAACATAATGGCTAGACTTAACACACAATGATACAAGTCTGCTTAAACAAAGCACAAAGTTGTGAGTGGCCCATCAGTGGAAGTGCACAGGAAAACACACCCTGGACCCCTGGAGTGAGGAGTGCACTGTAATAAAATTCAAAATCAAATTTATTTATTTAAAGCCCAAAATCACAAACATTGTTTGCCTCCGAGGGCTTTACAATCTGTACAGTTGTGACACTCTCTGTCCTTAGACCCTCGAACTTGGTCAGGAAAAACTTCAAAAAAACGTTTGAGGGAAAAAGAAGAAACCTGAGGAAGATCCACAGATGAGGGATCCCTCTCACTGGGACGGACAGACGTGCAATAGATACCACATGGACAGAGAACATCATCATTAATCAAACATACTGAGTCCATGTATTTAGTCCATATGTGAATTATGTGAAAAGGAGTCCTTGAGCCCAAGCGCAGCTGGATGTGCTATCACAAGTCCTAATGTTAAGAGTTGTGATTGGTTAAGCCAACTCCATAGAAGGGTGCCATGGAATTGATGAATTCTGAACTGAATCTTTGATTTATGCCCCATTATGAGATTTATGTTACAGTTGGAAATGACTTTTCACCTTGCCTGAATGTTTCTCAAATGCATATAGTTATTTCATTCTGTGGGCTTTTTTCTTATCAAAAGTGGCCATTGAAAGGGGATACTTTTCTTTTTTTGGCAGACTAATGAATTGGTGATGAGTCTGGATGATGATGAAAAGCTCATTCTGCAAGATGACCAGACCCTTCGAGCTGCAGGTGTTGGTAAGAAGAGGAGCAGTGGCTGACACTCTGCCAGATATGCATCATTGTAAACTTTTACATTTTCAGCTGTTCCAAACAATGAAAGATGTTTTGCTGCTTTCTTTTGTCTTATAATTAATGTCAGCTAGCTGTAGACTGTAGTGATGGGTGAATGAAGCCTTGTGAAGCATTGAGGCTTTCTTTCTTTTTGTACCAAAAATCGATTCGAAGCTTTGGGGCTAAGACTAAGAACAGTGACATCTGTTGGCAGACTGGAATTACAGCAGCTATTTCATAATTTGAGCGAAGCACTCACACAAAAAGCATTATTATGATGCTCATCATTATTTCATTTCTAAATGTGTGCAGTAAAACTCATTTAAAGCTACATGTTCATAAACAGATTTGAAGTTAGAAATAACCTTTGGCGATATGCCTTCTGTCTCTTTTTTGTGTATAGCAACAAAAGAAAATACCAGACAAAAATAGAAAGTCCTTTGTTTAACCTCCTGAGCTATACTACCAATCATGACAACCTAGCATTTCTTTTGTATAATTATATGTTTCAGGCTGTACAATGCTAGTTTATCAAGTATGCTGTATTAGTGAAGTTTGATCTGATAGAAGTGTCAGTAGTTGTACCTGTGAAAATGGGCATTGTAAAAATGGCAGTGCTTTGTGCAGTGTTTATTTTCACAAAGTCTTCTGTCAAAACCCACATCTTCTAGTCACTGTGGCGTGCACCGAAACATTCAAGCTGTAAACCAATGAAGCGCTTCTGTCAAACCAGTGAACCAATGAAACACTTTGTGAAGCACCAATGATGTCCAAAGCTTTGGACGTCATCAGTCACATCACACTTATGGCTCGATACAAGCTCCGACACTTTGAGTCAAAACACGGCGGTTCATTAGACTGAAACAAGCTTCAGTATTGTTTGCCCTTCTTTAATACAATGTGGGAAAAATGGATTTAAAGGTTACCGACACGTCCAAAATCAGTCAAACCCAAATGTCTATTTATTTTTCATCGTTTCTCTTGTATGACATACATTTTATTGATTATTGGATTTTTAGGTGCTTTGAAAATGTTAACATTGGTTAATTGAGTTATAGGTTAATCACAATGTTTCTAACATGTTTATCTTTCTTGTTCCAGCAAATGAAACGGAATTGGCTTTCTTCAGGAAAGAGGACTACGGTCTCTATAAAGCAAATCCAAAAACTACATGGTGACCAAAGTGGTTTTACTTTATAGCAGCAGAGATTCTGATTGGACAAAGGACAAAGGTCAGGCATACCAGGAATGTGAGGAGAACAGGAATAGTTCCATGTTGATATTTAAGAGTTTTAATTTGTGGGTTGTTTTAAAAAAGTGTATTATTCTGCACACTGGTGTGCCTTTTTATTTCTATTTTTCATTATGTTGTACTGTTTTCTTACAAGATATGCTGAATAAAGTTTTCTAAAGGTTTTTTTTTTTTTTTATTAAGCTTGAGTTATATTCCTGAATTATAGTCATGAGAAGCTGAGTTTTGATGATGTACTGCAGTTGAATCAGAGTAGTTGTGAGAAAGACGGTATGAAGTTTGATTTTGTCTCAGATGGAAACCACAGGTATTATTTTTCTTATGGGTCTGTACAGTAAAAAGAAAGAAAAAAATTGTTTATCATATGCAAAGTCAGTTATACACAAGGAATAATTTTATTTACAGTCTCCTGTGGGTAATTGGTATAAAATTATTTTCTCACTAAAGAGCAATAAAAAATGGTCTGATGTGACTCTTTGAACTGGATGTAGAACAGTCTTTAAACCACCTCTCCATGTTTCCTGTACCATACAAACTAACGACCTGACTTCGAGTTCATTTATCATGAAATAGTTCCGTATAATAAAAAATGGTGACGTTCCTTGTTGTAGAGTCATGATTGGTCACAACTTTCACGCCACCCAACGGGGGTAAAAGAAATGTAATGTCAGTCTCTCAGTCAGCCAATAGCTTGAGGGGAGGGTGTGTTCAAAGCCCCCAGTTGACCTGCTCTCGCAGTAGTTGCATGATGGGAAGGACCGTCCTTCGACCCTCTTGCTGAGTTACGTCGGAGCTGCCAGCCTGTCTTCTCGGAGCTCTGAGTGAAGATGGCTGACCTGCAGGTGTGTATGGATTCAGAAAGTTTGAGCTCTGAGAGCTGCTTTATGTGTCGTAACGGCGGAGGAAGCCGTTAGCAGGCGCTGTAGGTTGAGTTAACAGTACTCACAGCGAGCCTCGGCTCATGTTTTCCGAGGTGAGCACATGGACAGGAAACAAAGGAGTATTGAATGTAACCGTCTGATACTTCGGTGTACAACAAGGACTGTTGGTGGCTTTGAGCTGGCTGGGTCGCAGACAGACTTGCTGACGGGGTGTGGTCGTAACCTCACCGTTATACTTCCGTCCGCCAGCTAACGAGCCCGAAATAAAAGACGGCTTGTGCACAAAGTGTTGAGAGCTGGAAAAGACAACCTAGGGCAACCTGGAAGAGATTATTCTCCCCTCATGGTGTGCAGGCGGACTGTGAGTCGCAGGGTGTATGTACCGCTGCTGCTCTGCCTGCTCACACGTTGTAGGGCCGAGAATCATGTTGATCACCTGCCTGTCAGACAGACACGGTCCACGGTATATTTCATGTTGGGTTGCACTGATTCGTATTTGTAATGTTTTGCTGGTGTGTCCTCCCCTCTGCTCCAGTGGGCACAGAGTGGCACAGCCAGTGTTTTGAGAGTCAATGAGCTCTTTGTGCTTGAGGGATTTAGCCCCTTTTTTAGTTGCACTGCATTGCCTCCAGTTTCTCAGATTCCAGGTCTCAAACTGTGCTGAGGCCCTGCACAAATCTGTGTCCAGATTGCCTCATCAGTCGGAGTAAAGTTCAACACTCTGACTCACTGTCTTTGTCTTATCAAATACTGTGGAGGGGGAGTGAACAGTTACTCATTATGGCAGGGACTCACTTTAACAAATATGAGACTAATTGACAAAGAAAAGGCTTGATTCTAAAGTCTGATACTGCTGACCTTTGACCTACTGTTGTCCACAGGAGTCACTGTAGTCCTGATATGAAGCTGTCCTTTCTTCTGCAGGCTAAATTTGATACAGCAGCAGCTGAGGTGAAGCAGCTGAAGGCGAAGCCAGCGGATGAGGAGATGCTGCAGGTGTACTCTCTGTTCAAACAGGCCACTGTGGGTGATGTCAACACAGGTGAGACAACTCCGCCTCCTGCCACCAACACACTGAAGTGCACTCTGGTGTTTGAAACTGCAGAATTGCCAAACTTTTTCAGACCACAGCACCATGTCACCATTTGTTCATGATCTGATTTCACTTGCTTTAATCAACTGTCAGTCAGTCATCCCAGACTCAACGAGCCAAGAGAACAGGCACAATGTTTCTGCCAACTTGTTTCATTTGCCTTGACCTTTTACTTATATTGTCTTTATCTTCCCTCTCTCTGAAGGTCGTCCGGGAATGTTTGATTTCACTGGCAAGGCTAAATGGGATGCCTGGGAGAAGCAGAAAGGTACATGTTTGGTTAAAAATGTCTAATAGTTGTTATTCCAGAGAGATTTTTCTCATTTATTTTGAAAAACTATTTTATGGCTCATTGGCCATAATTCTTTCTGTAATAGTTAAAACTTTCAAAGCTTTCACAAAAAAGTGGCATACTATAAGAAAAATAAATGAAGCAGCTTTAGGCCACAGCTGTCCTTGTGTGTGCAGTGGTTTGTGTGGTCTGCAGTGATTGAGGTTGTGATGTTAACTTGGTCAGCAGTATGAGCTAACATCCTGTTAGTGAGACTTTTCTCTCCTCCCTGCTTTCTCCAGTTAACCATCGCCAGGCTCACACAGCCACAGAATCTTGTGCTGTGCTCTTGATTAAAGACCAAATGAATGTCAAAAATGTGACCTCTGTTATGTATTGGATTCAAGTCTGACTGGCCAGATGAGTTGACCTCTGGCCCAGTGTGGTTGCGTATTACAACTGTCAGCCTTGCTTTCCCACTCAGTCACTCTCAATCTGAATCAGTCTAACTTGACTAACTTTACACCCCTTACCAGTCACTGATATCGGCCTTTTGAGCCTGAAGGCAGAGCAGAGAGCGCAGCCAGTGAGGTTCGTTAGACTGAAGTGGTCAGAGAGAGGACAGCAGGGGTTGGAAAAGCAGGTCTGGCTTTGTTTGACTACTGTACCAGGTGTCTTACTGAAAGATGATCAACTTTTCATACGTCGATGAGCTCGTCAAGGCCACTTTTTGAGAATTTACATACCCAGTCTGGATGGGACTGGATATTTAAAAAAAAAAAAAAAAAGAAATGTTTATGTGCTCCAGCAAATTTAGGAAATATTGAACTCAATTTTGCATGAATTGATTATCGATAAATTAGGGTTAGGATGGAGGAACAAAATCTGCAAACAAGATATATGTTTTTTGTGTATTTCTTAAACATTTTATTCATTATATCAAGTTACATGAATATACTAACATATAATTGACACATTATTGTTATGTTAACATACTTTTATATTAATATTCTACTTTTCATTTAATGTCATTATATACTGATATATTCGTAGTTGGTCATGCAGGTTATGTATCCGCCCACCTCAGAGCAACACAATCCTCTTGTACTATTTAACTGAAGTTATTGTTATAAATGTTGTTCAGTAATCTTGTTAACATAAAGTTTGGCATGGTTTGTGTGAGTGATTGTGTATCACTGAGAGGGGCTTTGGTGTGCTCTGAGTCCAAAGTCATTATATGTGATTCATGCCAAGGCTGTGAGTCCTCCAGACTACACACTGCATGCAAATAAGAGATCACTGAAAAATAGGAATAGCATCATTATTCACAATTGTGTCTAACTGTATTAATTTGAGTGCATTTTGACTTTTCATTAACTGTCAGGCAAGAGCAAAGAGGATGCCATGAACGAGTACATCACCCTGGTGGAGCAGCTGAAGGAGAAGTATGGAATTTAAGGTGACACAAAACTGTCCAGAGCAGCTGCAGGATGGACTGAGAGCACACGCTGAGGCCACCAACAGTTCCTCATTTTGTTGTGAAATGCCTTAAAACCCAAGAAAAGTGTCTTTACACAACATGTGTGAATGCCAGGTGGACTGCTTGTGACCCTAATGAGATTAAGCTGGTCTGAATAGCCTCTGGTGGAGGTCAGTTTCTGATCATACATCAGTACCATCATATTTTACTTCATGTTTTCAACCATGTCACTTTGCCTGAAGTCCTGTCATTTCAATATAAAACCATTCTTCTAAAGGTGCTGTGTTTGTTCTCTATTTGTTATCTATGAAGCTAGAACACATCATGAAGATCAGTCCCCACTTAGACTAAACATGGCTGTGTGGTGGCTGATTGAATATGTCTACATCCAGCAGAGTGTTTCAAGGATGTGATCAAGGGCTCACACACTAAACTGCTAAACTCAAGTTTAACACTAAATGCCTAAATGGTCCTTAAAGTTCCACGTAATTAAGTCTAAAGGGTGAACTAAGAGTTCTCAGGTCACTGCAGGTTTTAATTCAAACCAAGCAGGAGCTCATGTGACTCAACACATTCAATCAACTCGACTGTCTTCACATGGTGGATTTGTTGGAGCAGGAGCAGATGTGCTCCATATAATTTAGGAGTTATTTTAGAATGTAGGTCTTAGGATCATTCATGCAGTGTTTTACTGGTACTTTTACTTCAGATATTATTTCTGAATACTCATTACAGCTTTTGAATGAATGCCATGTTTTCTTAAAATCATTTACATGAGTGACTTGATGATCTTGACTTGTGATGGAGTAGGCTGTATGTATGTTGTGCTTTTGCTATTATGATATGTAGAGTATCTTAGTAGCTCTTCTATCTATGTAGTATTATCGGACATCACTCCATAATTTCACTTTATGGATCCATACTGACACTACAGCTTCATGCTGCACAAGGCTGATGTGATTGTTTTTTTTTTTTTATCATCGGGGGAAAATAAAATATTTGGAGCATGATACTGTACTGAGCCAAACAAACCAGGCCTGGAAGCCCTTCAACAGACTCAACAAAGATGGAAGTACATCTGTAATTGATTGCAAAGTGTCAGCGTCATTATGGGTGTATCTGTGCACACGATTTAAATTAGTTTCTGAATTACTTAGAACTTATTTGTGAATGCTCCTGTAAGCTCAGCTGTAGGAAAATAATACAGGCAACACAGATAAATGTAATGAGGTATAATGAGGTTCTGTAAAAAAAAAACTGAAAAAAAGACGAGTGATTTGCTGCACAGCTTCAGTCACTGCCACAAACCAGGCAGGGTATATGGTGTAGTTAAAGACACGACATGTTAGCATTCACATCAAGACAGTTAAAAAATATAATATATCATGAATTGAAGCCAGACAAACTATGATGTAACACTGCTGTCACATAGGAGCAAAGGGCATGGTCATATCACTTTGTGTCTCTGCTTGCATTCTGTGTGTCTTTCTAGTAATTTTCCATCTCTTTGTGGTCATTTAGTTTCGGTGTTTTTTTTTTTTATCACTTTGTAGTTGTTTTGTGTTCTCTGTAGCTCCCCTCTGTCTGTTGACTTGTTTAGTGTCAATTTATAGTAGTATTGTGTCTTTTACAGTCATTTTTCATCTCTTTCTAATAATTTCGCATCTCCCTGTGCTTGTTTTAAGTCTCTTTATAGTTATATTGTCCTTTGGTAGATGCTTTCTGTCTCTTTATAGTCATTTAGCATTCCTTTTATGTGGTTTGCTTCTCTTTATAGTCATTTTGCATCTCTCTGTTGTTTTTGTCTCTTTGGAGAATGATCAGTGTGTGGTGATTGCTCAGTATCCAGTCCTGGCTCAGGCTGATTCACAGTCCTCACTAAGACTAGGAGAGTGGATCACATCTCTGAGGTTCTCTGGTCTGTGCACTAGCTCCCTTTTTTCCAAACAATTTCTTATAAAATACGATTGTAGGCACGGAATGTTTTAGGGTCAAACTACATTTCTGATGTGCTGACTGTTAGGACCATCCAAACTGCACAGACGGTCTGGAATCAGGTCTAACTCCTGCTTCTGCTTCAGAGACTAAACTAAACACAGATAAGTAGCAGTCAGTTTGGATGTACCACATACTGCACATTCTGTGCTCTATCAGTTCTTTTACATCAAGTTAGCAATAATCTTTCAAAAATACTAGGTCCTGCTCTGTTATCTGGTGTATACAACATTTTCATCCAGCAGGGGTTGTATTTCTTCATGTCTCACATAAACATGTATAGATGACCAGACACAAGTTGTTACATTATGAAACATCAGCCCACCGTAAAAAAAGATTTGTAGTTAGAAATCATTTTTAGTTTAGTTTTCATACAGTTGAGATCAGGATATTTTGATCTCTAATATAATATAAATCATTATTCCATCCTTTGCCTTTGATGACTAAACACAGGTGTCAAATTACAGATGAAACTTTATTATTTATCTAGTGCAGAGGAAATGTGTTTTCTATATTGGAAATTTAAATGACCACCCATTCAGACATTTTCTTAATCCTGCTGGCTGTAATTTTCATTCCAGTCATAAAATCAAAATGCTGTACAAAACAAACAGCAGACTCCGTACTCAGCTTTTCTCTAGCAGGGGGTTAAATAATGTTTGCCTTGAGGGTGGTGGGAGAAAAGGCCATCAAAATCAAGAAGTTAAATTTTCACCGATCTATAAACACAAGTTGTTTGTTAATATATGGGTTCAGACACTGAATGTATTATTTACATTTAAAATTCTGCCCCCATAAGAAGACTATAATGAAAAAAAAACAAACAATTTGATCAATGTTCATGTCTGATGTGCATCTTCAGGAAATGCCATCTTGTACTGTACAAAGTTGTTCCTCTGCAGCAAGCTGGTGGAATCACATCCACAGAGGGATGAAGAAAAGGCCACTGTCGTTTCTTAATATGGAACTACTGAAGTCACTGTTACAACCTGTAAAAATAAAGAGTAGGAGAATATAAACAAACTCACTTATACAGCCTTCTGCTGCCATCTGCTGGACAAAATGTGAAAATGAGAAGTTGAAGATATTCCTTGAGTTTTGTCGTAAAGCATCCTGTATCTTGAAGTTGAAGTCCCATGTATTGAACAGACATCTGATGTAAGTAACAAGTCATTATCTAATGCTTAATACAGGTCATGGAATCCCTGCAGCAACAAATACTTTTTGTGTTTGATGTTACACTGCTGGTGGAACAACACTGAGACAGACTTATAGAGAAGTACTTACAGGAGTATTGAGGAGGAGGGAGCAATTTTTCTACACAGTTTGTGTGTAATGAAACTGACCTGTTAAAATCATCTGAATACCTTTCTCTTGAGTTCAGAGCAGAATAATCAGTGCTCACCATCTCAGACCACCAGTCTCTGAAATATTAATCACTATTTCTGCAGCAGATCTCTGAGCGGATCTCACTTGCTATGACTAGATATAATTCATCCTGAATGAAGTCCTGGATATCATAGCAAGAACAAGAATGACTCCAAAGCTATGGAGCTTGTAAATCTAGTGGACAGCTTTGAAGTTACCCAACATGCAAATGACTCATTAACATGGTAACATTTAAAAGTTATTAATAACAGGTTTAAATACTAACAAGGAGTCAGTTACCCATCACTGTGTGTTTTATGATGCCTATCTTAGAATGAAGAAGGGGGAAGGGGAGATTTTTTTTTTTTTTTAGAATAAAGAGACACCTGGATGATGACACAGTTCTTTAATATCATGAGATCACTGGAGTCATTCAGCTATGACTGCTGTTTAAATGACATTGCTGAATATTTCAACTATACTCTGTCATCTGGCTATAAATACTGTTGCTCCGCTAAAGGTTAAAAAAGGTCGACTGACAGAATCTCTCATGGGTAAACTATAAAGTGTTAAATATATCTAACCGTCCTTTGATAATTAAGAACTCCAGCAGTTTAAAGAAACTGGAGGATAAGCAAGCTCACAGTTCATTGTAATAAATGAACAAAGAAATACATCTAGCTAGATAGATCACTTTTCTGAGGTTATTACAGGAGATTAATGAAGCTCTATGATATTGTTCTTCACCATTAACCAGGTACACAACACTGCCTATATCTGTACACAGTTCCCTGCATCAAATTGTGAGGAACTTGAATTTAACATAACTTCAATTAGAGCCAGTGCTGCTGCTGATGTAAACACAGAATACTCCAGCAAACACTGCAAAAACATGTAAATACAGGAATATTCAACTTTACAACATTAACTAAAGTTTACAAGACTGTTACTTAGTGTAACTCTGCCACTTCTTGTATTTACATTAGAGATGGGAATTCCGGCTCTTCTTAGAGAACCAGCTCTTTTAATCTTGCAGACAAAACACTCATTGTATTATCAATAGAATTGAAATGGGTCCAGATTTGACTCCTCTTTGACTCCTGTTGTCACTTATTTTCTTAACTAACTTAACTACCTCTCCAGCACTTCATGTTGTCTCTCCCTCCTGTTCTCCTGTGTGTGTGTGTGTGTGTGTGTGTGTGTATGTGTGCAGCCCCTCCCCCCTCTGATCAGCGCACACACAGAGACAATAACACACATTTTGACCAATCACGTGCTGCTTGAAGAAGAAAAAAAACGGCTCCCAATTAGGAGCCGGCTCCCGTCGTTCACTTCAAAGAGCCGGCTCTTTGAGCCGACTCGTTCGCGAGCGACACATGACGAATTTACATACAGGACTTGGAGACAGCTGATCTACAGTGTTTTAGGTCCTTTCCAAACAGCTGTTGTTAAACCATTTCTGAAGAAACATAACCTAGATGGCCAGCTACAAGCTGATATTTAAAGTACCATTCTTTAGTAAAATGCTTGAAAAGATTTAAAAGAAAAAGTTTAGTTGCACATAATCTTCTATGTAGGAATTTTAATCAGGCTTTAGAACAAACACCACACTGAAACGGCTCTTACTAAAATAATCAGAAAATGAAAATGAGGTAATGAAGTCTCAAGTCCTTTTAGACCTAAGAGCAGTGTTTGATGTAGTTGACTGTGATATCTTAATCACTTTCAAAACTTGTGCAACCCCAAAACAAATGTCATGTGTCAGACACATGATCTCCAACACTGAACTTACTCCCTTTGATGTGTGCTTTGAGCCAGAAAGCTGCTTTAGTTCATTATCATATACACATACAATTATATATGTTGTCACTTCATAAGCACAATGCACAATGTTTGTTAAACAGATGACACACAACTGCAGTTGTGTTGCACTCAACAATTGATGCTGCAGCTTTCAAAAGCAGCAGAGCAGAAAAATCAGTACTCACCATCATCATCAGTCTCTGAGACTACTTTAATATATTGCAGGGATTCAAGTATCAAGTATTTAAATTACTTTGTTTCCATTTTTGTGTAGTGAATTACTGAAACAACAAACAATTATGGCCAATAAAAGGAACAGACTGATCTTTTATTTTCATTTTACCATTGCTTTGACCTCCTTTGACCAGTCCTGTGCCCTTTGTCTTGCATCCTGAGTGCTCTAATGAGTGTCTCTACTGAATTCAATTACATATAAATACATAATTGAAACCATCATGACTTTGGTGCCCTCTTTGTTGTAGTTAAATCAAAAGTTTTGTTTTACGATGTATTGTTCTGTTTGTTTTATTCATAGATTATGCACATATGAAATTGAATATGTTTTGCACAAAACAAAAACAACAGTAAAGAAACCAAAAGGGTGGCAAGGTAGCTGATTGTAAAAAAGGGTTTGTTTCAGAGGATGGGGATAGTTAAAATGTGAATGAATTAGGATCACCTGTATTTTGAATGAATCAATGAAGCATTAAGTTAAGTTAAGCATAAAGCTGATTCATGAGATGAGGTCCATGTTATTGTCTCACTCTCTCACTTTCACTGGTAAAGCGACAGTCATCGATTAGGAAACTACGTATGCTTTGTGTAAACTGTTTTTTTGTTGCTTCCTTTTGGTTGGTGTTTCTCCTCCATGGTCTCTGCTCTGAGATGGCTTGTGTGGTGACTGAGGTGCCATGAGGTCCTGCTGTCAGGACAGAATGACAGATATAGTGTTTTAGTGAGTATGACAGTAATTTTAAATTAGTTACCTACTTTAAATCTTTGGCATTTCTGAACTAGTATGGTAACCTTTCCAACCTGTCGGCGCACAAACATTCAGAGGTATCCAGGGCTCTGGGGCGCCTCTTCCCTTTCTTGGACCTTTGGAGCTCCCTCGTTCCCATGTCTGTGCTGGGATTAATCCCTGAACCACAGGTGTGATAATCCCGAGGCGAATGGTGCTGCTGAACAGTGGGACTGACAATGCTCAGGCCCCAGTCTGCTTTGATCATGTTGGTCCACAAACGGAGCCTAGGACCTCTTTCAAAAGAACGAGGAGGACAAGACAAAGCTCACTTGTTCTAACAATTCTGTTGTCTGAAGTGGTGAAGAAAACCCTTTCCCACAGACTGTCCAGTTTCCATGACATGTGTGTCTCAAAACCACAGAGCAGAGATCCAACTTCATGACAAGAAGTGCCTGCGCTCGATTGTTTTGACATCAACTGATGCATCACTGATCATTTCTGCTGCCAGACAGAAAATGAGGAGCAGAATCTATTCAGACACTTCTCTAAAGTCTCTCTGAGAAATAAACCAACTGATAGAGGCTTTTAAGTAGAGACAGTGTAAAGTTTGAAAGAGAATCGTCATCCGTAACTCTTTCCTCTGAAACAGTCTGCTCAACAAGGAGCTTTTGGTTATTTTCTTGGCCATTAAATCACAATTTCACACCAAAGATAAATGATAATAGCTATATAGAAAATTAATGTACATTTAAACACATTATAGGTGGTTACAGAGAGCTGAAGGACACTGACAGAGGAGTAACGGGATGTTACTCAGCAAAATGCACAGTGTGGGGCTACATTTATCATTTGTCCACAGGAGGGCAGTCTTCACCAGATCATCCCCATCCACCATATTATCAACACTTACGTCTGCTGGTGTGTGTGTGGGAGGAGTTGTTGCTGAAATGGCTCTAGCTGATGAGAAGTTTTGTGTTTTCCCTAATTTGATGTCTTTTCTGCACAGTGAAGGGCAAACATCCAAATGAAGTTAAAATAACCAATTTATTTTCACGAACTCCTGCTTACATGTCTGCTTCTTCAACATCCACTTTATGTTTTTTCATTTACACTCAACATCTGCTGCCCTGTATAAGGGGTGCTGAAATGATCCCAGCTCACAGCACAGTTCATAAAATCTATTCGTATCTGTACTTTGACTCTACAGTATATCATAGCTGTACCACTGCTTTATTACTGCTATTTTGTATTCTTATCTTTTTTAAGTGTATTTTGTTGTTAATGATACATGTAATTATGTTAATTTTGATATTGACTGTAAAAGAATACCACGGTAACTAGTATGGTATTCAGATAATTTTATTAACCTCTCACAAATGGCTGTATGTCAACTTTTATTCATTTCAGGATCACAAAAAGTTAGGAACCCCTGGTCTCAGAGTTAGAAAAACATTCGATTTCCTTTTAATTTTTTTAATATCATATAGTAGCCATGCCAAGTATTAAAATGAATACAGATTATGTAAGGAGTGTGTATGTGGAATGAAAAATTCTAATGGTAGCACAAGAAATGTATTTATTCATCCACAGGAGGGCAGCCTTCACCGGATAATCCCATCCACATTCAGCACCATACTCTCAGTGTGTATGTCTGCCAGTGTTTGTGTGGGGGAGGTAATGCCACTGTGACTCTGGCTGATGAGAAGTCTTGTGCTCGTACTTTCCCACTCTGCTTGAAGCAGCTCTAAACTCATGTTATGAACTGTTCAATTATCAGAAGTGTTGTTGCCTGTGAATGTTGTTTGTGTAAGACTAGTGCCCAGATAAGGCTGCTGTACTGAGAATAACGCCCTGTGGTGACCAGCCGCTCCATGGTGGGAATCCAGCTCAGAGAGCAGATTTCACACAGACACACACACTCTGTGGTGACTTTGTGGTAATATAGTCTCCCAGTTGTTCTGTCAAGTTGTGTTTCACACTGCTGGGGTCACCTTTTATGTCCCGGTCTAAGCCTCTGCCTTTGATTCATAGTCACACAAACACACACACACACACTGCAATCAGATTAAATGAAAAACGCATGTGTTCTACATCGGAGCACAGCTGTGTGTGTCCGTCTCTTTCAGATGCTTTGCCATTCCGTCGTCCACATTTAGTTTTTTTTTTTATACATTTCTCTTCAGAGAGTGTATCCCTTAGACATATTTTTGTAAATGCTCCCTAAAAATGGTCATCTAAACAAATAAGACAGCATATTACAAAGGAGATCAGCTTTCTCTGATAATGTGTCGCAGAAATTCCACAGTTTTCATTAAAAAAAATGTTATACAAATTTAATAGATTTAAATGATATTTCTGCTCATATTACTTGACCATAACTCAGTCAGATTGTAATAAACCATACAGGTTCTACTCACACTGTTAAATAATTAAAGTGGACTTAAAACCATTTCTATACACTGCACACCCCTGCAACAACCCCAGCTCAAAGTAGCAGCCAGCCTCTCTGTCCTGGGATCTGGCCAGTGACCTTTTTATGAATAGTGGAAGATATTGACTGACAGTTCTGGCTGAATAGGAAGCCTGGTTAGCTCCCAGTTGAGCAGCAGGGTGAGCTGATACCCGTGTCCCCCCACTGCTCAAGTAAACACCATCAGAGCCAGTCAGACTCTGATGGTGGGACTCTACGCTGACTGTTACTGCTATATTTTGTTTTTGAAACAATGGCAAAAACCAATGTTAGCTTCTTTTTTGTTTTTATCCAGTGTTTTACTGTCACCTTTTAATGTCGACTCAGCTTGCTTAGAGTCTAGACCAAGGTGTTTCCATAGAAAAACTGCCAGGTTCTATCTGTGATGAAAACACAAAAAGAACGGTTCCAAGCATTTGAGTCAAGCCATACTATGCAGAGGTCACTCTCCTTAAAAGACTGACCCTCCCTCCCCCTTTCCAGACCCCCTCTGTCTACCCAGTCAGTCCTATGTCACAAGGCCAAATCGATCCATCTGACCCTCTTTCTCCTGTGGATGAACTTTCACCCCCAACCTAACAAAGCAACAAGGCAAAAAAAGAGTGTTTTTAGTATCAGTGCAGGACAAACAAAGCTGTCCTCCAGTTCCAAAAGCCACTTGAGCGTGTGTGTGTGAGACGGTGTGTGTTCAGGTTGAGATTGTAAGATGGATGGCCTGTTGGAGCAGGACGTCCCATCATAAAAGAGCCAAAGTGGTCCTGAAAGGGAAGTGTGTGTCTCTACATGGAGCTGTGAGAACTTAAAGTGTGTCAACTCTCTCACCATCAAATGTCAAATCCTGATTAACAGCATTAGCACTGGGCTGTGAGAGAGAGGAGAGAGGTAAAAGAAAGCAGTAAGTAAAATGTAAATGTTGGATCGACATGTAGATTAAAAAAGTACATTTTGTGTTTTTAAATAAAAAAATATTTGTGTAATGTCACTTATGTAATGCTCCACCTTTGCACCCTGCATGTATTTCTTTTATAAGACACTCCATTACTCTTTCTGCTGTCATCCTGATTCACAAAGGAATGTTATACAGCACAAGAAGATAATTCCACTCTTCCCTGCCGCTCACAGTGACTTTCCTTCTGTTTGTGTTTGACCACAACTATCCCTGCATGTGTCTGTAACACTAAATTGGTGTAACCATGAGAGAGCAGTCACACTTTGCCTGTTCCCATCATTAAGTCACAGTGGAAAGAAGCTGGGAGCAGGGAGAGGCATCATTCCCACCTGATCCCTGCAGGGCAGGAAGAGGATACTGGGAGCAGTAGGAAACTAGTAATAATGGGCAGAACACCAATGTTAGACTGAAAACTGGTGGGAACGAAGGCAATGTTGCAGTACTGGGAGCTTTATAGAACCAGGAACTGACAATAGTGAAACAGGTGAAAAGGTTGTGTCAGAGGAAAAAGGGTAATTCCAATTTGTCAACAAAAGAAGAAAAGCACTCTGAAGTCCCAAAGAACAAGTCAGAAATCGAGCAAGATCTTGTTGAGGAGAAAAGTTTATTTAAGTGGTTACACATGAGTATATATGTTTCAGCATGCAATATGATATAAAGTGAACCTAATGTGATGTATGGTTAATATAAATCTCAAATAATATAAAATAAGGTTGATTTGAGTCTGTTCATCTCTGAGTTAACAACTGGACTGACACAAATTGATTAATTTAAGGAAGACCTTTTTAATATCAGAGCAATTACAGGGAGATATGTAACTAAATTCATGTTTGCTCCATTAAATACTGAATATCTTTATTCATTTCAACACTGAACTATTAATGTCTTTTTAGGTTGAATGAGAGTTGAACCTGATAAGAAACTGATATCTAATACTTGAATTTGAGTTCTTTTTTTCATCTACCTGAATTCGTGTGATTTTAATGTCACTTTTCAAAATTTCAGAGGGTAATTTGAAGGATTCCAGTCAAGTAGGTTGTGCGTCAGTGTGGCCAGGCCACAAACATGTATACACTTCTCAAAGAATGTGGCAACATGTGGCTCACACCACCTGCATCCTCAGTGCATCTTAGGTGCAGTCACAGCTGTACTCTAGCTGACCACTTGTGATCAGAGCACTTGAGACCCGTGTTGTTGCAGGTCTGAACAGGGCCAAAAAGTGTCTGCAATCTATCTTTTTCTCCCCCACCAGGTGTGAAGACAAGTGGCTGCAAGAGTGCCAGAGTTTTCCCTTTTCCTTTTTTTCTAATACCATATGCATCCCATATATAGTTGTTTTCAGAATGCTATCAATTAGGATACTCTGCTCTACTCTGTCATTTCCTGAATTTAAACTTTATAACTTTTCGAAAAATGTATTTACCTTGGTGATCTTGTATCCTTGACAGGTGATTCTGAAGCTGTCAGTGGTTCCTGTTATTACAGTGGCCATGGATGTTTAGATATAAACCAGTAAATCACTTTTTGTACTGAGAATTCAAATTCAAATTTCAATTTTATTTATTTAAACACTGTTTGCCTCAGAGAGCTTTACAATCTGTACAGCTGTGACACCCTCTGTCCTTAGACCCCGAACCGGGTCAGGAAAAACTTCAAAAAACCCTTCAAGGGAAAAAGAAGAAACCTGAGGAAGAGCCACAGATGAGGGATCCCTCTCCCTGGGACGGACAGACGTGCAGTAGATGTACAGAGAACATCATCATCATCATCATCATATATGAAATTAAACATGGGTCGTAATAAATTGTAACCATACTGAGTTCATGGGTTTAGTCCATGTGCTAATTTATCATAGGGATAAAAATAAATGCTTCCCGATAAAGTTATCTTATAACTGAAAATAATATTTGAGTCTTAGGGTACATGTGTTTAAAACATTCGTTTAGACGATAGGGCATCAACTGACTTTTAAATAAAGGGGTAGTATATCCTGGAGAAAGTTTTGATATTTGAACTCAGCTATCAGACAAGTACAACCCTCCCATCAGAGCTCCATCAAACTCACATGAGTCAACAGCACCAGCGGTGTCCTGTAGACATGCACAGGCTGTGACACAGTGTCAGTATCTGATGAATGAGAGCAGGCTGGTAGCTTGGCCCTTTATATCCCATTTACAGGACTGTGTATGTTTTCCAGTGCACACACAGGATATTGGCTTAATTTGACTAAAGATGTTGGATTAGATGTGCTACACCTACAGCATTAAACCTTTTAACCCGCTCTAATGAATTGATAATTATATATTCACACTTCACAGGACACAAATCCCAAAATGTAAGCTACACTTTCATAGAGTTGAAAACAGACAGATAGCACTGTTATTTGTTACGTCCCTCCAATAATGCTTTGAATAAAGCATTAGTGGGATGTCATGAGGGTCAGTGGGTCAGGGTTTGGAGGTTAGAGCGGGGCAGCTGGTAGCCCAGGCTATGTGCCTGATGGAAGGAGGATGGAAGGATGGAGCTAGGAGAACATCTGTCCAAACAGTTCAGCCTCAGTTAGTGTTTGCAGCTCCACCTGAGCACACCAATAGCAAAAACACTACACTGCAGGTTACTGCTGTGGTGAGAGCTGGCTGTGAAGTCAATGTGAAGCTTGGTGTGTGTGTGTGTCTGTGTGTGTGTGTGAACAGAAGATTATTTAAAAAGAATACTATAAATGATTGTGAGGTTTTGTAATGCATGCTTTTTAAATTCCACATAAGATGAGTAGTGTCATAGAATGTTTGTGTAGGTCTTCTTTTCTGGTGGTGATTCAAGATTCAAGATTTTATTGTCATGTGCACAACAATTACATGGAGTAGTTGCTGGTGATCAAATGACCAGGCTCAAAACTATTTAGAAAAAAACACACAAACAGAAGTAGATATAAAACTAAAAAGAAATGATAAACCAAAGTCATAGAAAATGATAGAGACTTTAAAATATAATTCATACAACTAAATAAATAAAAGATACTATACCGATAATAATGGTAAGGTAAATAGGTTAGATGAAATATACTAAGAAAATTAAAACACAAAAAGATTGTCTGCCCACCCTCTGCACCAAGCAGGGTCAACGACAGGTGAAGGGGAGGAGGGCAAGTGGGTGGATCTCACCTGACCAGGTGTGACACACACACTCTTACAGCCTGTTTAAGTTCACGGGGATACAAGTGTGTGTGTGTGTGTGTGTGTGTGTGTGTGTGTGTGTGTGTGTGTGTGTGTGTGTGTGAACAGAAGGCATTTTACAGCCCGCAGAGCTCCCCAGGCTCTGCCATAAACCAGTAACAGTAGTGGACTTTTATGGGGGATGCTTTGCTCACTAAAACTATAATGGACAGCTTAAGATTAAACACACTTTTCACACAAACAAGTGTCACTACAAACATGTTGGGTGTTTTCTATCAGTGCTCTGTCTTGTTCAGAATATTTACTGATGCTGATATTTACAATAACATAAGTCTGATTTTGTCTGTATTAGATAGAAAGCAGCTGTCACAAATGATCCTTTGTTCACACACACACATTTTATTTATTGCTCTGCAGGAAAACTTCCTTGTATTAGAGGATGACGCTTTCATTGGCATCAAAACCCATAAAATGACCAACACCAACAACATATTAGTCATTAAAGTAATACTCCATGACTTCACTGGCCTATGTGTTGGTGTTACATACTCTTTTATAACACATACTTGCTGTTAGGCAGTACAAATCTGTATTTAGTAATGAGACAGACCCACTGAGCCACCTAGAACACTGACTAAACACTGGAATAAAAAAACTAACATTACACTGAGAATTCATCAACACAACAGAATTATGTTTCTAACGTTTTAAAGACAGAGACAGACTGTCCACACACACACACACACACACACACACACACACACACAGAGAGAGAGAGAGAGAGAGAGAGAGAGATCAATAAAACTGTCTTTTAACACTCCTCTTGTTAAGGATCCAGGAAGTAGTAAATACCAGACATGAGTCCTGTGTGAGGTGAACATGTATGTGTGTATGTGTGTGTGTGTGTGTGTTTTTACCCAACTGTCCAAAAAAGATAGCTTCTCTATCTCTGTCTCACGCTCTCTCCCTCCTACTCTCCCTCAAATCTTTTGATTATTGAGCTGGTTTCACATTTTGTACTAAACTTTAAATCAGACAGTAATCTCCATGGGAAAGGAAGATTCCAGCAGTGAGGAGGATTCACTGGAAAAACAGGTGTGCAGATTTAATTCTCTGCATCAGGTCACTGAGGTGAACCAGCTTGGCAACAGTAAAATCTCCTGTAACATTTCCAGTCCTCTTTTTCTCTTTAAGGGTAGATCAGTTAAGAGAGGAATGTAGAGGGCACTGTGTTTGTGGGCTATTGACGTACCAGTAACTTAACAATGAGACTAAAATCTGACCTGACCTGCTGGTGTTTACACTCTGGCTCCTGCCATTGATCATCCAGTATGAAAGATGCAGATGCACAATGGCAGTTTAACCTCAGAGACTCTGCCACAATGCTCTGTTAGCACCAGACACATACAGGACAGGGAATTCATTGTGAAGAGCAGCAGTGAGCATCGATCAGGTCAAACATTTACTTTGCTTTCAGTGAGCGAGTTAGGTGTGATAGCTACAGTTTTCAGAAAACTCATTCCAAAATGTGACAGGCTTTTAAATCTTTTTTTCATGTCACAGTGTATTTTACTACATAAGGTTTGCCTTTTACCTTTTAACTGCATGTATCTTTTACAAAATATATGATGTGGGTGAGAGTGAAAAGGCAAACGTCCTTGTCATGAAATCTAAGGCATTGAGGAAATCTCAAATGATGTTCAGGGTGTTGAACCTCCCTGTCTTACACATACAAGTTTGAGTTTCTACGTAAACTTACCGTATTTTTCAGACTATAAGGCGCACTTAAAATCCTTAAATTTTATAATCCGGTGCGCCTAATGTATGAATTCTGGTTGTGCTTACTGACCTAGAACAGATTTTATGTGGTACACGACGCTCAAAAGTCTGTCAAAATGTTTTAGTACGACTTTGGTAAGCTACGAAGCTGCGCTGCTTGATAGATTGTTGGAGCATTACGGCCACCGTAGTCAGGAGCCTCGCGGAGTGATACATACTGTGTGTAATGCGTCCTATAGTCCGGTGCGCCTTATATATGAAAAAAGATTGAAAATAGACCATTCATTGACAGTGTGCCTTATAATACAGTGCGCCCTATAGTGCGTAAAATACGGTAAATGACACGCCTATGACCTCCAGCCCAGCTTTAAGTTATCGGAAGTAACCAAGTCATTCTTATGGAATTACAGAGCACAACAACAAACTCACAAGATTTGACACTTGATTGAAATACTGAACTAAGTTTAATGCAATATATGAAACAAAGAGAAAATATTAATTACATGTTGGTTTTGCTATGTTAGCACATCTGCTCTTTTTTCAGTCTGGCTCTCTTTGCGAATACAAACTGGTCATTTTGGTGCAGCTTTAATGAGTTGTAAACACAGCATAGATACGCGAACCATTTAAGGTGATATGGACCTTTTTGATTTGATTTGCCAACAGCTACATGTTTTCACATCCAACAGTTACAGAGCAACATTACCATTAATTTGGGGAAATGTTCAACCTGGCAGCTTCACCCTCTTTTAGGTCACTTTTTTATCTCTACCACCCTCTGCAGGGAATGTCAGTCTGGTTAGCTATAAAATGCTCCTCTGTGTCTACCAGCTACAGTTTCTAACTGTGTCTGACTGCTGTTTGGTGTTGTGCAGTGAGAGTGAAACACAAAAAGTAAGGTAAAGCTTTACATAAAAGGTAAAGCCAAGGGATGTTCCAAATTCAAGTCATAAGTGGTCCATCACTGCAAGACCCTCTTTTCACATTGTTACCTATTTTTCACTTAATAGATGAATATAAATATCAGTATCAGTAAATATATAATCTGTTTTAACCAAGATTTGATCATAATTTTCTAAATAACTCAGTCAGGACTGTTTTGGTGTGGTTTGGTCAGATTTATTCAGACAACTCACAAATTCACTTTTATGGATCTGTTACTGTATGATTGGTGTCCAGAAGTACGTGACATCACTTTGACTATTTTCACAATCATCTTATAAACATAGCCTGATCTGTTAAAATACAATATGTACACATTCATTAAAGAAAATATTTTCATATTTTACCATCATTTACTATGTGCAGAAAGGCAGTGCAGTCTGAGTGGCTTGAAAAGGCACAATTTGGAATCTAGGAGCATCTCTGAACCTGATGTGGATTACGATTGCACAGACTTCAGCAGCAGCCCTCTTACACATCAGACTCTTGATTTAAGAGACTGTTTGTTTTAAATGTGACCTATCTGCAGGTATTTCTCATATGCCACAAATAAAAAAAACTCAAACCTCTGAAGGTGTAAACAATGCCCAGGTTGTCCTCATGCCTGTGAACCCTCTGAGATTGTCTCTTGAATTAATGTTTACATGATCAAGTTGTAATCCTTTTATGCTACACAAGCAAAGACAATGATGTACAGAGGATGAATTGGGAAGTGCTCTGGAGTCAATAATTCAAATAAAGATATGAACAAATAACGCAGTCATGGTAAAAGTAGTAGTTTAATAAATTACAAAAAAATGTTAAAAACTAAATATGTCAAGGACAAAGTTGGTAAAGTTTAAATGGTGTCTGCATCAGCTTAAAAAGAATAACAATGAGGAATACAGTACATGCATACAGTGCAAGAGACAAATGCTGAAAACAAACCAGTGTACTTTTCTAGCACATTCCCAGTTGGAACACCGCACAGACTTCTGTAGACAGGAGTAGATGACCACATTCATGTAACACGCACCCTCACACCTATGTGGGTGTAGCAGCCATAATCTACCATAATTAATTAGACCTTGAGGTGACATTATATCACCTGCTGTGTCTGAGACGGAAATTCTGAACTGATAAGTGCAACCTTTAAATTAAATGGATGAAAGGAAACATGACAACTAAGGAATCTCATTCTGCTAAACAGGGCCATGTTTCAAGAGTCATCTTTTAATCATCTTTTAAAATGAATTTAAGTCATTGTAAGCTTGAAAGAAATACAACAACCAAACAGGTTTTAATTTTATTAGGATGAATGCCAAAATCTCCAAAATCACTCATATGGTCCTATAAATAAACAGAAGCAACATGCTATTTTTGCATCTGTGGAAGTTCTGTGTGAAACATTTTTGCTGTAAGACGTGTGTGGGTGTGTCCTGGCATTAGAGACTGATTTGGACTGTCTCGCCTGAGAACCAGACTGGATTTTTTTATCATGGTCTAACACCACATCCGACAGCGGCAATGTGTGACCTGCTTGTTTGTGTGTGCGCACATGCTTCAAAGTTTTGTGTATACAAGTTTTATCTGCATTTTTCTGCAGGTTTGCTGAGTAGGCCAACACTCATCAGACGCTTGCACATTAGTGTGTGTGGGGAGTACTTGGTGTGTCTGCGTGTCTGAGGAATGTTGATGCATGGTGGACAGCAATCAAAGCAGAACAATAGAAAAGGGGTGAAGTGGGAGGATAGAGGAAAAGGCAGGTCAGATTAATGAAGCTAAACAATGCCCAGAGTACACTTCAAGCCTGCGAAGTCGGTGTGACTGATACACTTGACACAATTTAATTGTTCTTGCTTGTATGGATCTCTTGTGCATTAAATCTTTGGGAAGCTTTTCAAAAACTTTGATCCATTCAGTTAATGTTATCCAAAGGTCAGGTATTCTACAACATTAATTTATGGCATGTAACTGCACCACAATTGAGTGTTAATGATTTAAAAACTCTTTATATGTGAAATATATGTAATATATATATTTATGTATATAAATATATAAAAAGTAAATAAATATTTTTACTATTTATTCTGCAGGTGAGCTTGACTGACCATCTTAGTCCTAAAAGGAAAATAGTACTTAGACCCACTTCCTCTTTTGAGGACTATATGAATTATATTTGTTAAATTACATTCCCTGGTGGTGTATTTTTTCAGGTGTAGGAGATACTACATCTGTGCTGAAGTTTTGATGCTTTGTATGTATTTTGTGTGCCATGTGTGGATGTATTTGGATTGCAGAGACATTTTGGCTGTGGTTAGTAAAGTGTGAATGAAAATGTAATCCTGCCTTATTTGTTATGAGCAAATATTATAGAGCATGGAGAGATACTGTTTGAAAAAAACGTTTTTTTAAAGTAAACATCATATAGCTACTTTTGGTTAAGTTCATTAATGTTTAATAACATTACACTCTTTATAAAATGTGCATGCTGATGCAGTTTATTTGTTGCATATGCATGATATTTTAATTCTGTGGAGACAAGGTAGCTTATGCTGCAGTGTTCCAGGATTGGCCAGGGTCATCAAACATATGACAAATTAGAAACATGAAAAAGGTATTTATGTTATTTCAAGAGTTTCCTTTTTGCTATTCAACCTTGCATTAAATCATTATAGGCTTTGTTCATCACATAACATGTGCACAGTTTGCACTAATTACCTCCTTGTCACTGAATCCACTCAAAATCCAAGAAAAAAGACAAAGGCCATTATTACCCCTGATCTCCCTACCACTTCCAGAGGGGAAACAGGTTGAAAAGAGTGAAGAGTAAAAGATCTACTATCATTACACTCCTCCCTTCATTTCTCAGTGAAGGAGCATTCTGAGCTTAACAAAGGTCCGAGGAATGTCTCCTCACTCCCAGGCAATACTCTGATCTCAGGAATGTGGAGGAGGTGGAGGGAAAATTTAGTGAAAAGAAGAGAGAGAATCAGGAGGAGTCCTGCGTCTTGTCCCCCTCCTCGTCGAGGCAATCATCTCCTCTTGTCCCAGTGTGAGAAACAACAAAGCCGGAGAGGAGGAGAGTATGTCGTGTCTTCACAGGCCCTATGCATCGTGTCACTAATTGCAGGAATGAGAGGAATGAGAAGATGGTGTCTTGTTGGGTGCTGGTAGTCTATTTGTCAGTCTGGGCCATGCTGGCAAAAACAAAGACTTGTATACTTCACGGCAAAAGCCAAAGACTGTTACACTTCACTTAAAAGTATAGGAAGCATTTGAACCAGGTGATTCTAGCAAATCATTAAAGTGGTAGCAAAGATACGTTGGGCGAGGTGTATTATTTCTGAACATAAGAAGTAAATATAAATGAACATTATATTCCAACTGCGAACATTAGACTTCCTCTCTTAAGAGCTAACTCTCAAGACTTTGCTTGAGAGCAAAACGAGTAAAAATCACAGACCAATAAAACAGCAGTTGCTTGCCTTTGTGTTCAGAGGTGTCAGCTATACAGACACAGGTTACATTTCAAACCTGAGACCTGAGAGCAGGTTTTTGTTGTAGGCAAATGCCCCCTCTCACCCAAAGAGCTACCTCACTAAACACAGACTCAACATCAAGTTAATTTCTCTGCCTCGAAACAGGAGGGTTCTCACCAACAAGTCCACAGAGCTATTACTACTAATAGACTTGACGAGGGCTGTGACTGATTGGAAAAAAAGAAGTCTGTCAGTCAAATGGCCATAGGTGATAATCCGCTTAAACAATTCCTGTACTCTCATCAGCTTTTCACTACTTTCTCATATGTATTGTCTTCCATCTTTGCAGTCACTTTCTCCCTTCCTTCCATTTCTTGTAATCTCTCTTGCGCATCTCTCTCTCTATAGTCCCTGCTGATTTCTTAACTTGCTCCAACATGCCGCTGCTGCTGAAACCTCTCTCCCTCTTATCTGTAATATTTTCTCCAGCAGCCTTTTGATCAAAGACGTAAATCCGCCTTGCACTCTTTTTCCTCGTATCCAGCCTGTCTCTTGATGAAGATGAGAAATGTTTGGTTCAGCGGGAGTTTAGCCTCAGAGGCCGCGGCACTTCTTCGGTGCGCGGTGGAAAGCCAGAGATGAAGAAAGTGCTCATCATGTACAACCTCAAACCTGCCCTGGTGCAGGCTGCAGTGAAGGAACAAAGACTGATATGACAGAGTGTGTATAGATATCTTTTTTATTTAGAGGCCTAACATCCAGTGGGATCCATCAGGGGAGTTAGATGTGAAAAAAAGTGACAGGAGACGTTTGGTTTGATCATGTGTACATGTGGACTTTGTTACAGGAGAGCCATGCTTCATCTTTGGCTGTATTTTACCTTGTAATGGTAGAAACTCCCCTGGGTACGGAGAAAATGACTTTACTGTTGGCACTTCAGGGAACACTTTGCATAACAAAAGCTAGGAGGCTGTTAAGGTTGTGTGTGTATTCATGTGTGTTTGGAGTTTTCCAAGGCCAAATATAGTATTTCTAATCTGACCACCACTCGCTTTCCTCTCATTTTTGCCTTCAAGGTCAGATCAACCTGTAAACGCCCAACCCCTGCTCCCCATCCCTACATGGATGTATCGACATTTAAACACGGCAAAGACTTCTTACACAACTGTCCTCACCTCATACATGTTCAGAGTACACACTGAACCCCAAATGGATGTGTGAGGAGAACTAGTTCAGGTGAGGGAGCAGCTATGTGTGTGTATTTAAGATGTATGAGAGAGTTTTGACTGAGCAAGCAGGTACAGGGCAATGAGCGTGTGTGTGTGTTTGTGTGTAAGTGTGTGTGAACATGTGAGCAGACAACAGCCCCCAGGTTCAGAGGTTCAGCTGAGGTCCTGAGAGAATCCGCTCGGCTGTCCCTATCTCTGTCTGATAAGACTGCAAAACAGCACAAATGCAAAGGATGTGAGAGGGGTCACTGCTGAGCTGCTGTCCTTTTCTATTTGTGTATGTTTGGCTGAGACACAGATGATGGGGATGTGGAGGAGGAAGCTTTAAGCCTTTCAATAATCCACCATAACCCTCTGAGGAAGTAATATATAGTGAATATACTCATAGTATATATAGTGATAGTTACTGTTTTTGTATACAAAAAGCTCCTTGAAAAATGGTGTATTCTTATCCCATATCATTAAATTATAAACCAGTTACTAAGCAGCCTGTAAGGACAATTTCCATATTGGTTTGCACAGTCTTGGAAAGGAGCTACATATTTTTTTTAGCTGGTAGATTATGGCCACTGCAGCTAATGATTGGTATAAAAAAATTGAAATGAACCAAATTAAATTGGGAATGCTGCGGCTGCAAGCTACGTAACTTCTAGCAAAAGCTATTACTCACAGGAGGGAGAAAGGGGGGGACCCAGGTCGCCATCCATTACCTGCGACCTGGAAGTGACATTGCCAGTGAGCGCAAGAGGGGGAGACAGGTGGAGGACTGGGCCTCTTATACCCTGTCTGGTTATCCTTAGCACTCACAGCAGCAGCACCACAAAATATAGAAAAATAACTTTTATGCTGCTACATATGTATGTGTGTGTGTGTGTGTGTGTGTGTGTGTGTGTGTAATTTGTAGCTATATTAGATACGAACTCAGACAAGTCATCAAGTCATTCAGCAGCCTGAACCCCTTACAACAGTATTTAGCAAAACCTGGGAACTGAAGTTGGTCAGTGTGCCAACTCTGTGCAATTTTATTTTTATTACTGAACAATTTAATTATAAACTTGAACTTTCTGTCTTGTTGTGTGTTTTTCCTCCATTCAATTTCCATCTTATCTCTGTCTTTGTGTGCTCATGACTCGCTCACACTGACACCATGCCAGCTCTCTGTCAACTGAGGATTGTTTCGTTCTCCAAAAAGTTTATGTTTGCCCACGAAACCAGGCACAAACAACGTCAAGTTCTTTTGTGACCTTATCGGCAAACACAAATATGCATCACAATTGAAGGCAGACTGCCACCTTTGGAAATTAAAATAAGGTTCAAGCTGCCACTGAAATGGTGGTTGTGCAGCAACCCATGCAGCCTGTGGCATTCAGTGTCACATTTGGTGTTTTATTTTTTTGCTGTGTACCACTTAATACTGTCAGTGCTCTTCCACCCTCCTGGAATTTAAACCCATATGAGTTTAAACTCTGTGAATTTTCTCACAGTGCAGCACAAGGCATTCCTGCCCTTCCCCCACACAGCAAGACTGAAGCACAATAATGTGCAATAACAAAATTAAAGTACAATAACAAGGGCACCTTATTTTCTTTGGCCTCCCCTTTTCCTTAATAATCAAAAAACAAAGAGAGTTAAAGAGATTTGGCTTGAGCGACTCTCCTCCCCCGCCCTCCACTTGCTGTCTACGGAAAAGACTGAGAAACGGAGGTGTGTTCACGGGAAGGGTTTTTCATGTTGAGGGGACGCAGACCTCTTCTCTTACCTTCCCTCTCACTCTGCATCTCTTCACTCCAGGGCCCCCCTAAAGTGGTCACGGGAGACGCACAGCAGTGAGGCTATCGAAGGGAACAAGTTTCATTGTTTGCACTTTTACAACTGGAACAACTGGCCGACTGCAGTGACCATACTTATTTAACAGTAATACTTCACAAAATGCTCTCCACTTGAAAGCTTGAAAGGTTGTCAACTTTTAAAACACTCCTGCAGCATAATAAAGTTCTTCACTGTCTAGTTGTGTTCAAAACAATTATATTGCCAAAACTGTACTAAACACACACTTATGAGTTAAACAGTAAATAGAGGTAGTGCATTTTTTCATAGTTGAGTGTTTGGAACATTTCAGATTTTCAGAGGAGCCTCTGTGGGAGCAATTTGAAAGGTTCCTGTGTATGGATGTGTTTGCATGAATTTCAGTACTTTGTTGATGTTCACTAGAATCAACTATAGCTGTTTTAAATGCAGGTAACCAAGGAAACTGAAATTTTGTATCTTAACCTAAACGCTCTTAAGTTTATTGGTTATTGTGTGTTATAATTGGTATAACCTAAAATATATTGTTTTGTTGTTGTCTCTTTCATAATCCCATCCCCTGTGCGTTTTCTTATTAGACTGCAATTAGTTTAGTGATTAGTGACTTAAAGAAACAGATTCTCACGTGTGGTTCTTCGCTCTGGTCTCTGCTTGTTATCGCAGGCAAAACTTTTTAAAAGATACTCCACAGACACTAACACACACACACCATCAACAACAACAACTATAAAATTAAAAACCCTTTCACACTTTTATGAAGCACATCAGCATAATTCACTTCACTATAATAATATAACATGAGTTGCAATCAAATGACTATTCAGTATTCACTCAGCTGTATAATAAGACAAATAGAATAATAGATAACGACTTGGATTACATCCACACTAAGCTGGCTAATTCTCAAAACACTGCAATACCAGCATCCATTTAAACTTTCAATTTCAGGTTGTTAGGTTGTTTAAATCTCTGTCCACAATGTCTTCACAACTGATAAATCTCCTCTTCCTTCCAAACAAAAGTGTCAGTCATAGTCAGCATGTGGTGAGTAGGGGGACAAAGAGTGTGGTTAAACCTCCATTCTGTCCCCTCCTGTTCTCTCTGGTCACTTTTGACTGCATTTTAAGACACCCAAACTCAAGATTTAGTTCTTATCAGTTCCTTTACTTCTTCTTCTATTTCTGTTGTCAAGTACAAAACAGTGATTTGATCAGATCTATTAATCAGGTGAATAGTAGAGTGTGAAAAATGCCTGCTCCGTGAGGGTGAAACTGAGGGAATAAAATGTATTTTACATTTATATTTAGAAAAAAAGGAAAGTGTGAGTAGAGCCTGAGGGAAAAGATCAAAGTTATAATCACTCACTAAAGTAATTCAGCTGTTATTATATTACTTTATTCTATCTGTATATGCTAATCCTACTGCCTACTTCCTACAGATACAGAATTTAGCTGCTAAAATAAGAGGAAGAAGAAACAGTCGGACCATTTTCAATCTTGTTTATTTAGCAAACAGTGTTTTCTGATTTGGACAGCTTACGTGTGGCTGTATGCTAAGCATGTACAAAGTCAGTGTCACATCTGCTCAGAGTGAGAGGATGAGCGAGTGAGGGCCTCACTAACCCCTCCTTATTCAAAGCTGACTAGGCAGAAATGATGGATTTTGACTGACAGCTTTGAATCACAAGGTGATGAGAGAGGGAGGGTGAGTGGATCAATAAAGACGCAGAGAGATAATGAGGAAAATAGTGAAAAGGGAAAAGGAGTCCAGGAAAGGAAGGCTAACTATGTGGTAAAGATACATTTATGAGGGATAATCTTTCTGATTAAGAAAGAGGATGACAAAGAGTGATGAGTGCTAGTAACTTTTGTCTATTATATTATTGTGCTGCTCTGAGCCTGATTGTGATTTGACTAAACGTGGTCTGACAAGTCAATGAGGCACCAACACTAACATTTACTCCATGTCACAGCCGGACAGACATGAGACATGTGATGGAGGGCAAGAAAGAGGAGGGCTGAAAGACAGAGGAGGGAAGGGTGGGGAGGGAGCATGAGGGAGAAAGGAGGATTAAGGGGGAAATATGGGAGAGGAGGAGATAGGCAGCTGATGAAGCAAAGGAAGGTGGAGAGGAGACTGCAGAGAGAGGAAGGGAGACGTGTAAAGAGTTTTTGGGAAGGATGAAGAGATTGGGGAGAGGGGAGGTGGAGATGTGGAATGATAGAAGGAGATAAAGAGAGAGGAGGATATGTGTGTGTGTGTGTGTGTGTGTGTGTGTGTGTGTGTGTGTGAGAGAGAGAGAGAGAGAGCGAGAGAGAGAGAGAGTAAAGGAGAGTGCAATGAATAAAAGCAAATAATCCAAATAATTATCTAATGCCTAAAAGACAGACAGACAGACAGACAGACAGACAGATAGATAGATAGATAGATAGATAGATAGATAGATAGATAGATAGATAGATAGATAGATAGATATTTAGATATTTAGATATTTAGATAGATAGATAGATAGATAGATAGATAGATAGATAGATAGATAGATTGATAGACAGACAGACAGGTTATACAGACAGACAGGAAGCCATCAGTGGCTCCAACAGGCCTGGGAAAAAGTGAGCTAGCTAATGTGTGTGTGCATGTGTCTGGAGCCCTTTTGTCCCTTTGTTGATCCCACACTGATAATGTCTGCTGGGACAGGAAGCAGCACAATGCCAGGCAGGCCCTGAGGAAAGGCTGAATCACAACCATACATACACACACACACACACGTATATACATTCCCTTTCTCAGTAATAACCAAATACAGATGCACACAGAAAATGACAAGTCTTTCTTCTTCTTGTGGACTTGACCCTCTTCTCTTTTACACATAAAGTCAAAGTAACATAGTAAGAACACATCCTTCATACTAAACCTCTGATTTCACACAGACTTAAACCATACAACCACCCACAAAACACACACTTGCATACAAACTAAAGCATCTCTGTTTGTGTCTGATATACATTTTCACCCTTGCACAACAGTGAGATGTTACTTACTTATACTTATAATACTTTGTCACTCCGTGTACTGATGTGTGAGAGATGCAAGTGATCCAGCGGTGGAGATAAAAGGATGTTGAAGATGGGTACTTATGTCACTTTTGAAAAAGTTGGAGACACTGAAACAGAGCCCACTAAATTCAATATCTTCTGCATACTTACATGGAGTTTATCCTTAAATAAGTCTCATATAAAAGTGGCGAGGCACAGCTAGAGTAGTAGCTTACTCTATTTTGGGAGTTTCACCTTAAAATATGGTGCAGTACTGGGCCCTAAAACATTTGATAGGTAATCAGTGTCTATTATTTTATTGTTTTATGTTTTCAAATCTTGCAGTTCTTCTAAAACAGCAGCAGGACACAGGACACAGTACACAGGATTTCTGAAGGGTATTTTCCTGCAGATTAAGTCATCTGTAGCAATATAGATATAACCAGCAGGTATTCAGGATCAGTCCTGCAGGAACTACTGCATTGCGACTTATAATACTTGCACCTGCAGGATTAAATTGTCCAAAGATTCTCCTTTGTGGATTGAGAGGACATCATCGCCTTGATGGCTGATTTGAAGTTAGGCAGCCAAAGCAGTTTTATAGGAACTCTAATCTTCACTCCCAAGAGACACTGGTAGGAAATGGACTATCTGCTTTACTTGAAAATGTCAAGAGGGGACATAGAAGGAGAAAAAAGGAAAGAAAATACAAATGAATTTAACAAGAGGAGGAAGAGGCGGCGTGCACAGCACTGAATCCAGATGATCCCATGTCATCCAAAAACATACAACGCAGAGCCAAGGATCAGCCCCCAGAGAGACAAGAGGAATGAAGGGTTAATCCATCTGTTAAAGCCTACAGACATCCTGGAGAGAAACAGAGAGAGACAGAGAAACACAGAGAGGGAGAGAGAATGGAAAGCTCTGTCATCTGCATCTCTATAGTCACAACAACTGTGTATTTTTTGCATGGGAACGGTGGTTGCAATGCAAACACGCTGTATTTGGGTCATTCAGAGGTCCCTGAACATAGACACAGGAGAGGGAAGACACCTTTCCACTGATAAAACGACAGACTAAAATCTACTTGTTAACAAGCTTTTGACTTCCCTGCTGTACATAGGTACTTTAGGCACGCTCACTATAACAAGGATTTAAGCAGATGCTATAGCAGGTTTAATATTTAGCATGTACACAATCATAGCACTTGCACTTAAAACTTGAAAATTTCTGAGCAAGCTGTGGTTGTGGAGTTTGGAAGTGGGCATTTAGAAGCCAGGATGGTGTGATGAAATGTGCTATACAGTTGTATTTTGGGAAATGTAAGATTCCTTTCTAAGAACTATAATGTAACCGTTTCTGGCAGCTACAAAGCCCCCCTTGCTTTCAATTTGGTCTTCTACCGCCGACTTACTTCCGGTTGATTAAAAGGGTCAAACCATCATTGTTCCCCTCTGCTTTAAGACAACCATCATTGTCTCTGTACCTAAAAAGTTTGCAGTGTCTAGTCTAACAGAATACCTCCCTGTGGCACTCACATCCACTCTGATGAAATGCTTTGAAAAACTGGTTCTTCAGCACTTCAAAGACATCGTTCCAGCCAGCTTGGACCCTCACCAGTTTGTATTCAGAGCAAACAAATCTGGAGAGAATGCCATTTCCACTGCCTTCCACTCGACGTTCTCTACACCTACATCACAGTGCTGTTAGCTGATTTCAGCTTAGCGTTCAACATAATGTCCTCTATGGAACTAACTGGCAAACATAGCACTCTGGGCTTGAGTACAGACCTTGCACCTGGATATTTGACTTCTTTTAGTTCTTGTTAAATTTTATAGAGGAATAAACATCATAGACTGGCTTGGTTTGTGTATGGCCCAGGACAAGAGATTGTAATGTTTCTGAAATTATTATTTCAGATTTGTTCCATATTAAGTAGGAAATAAGATTTTAATCTCTAATTGCACAGGATGTTATTATAAATTTAATCTTTTTTCAACCTTCCCCAAATGCTTAGATATGCATGAATATGAGTTGAATAGATTACTTCTTCTATAGGCTGCACCTAGGATGTGATCTGTCCTGTCTGTCTCCTATTAACCTCAACTGAGTATCTGTTGGCTCTTGTTGTCTTCTCTCCCTCCACTGTTTTGCTCCATCCTTTTCTCCCTGATAATTCTTTGGCCTTTGGGATGGAGGGCCATTGACAAGCACTGAGAGTTAATGGCACATTAGAAGCAGACAAAGACACCATGTGGATACAGAGGCCAGAGAGGATGGGAGAGGAGGCACAGAAGAGGATGAGACTGTAGGATGAATTCTGACTGTATTGAAACAAGTTGGAAATAGTTAGAGAGATACAACATGTTGAACTGAGAAAGGAGGAGAGAGAAAGATGGTGTGAGAGAATGAATAAATGTGGGAAAGAAGAGAAGCGGAAATTAGGAAAGACGGTCAATGAAGTGTGGAAAACAAAAAGACACCCTTTTTCCAGACGCTACTGTCCTTTTTATCGATTGGTAAAAGCGAAAGAGTGAAACACTCTGCATCCAATGAAAGTTGCAATCCAATAAGAGCTAATGAGATATCATTTGAATCCCAAAAGGGTTGGGAGATAGTGGTGCGTTGAGGTGAGAAGTGGGAAACAGGCCTGAATGGAGTGTGAGTGGATTCCCAGGGAGAGAGCTGGTGAAAGGGGGCCGACCCCCCATGGGTCAGTGCTATTTACTCTACCCCTTCATTCTGTTCGCTCCCTTTTTTTACCCCTCTGCTGGTTTCCTCTCTCAATCAGATCCATTCTACTGAGTGCTAATCCACCACACAGGCTGAGAAACACTCTCATTAGCTACTGTGTGTGTGTGCGTTTGTGTGTGTGTGTCTGTGTGTGTGTGTGTGTGTGCGTGCCTCTGTCAATATGTCTGAAAGAGCAAGAGTGAGAGATTCAATTTCAGATGTTTTGCACAAACTGAACAAAAGCTTCAGACTAAATGGTCCTTCCACTTCAGAGTCATTTATACCCATTATTAACATAGTCCCACTTTTTATTGAATACTTGCTGAAATGCAGTTTTTACTAGTTACTCTTTATGCAATGGTCTGCAGAAGGCTACAGTAACTGTGCCATTAAAACTGACATATATATGAACTAAACTTTATAAATAGTTAGTACTGCTTAAATTTAATTTAGTCCATACCATTACTCTTAAGATCTTTTACAACTACTTAACATTAGTGAAAAAAATTCAGACAAGGCGTCATAAATGAGTCACATCAGGCTTTATTATTATTATTATTATTATTATTACTACTACTACTACTACTACTACTACTACTACTACTAATGATAATAATGATTACACAAATGATGACACAAATAGGCAATAAGTGCAGACAGAACACCTGTGTATACTGATACATAGTGTATGTAAGTTCATGTCTCTGTTGACATACTATTGACATATACCAGGCTAGCTCCAGAATGATGATGCAGGACAGATGGATGAAGGGACACGTCTACAATGGCTACCACATGACCTCATACAGGAGCACTGGGCTTTTTACACTGCAACACCATTTGGACAACGTTCCTCACTTAAGCAAAGTGCTTTTGGGCTGATTAGCAAAGCACTAACGGTTGCAGATATGCATTAATCACCTGCAGGAGCCATCAGCAGAGGAGCGAGACAGAGAGCGAGAGAGGGAGGGCGGTAGGAGGAGGTATGCTTAAAGAAAAACGACCTAACAACAATGTCCATTGAATGGCTGTGCTGCTGTTTCCCTTGGGAAAGCTTAACAATCCTTTCCTGCTATACAACAGACTGCTGGATTGAGTATTTGTGTGTGTGTGGGTGTGCGTTTGTGTGTGTGAGAGAGAGTGAGAGATAGGGACAGTCTGTCTGTCCAGGCCAGACCTTAAGCACAACCCATATGTGTGAATGTTCGTGTGACTTTATGTGTGTGGTTCTTTTGATTTGTTGTCTGTGTGTCAGTTATGTGTGTGGGCTGTTTATGTATGTTGGCCCACTGAATGTTTGCATTTATATCATGTTTTTGCATGGATATGCAGTGCATGAGTGTCTAACCACCAACCGTGTGCAAGCATGTGTGTTTTTTGTGTGCACCTCCTGCAAAATTGGTCAAAAGGACCACAACCAGCAGCCTGTTGAACTGATCTGATCAAATTTCAGCTGTGGTCACAAGTCATCATCAGTCACTTTGAACAAGCTCTCTCTCACTCTGTCACACACTTTCTCTCCCCAGCTATCCAAGCTATCCAAAACACATTTATTCCACTGACTTCAAGGGCATGAAAAGTGTCAGAACTTTAAAACCTGCCAGAGGTAAACTCCTCTTCGTTTGAAGCTGACACAGAAAGAAGCCACACACACACACACACACCAGAGGAAAAACTTTTAACAAGAAGGAAACCCAAGTCCTCAGCAGCTGTCCCTGCACCCCAGCTGGTTAGAAATAATGTTATGACATGTAAGGACAAAAGGCCTTGCCACTGTTTTATTCTGAAAAAGACACAGAGAATAGGTGTAGATTGCATCTATTTGAATGCTCACAGTCATCAATAACATGCCAGAGCTGGCATCTTCTGTGGTAGGCTTTGTTTTCATATTTGGAGTGAATGTGTCTTTCTCACACGGCCAACAAAGCAATTGTAAATACATCACATTGGTATTTCAGGTTCATAAAGAGCACATGCAGATGTACAAAATGTAGGTAAGAATTCCTGTTGATTTGTTCTTCATAGAAAGGAATACTATTAGATTTAAAATGATATTGTGTTGGGTTAAACAAGACAAAAGAAGGAAACTGATAACATTTGAATGAGCTGATAAAAAAACTTTACAGATTTACATGATATTTGTGTATCATATATGTTTACTCAGTATCAATACACAGATTAATACAGTGGAATAAGACTGATAAGGAGCTGACTCATGCAATGCTGTAACACACTGCAATATTTTTCAGCATTGCACTCTGCTGACCAGTGAAATAATTACAAGCTCACGTTCCTGGTGGAGAACTTTATAACATGAATGGTTTAATTCCATATTTGTAACATCTGATGTCTGCTTCTAGTTTTTGTGTCAGTGCAGTGCAACTCAGTAGCTGACTGAAATACATTATTATTATTGTATTCAGCAAATTTTATGAAAAACAAAAAAGGAGCAAACTGTGAACTTGTGATTAGTGAGTTAAGGAACGTGGCACACAAGACGGCACAAAACCTCCAACAAAACATGTTAATTTAATAGTGAAATAATTAATCACAGTAATCATTTCTGTCTAATAGAAATAGTTAAGAAACTATTGGTCAGTCCTTGATTCTCCAAATTATCAAATCACTGAGAGCCTCTTTCAGTAAATACTGGCAATAAGACATTTACTTTAGTTCACCTTTTGATATTAGCAGAAACCAGTAATTATTTAATTACTTTACTTCCCTGCTCTGACTTTGCTATTTATGTCAATATGCATTTAACACACACAGCTTTCTGAAATGTAAATGGGCATTTAAACCTCTGGTCAAAGAATGAGATGTTTGGGTTGTGATGTGGATCTGGGATTTACACATGACTATGTTAATATTTTTGAGGCATCACTTTTTTTTTTTGAACAATTTTGTTGTTAGCAGGTTATGAAGTTGGAAATGCAACAGCAAGTTGGAGTTTAATAGGGTTTAGGGTCTTGTGTGGTATTATTGATTATTCTTCATCAGTCATTTGTGTTCTTTTGCATTCTTTAAGCTATTAATTTATCACTGAATATATATAATTGAGAAAGATATAACTGGACTGAATCAAACCACCTGTTCCATCAAACTGTTTTTTTACATGAAAATTGATACATTTAAAATGTAAAATGCTTAATTTATTAAACATGTTCATAACTTTAGCCTGTACCAGTGTGCCATATATTATATAGACTCAGAATTTATCATCTTCCACGCATACCACTGGTGCAGTAAGGGCTAATCTCTGACAGATGTGGCACGGAAATGAAAACACTGAAGTATTAGTGGGGGCTGTGGGGCCTGTCAGAGCTCTGTTTGTTGAGTAGAGCCATGAGGACAATTGTTCCAACAGGTTAATTGTCTGCGCCCACCCCAAAACGTCCTGTCCTGGACAGCTCGGTGCGGTGAAGACATCTTGTGACATCCAGCGTTCCAGACCAGTGACTTAGCCTTTCTTCTTAACCCCCACCTGTTCACCACAAGCCAACACACACAGACACACATGCTGATGGGGTCCACTCTGGCTGGCCCCTGGTGATTTAGCCACAGATGGGTCGCTTCCTGTCAGAGTCTCTTCCAGATGTAAAAGGTTTTTTGTTTTCTTCCACCATACTTCTTCTCTTCTCTTTCACTCTCTTTTTCTGTCTGTCCCAAATCTCGTTTGTAGAATGTTCATATGTAGAATCTTATCAAGGGGTTTCTTGGTCTTTATACCTCCTTCTTCCTTCTTTCTCTCCATCCCACAGAGTTTTGTGTGCCTTTCCAAAATCACTATATCTTACACCAAAATCATACAAAAAGAGTTTTCTCCCTTTTTGCTTAGAAAACTTCTATTTCTAAGCTTAAATCCTTGCAAGCCACACCTGCTTTCCTGCAGAGGAATAATTAACAACATAGTTTCAGGTATAATAAATACTCTACTAACATTTGTAGTTGTAGAGGTAGCACACAGGCTCAGTCTTCAGTTCAAAGGAAACTTTGTCAGTCCTTGTAAAACTCATTTCTTGGTGACATGGTCCCTCCTTAAAGAATGTCTAGATGTATGAAAACATCATATGGGTTAAAAATTCATAATCAAGCCTTTACTGTCTCTGTCCATCACTCAAACAACCTCCCCCACCCCTGTGTTTTCATTCTCTTTTTCTCTGTCTCTCTATCCCTCTTCAGAATAAGGTGACACAGACAGGACCACACTGGCATATGGTTTAACAATAGCCATGAGTGTTAAAATATTAACTTGCTCCACCTCATTAAGGCTCTCTAACTCATAAAGCCCTTCTGTGAGGTAGCACTATAAACCACGGTCCAACCCCCAGCCCTCCCAGCCGTGATGCTTGTCAGGCTAAAGCACCAGCAGGATGCCCCCCCCCCCCCCAGGAGCCTTCACAAAGGCCACTATGGCATCGTTAATGGTGCATGTTGGCTTAAGATCGACCTGCAGCTTAGCAGGAGATGCTCTATGAAATGGCGTCTATAGAGTCTATGGGGGGCCTGGTGTTTTGTGTATGAGTGGGACTGACTTAGCGTGAGTATGTGTGTGTGCGTGTCTGGTCTGTGTGGGGGGGTGTTCAAGTGACCTATATGTCTCAAGAAAAGTAAGCCTGGAGCAGAGGGGATGTAGAGGTGTGGTTGGGAAAATATATTCACTTTGTACAATGATCCACAATTTATGTTAAGAGGATTTGAAAGGTGAAAGAATTCCAACAGGCCAGTTTAATGGTTTATCTGCATAATGTAAAGCAGTAGTGAAGTGTACAGATTGTAAAGCCCTCTGAGGCAAACCATGTTTGTGATTTTGGGCTTTAAATAAATAAAATTTTATTTTGATTTGAAATTCTTTGTACTGTACTGTACTTTGTACTGAAAATGACCAAAATCAACTGTGTTATGGTAAATCTTGATTTCTTACAAAGAGACTCAAGAAACAGAATTAGTAAAATCAAAGTGGAGATGGCATTTGATTCACTAGTGGGCAGAATATATGTTGCCACAGTCTCCTTGTGTCTGCTCTCCAGCCATATTTCCTGTTCCCCATGCCTCTTCTATGCCACTCTCTATCCATACCCCAGAGCGTCTTTTTCACCTTCTACCTTCACCTGACTGTCCCAGAACACAATGCGCATTCATATGCTGTAAAAAAAAAAAAGTATGCAAAATTGCACAAAAAAAAATCAGCGAAACAGCATGGCCGCGAAAGGTGAACACTGTATACCAGACCATTTCCTTTGTTTCACTGCCAGTTCATCCTATTTGCCATGCGCCTACTTGCTTTGTTCTTGATTTGCCTTTGAGTTTTTGCAATCCTGAACCTGCTTGCCAGCTAAGCTCTATACATAAAATGTCTGTATTTATTTCCTTTGCCTGGTTCAGTTAAAACAACTGTTCAAATATATACAGTGTATAGCACTTTTTAAAACATGCAGTTATAAAATGCGTCAAGCACCATATAAGATTAAATATACACACATAAACTTATTTACATATACACAAACATGTACTGGTACACAAATGCATAGGCATGATCAGAATATACTAATTTAATGGCAAAAGAAATCATTATACTACTGATCACTATCAAATGATGGCATTACCATGGGAGAAGAGGCAGGTGAGAAAGTGCAGGGAACAGGGAGAGCACAGGTGATGAGGGGCAGATGGGGGCTGCAGAGGGCTGACACTTGACAGACTAACATTAACTTCTAGGAAGACTTGTCAGTGGTGGGTCACCTAGTGCTGCCTGTTGAGGGCAGCTGCTGCAGGGCTGACAGCTTGGACCAAAACCTCCACATGGCAAGGGTTTGAGACATTTATACTATTAGCAGAGCAACTGTTAACTATTATTGAGACTACTGTTGTTCTTGAGCACGCCTGTTCTTACCACCTGTACCCACTGGAAGCATTAAAGGCCTCCGTTCACTAATCTGTCTTTCACTTACAGTAATCATAAGCACTCCGCAGGTGAAGTTTTTTCAAACTGGGCCTCTTTGCTGTGGTCTGAGAGCAAAAGAGACAAGTGGAAGAGATTAGCAGTTAGTGGAAAGGGGTGGCCTGTCCAGCACATATACAGTGTGGAGTGTGTACTGGTAGTTTAAGAGGTCACAGTTCATATCTTTGTTCATATCATTCTGCCCTTCAGCCAAACACAGAACACATAACTGCTCTATGCATGTTTGTATTTCAGGATGATTTTTTTTCAGGATGAAATTTTACAGGAGAGTGAAAAAGTGTAATTTCCCCCAAAAGACTGATAATGTAATTCTTTTTCTTCTTGACAGTAATGTCATCAGGATGATTGCAATGAGTGTTCATGGGTCTTTACACACAAAAAAAGACACAGCTCTAGGAGGAGGAATGAAACAGCCTGCTCCTTCCCCCGTCCATGTTTCTTTTTCTCCCTGATTCCTTGATTTTTTTTCCCTCCTCTTCCCCGTCACTGTTTTTGAATCCCCCCCCCCAGAGGATTAACACCCCCCGTATCGATCAATATTGTTCCCTTTCTCTTGTCTCCGCCACTATCTCGATCCTTCTCCAGTCTTTTAATTGAACCTTTAGTCTTGTAAGGAAGTGAAAAATGTTGTTACAAATTAGAATGTGCTAGCTCCACGTTTTGCCACATCGTCAGGTTAAAGATCAGGTAAATCTCGATCTCAGTCAGCAAGGACAAATGCAGGTTAAAACTGATGGGACAAAAACAGGCAACTGATGGCCTGACTCATCAAAGTGCCGGCTGGCACGCTCATCACAGAAACCTTTGTTTTAGTCCTACCGAGTTCATTTGTGTAAACTCATGGTAATAGCTTTCAAAAAATGAGATGCATTCTATAAACCATCCCAGAATGAGCTTTGACTGTGTCTCGAACACAACAGCTGTTCTTTGAAAAGACTCTTCCCCTCCTCCTTCTCCATCTTTGTCTCCTCTCCTCTCCTCTTCTCTCCAGGCCCCACCTCTTCCCTGTCACTGATCCCTGCCTTTGTGGTCTTCCTTCCCCTCCCCATAAACCATTGCTAGGGGATTAACTCCCCAAGTGTCAATCAATACTGTTTTCCTTTCTCTTCACCCATCCTCCACCACCTCCACCTCTTCTTCAGTCTCACCTCAGTCTTTTAATTGTACATCAAGTCCTGCAAGAAGGGGGAGGATGTTTTTTTTTTTTTTTTTCATTTTCCATTCCAACATTTGATGCCCGCTGTCCTTCTTTGCCTCTTTTTACCTTCTTTCCACAGCTCTCTGTCAGGGTGTTTACTCAGCTCTGGGTTCCTGAGTCTGAAGATGGTGGGATGAAGGAGAAAGAGAAGAAGGAGAAAAGAAATGCCAGACAAATGAAGGAGAGAAAGAAAGTGAAAGAGCAGGGTCGGTGTAAAAGTTTAATAAACATCAAGAGCTCTCACTTTTGAGAGAAGGATGAGTGGTGACCATGTGCCTGTTTATTTTATTACTTCAGTGTATATATGTGTGTGAGGCTGGTATGTTGCCCAGCAACTTCCTTCTCTCTTGTCTTCCATAAAGATGTCTTTTTTGGCCAGACACTGAGAATTGTTTTCAATTATTCACCATGATAAATGAGTTTGTTCGCATAAATACACCTATGGTTTGTTCACACTTATTTCGTCATACAGGGATGACAAGGTGCAAAGCCAATTGATGGGATAGCTTACAGTACACACAAGGGAACAGAGCCTGGGAGTGTGAGAGTATGAAACCTTGGTTGTTGTGGCATGACGCATAAAGAAGATGGCTTAGCATCTAAAATGTTCTGTGGTCAGTCAGGAAACTGCACTGCTTTTACATTCACGTAGCTTGAATGCACTCTAACACAGAGCTTTCATGTTGTTTCTTTTCAAGACGTCCAATATTTAGTTTCCTAAAGTGACTTCATTTTTCATTTTCTCACTATCTGACACTTTGTGTTGGCTGCTCTTTTTTCTATAGGAGCAGGGCTTGTGATGTTTGGACTTGCAATAAATACTTCTTTGAAACTAAGCAGGTTTCAAAGAGGCTTTCAAACATTCACAGAGATGTCTCTTTTTTTAACAATTGTATTTTAGATCTGTATTCTGTATATAAAAAAGTAATGCCTTGTACTCTCATATGAATTCTAGTATTTAAATCATAGTCATGAACAAAGAAAGGTTAGTTAATGATAAAAGCCAATTAAAAATATTGAGGAGGTACAACAATTAAAATGGCAAATTTAATATATACTCATCTAATTCTGCATTTTCATGTGTTGAGTGTCATCCAGGATACATTAACATTGTTTGAGAAGTGTACATAATTAGTGTACATAATTTAATGTTTGATCTTTCATTTAATGTTTTAAATGAAGAGGGATAAATATTACCCCTCCTTGAACTGCCACCTTACCGTGGTGTAGTGGTTTGTGTGCCAGAATGATCCTAGGAGCTATGTTGTCGGGGGCATTATGGCCCTGGTAGGGTCTCCCATGGCGAACAGGTCCTAGGTGATGGGCTAGACTAAGAGCGGTTCACAAGCCCACCATGGAGGTCAACAACAAAGAGTTAGGGCAGCCCAAAATGGCAACGTAGGTCTGCCTTCCCGTAGGTTCACCACCCACAGGAAGGTCTATGAAGAGCAGGTGCAATGTGGTTTGGGTAGCAGTCGTGGTGGGGTGACTCAGGGCCCCAATCCCTGACCAAATCTCTGGCAATAGGGACATGGAATGTCACCTCACTGGGGGGGAAGGAGCCTGAGCTTGTGCAGGAGGTTGAGAGGTACCGGCTAGAAACAGTCGGGATCACCTCCACGCATAGCTTGGGCTCTGGAACCCAGCTCCTTGAGAGTGCCTGGACCCTCCACTACTCTGGAGTTGTCCAGGGTGAGAGGCAGTGATCTGGTTTGCGCTTGCTTATAGCTCCCCAGCTCAGTCGGCATGTGCTGAAGTTCACCCCAGTGAGCGAGAGGGTCACTTCCCTGCACCTTCAGGTTGGGGATGAGTCTCTTGCTGTTGTGTGTGCGTACGTACTGAACAGTACAGAGTACCCGGCCTTCTTGGAGTCCCTGGGAGGGGTACTTGATAGTGACTGACTGGGGACTCCATTGTTCTACTGGGGAACTTCAATGCTCACATGGGCAATGACAGTGAGACCTGGAGGGGGGTGATCAGGAGGAATCTCCCTGATCTGAACCCAAGTGGTGTTATTGGACTTCTGTGCTAGTCATAGTTTGTCCATAACGAACACCATATTCGAGCATAATGGTGTCCATCAGTGCACATGGCACCAGGACACCATAGGCCAGAGGTCGATGATCGACTTTGTTGTTGTTTCATCTGATCTCCGGCCGTATGTCTTGGACGCTCGGGTAAAGAGAGGGGGTGAGCTACCAACCAATCACCACCTGGTGGTGAGATGGAGCCACTGGCAGAGGAAGAAGTTGGGCAGACCTGGCAGACCCAGACGTATTGTGAGGGTCTGTTAGGAATGTCTGGCTTACCAGACACTCCGGGAGAGCTTCTCCCATATTCTGAGGGAGGCTGGGGACATTGAGTCCAATTGAACCATGTTCTCTCCTCCATTGTCGATGCGGTAGGTCAAAGTTGTGGATGCAAGGTCTCTGGTGCCTGTCATGGTGGCACCCCCGAACCCGGTGGTGGACACTGGAAGTAAGGGATGCTGTCAGGCTGAAGAAGGAGTCCTATTGGGCTATGTTGGCCTGTGGGACTCCTGATGTGGCTGACAGGTACCGGTACTGGCCAAGCGAGTTGCAGCCCGGGCTGTCCTGGAGGCAAAAACTTGGGTTTGGGAGGAGTTCGGTGAGGCCATGAAGGAGGACTATTGGTTGGCATCAAAGAAATTCTGGCAAACCATCCAGCGCCTCAGAAAGGGAAGCAGAACTCTGCCAACACTGTTTACAATGCGGGTGGGAAGCTGTTGACCTCCACTGGGGACATTTTCGTCCTGGTTGTGGAACACTGAACCAGCTCTATACCCTTCACAGGGTTTCTGTGTGGATCAAGGTAAGCAGTAACTGCACTAATTGCACTTGGGAACAGCTTTATCACAGCACATTTAACCTTGTGATGTGATCTGATTTTGGGCCTACTTAGTCTAAGGTTCCACCAGGCAGATACATGCTTCCATTTCAAGCTATTCTGCAAGGATGACAACTAGCAGCATCAGCACTAACAGACTCTTACGGAGAACAGCATTCAGCCTTGGCAAGGCTAAAACACAGTTTGGTTTGTGACCAGCCTGTTAAAAGCCCTGATAACAATCAATAGAGGATCAATAAAGTGAAATGGAAGCTAATTGTGAAGAGCTCTCTTCCTCTTAAAGGTATGTCTGCTTTGTGGGACGCTATCATCAGCAGCATCACTGGACCATTAACCCCTGGAAGGACACTGAATTAGAAAACAGATGTGTGAGTTCATCACCGGTGGATCATGATGTTCAGTGTGCAGGTCCATGTGTGTGTGTGTTTGTTGAGAAAAGGAGTTTGCTTCCAAATGTCAAATATGCAGACAGCACTGGATACATACTATGAGTGATGGTAAAATGCAAAGGAGGGGGGAGTGAATGATTAGAAGCGAGCTTAATGGTAAAGGAAAAATATTAACACTGTGTGAACCATGCAGAAAAAAGGGGATTTGTTTTCTGTCCTTACAAGAAAAACTACTGCATTTGCTTCAAATTTCTAACATGACCTATGTTTATGTTTATTGCCTGACTCTTGCTTGTCAGGAACAAAAGTGAAAGTGGAATGAATTTGTTTCAGTGCAGCAAAATATCATAGAGAGGAGGGTTTGGGTGGATGGTAGGTCAAGAAAGCTTGCAACTTTAAAACAAGAAATTACATCTTGACCCAAACCATGGCATTTTTATTTTTAAATCTAACTAACTTTTAGCTCAGGGGATCATATTTTAATGATTGTAAATATACCGTATTTTTTGGACTATAAGGCACACTTAAAATTCTTAATTTTTTTCAAAAAACGTCAGTGTGCTTTATAATCCAGTGTGCTTTATGTATGCATTCTGGTTGTGCTTACAGACCTCGAACAGATTTAATGTTGTACACGGTGCTCAAAATGTTTTAGTACGACTTTGGCAAGCTACAAAGCTGCGCTGCTTAATGGATTGTTGGAGCATTACAGCCACCGTAGCCAGGAGCCTCACGGAGTGATACGTACTGTGTGTAATGTGCCTTATATAGTCCGGTGCGCCTTATATATGAAAAAAGATCGAAAATAGACCATTCATTGACAGTGCACCTTATAATCCAGTGCACCCTATAGTGTGGAAAATACAGTAATTGAAATGTAATATTTCATTTTTTATTCTTTTTCTGTTAGACATTTTTGCAAAGATATTGCAAATATCTACATTAGACATAGCAGTGACTCTGGTAAGAGTAAAAAAATCATTAAAAAAAATCACATTCTATCTGTTTCAAAGACTTATAAAAGATTGTGCACTGCTTAGGGTGTGATTCAGGTGGAGACAACTAAACAATAGCTATCTTGTGCCATAAATTATATAAACCAAATGCAAGATGGTATTAATAAAAGCATCACCAATGGGAACATTCAGAGATTCAGAATCATTACGATTCCATTAAAATTTGAGCATATTGGTGATCAGAATGCTTATATGCCAATAATAATGTCTCTGTGTTTTTTCAAAGATCAACATATAACTGCCCCTGACACTAGGCAATATATCACAGACCAGAGGGCAAACTCATGGCCAAAAAACAAGAAAAGCTAAATCTTGGGTTTTATACAACTTAAGGAACAGAACAAAAACACAGATGGCGATTATGACTTGAAAGAAAGTGCTTTGTCTCAACTGTCACCCTTGCGTCTTTACTTGCCACAATGACAGAGTATTTGGCTAACTCAAAGACCAAACCCTGCCCCATAACTTTCCAGGTCAGGACCCAACTTAAAAGGCTGGTTTAAAGGTTGATTTCATTGAAATGATGATCTGACAGTTTATGTGTTTGTGTTATTGCTCATTCTGTGTGTGTATACTCTGCAGTGTGTACCTTCCTCTCAGCACTTGGCTGGCTGTGTGTAGTCAAGGTGTGAAGGAGCTTAATCCTGCTCTTAACAGCTGGGAGAGTCACGTGATCCTCATCTTAAAGCAAACATCAGCAAGTGGGAGGTCTGCAAATAAGCACGTCTACATGAGCATTGTCTAAAGTATTTCAAAAGAGTCAGTATTAACTTTGTTAAAAAAAACCCACAAATGCAGCATTCAAGATGATCAATGTATAAAAAGCAAAAGGTGTTATTGTTTATTCTTGCCAATAAAGCAACAACTCTATAAGATTCCATATTCAAATAGGTTACCTGTCAAACACTGTCAAAGCTTACACATATTACACTTACATCATACACTAACATTTCATAATAAAATTATAGCATAAACATACATAAACATAAAACAATTAGAACAGTTTAATGTGACTTTATTGAATAAAAAAGTAACATTCTTAGTTAATCTAAACGTCGACAAGATTAAAGGAATCCCATTCTTTCCAATGTGTATATTCACCACTGTGACTCATATTGAACCAATCACTAACAGGGAGATTTGACATTTTCTATACACCTAATTTTAATGCATGTGTGAACCATGCAATGCTCATTTGTATATTCTCATGAATGCACATGTAGCTCTTTCATACACACAAAAGTGCAGCAATGTTGTGTTGAAACAAAAATCTGTTGCTCACATTCAGCAGTATTCACACAGTCTGCACTCCTCCAGACTGATTACAGCCAGCTGAAGGTTACGGACATCGATATGAATGCTTAAATGCTCTTAAAATGCAGCATAGGATACAAAGAGTTTAAATAATTATAAACATTCACAATATTTGTGGAGTCAGGAGATTCAGGAGGCACATGTTCACATACGTGCTGTAAAATGTGTGCACACAACACATGTTGAGCTGTTCAGTCAACTTAGCAGATATTCATCAAAACGTGCACACATGCAAAATGTTTGTTGGTCTTTCACATGAAATCTGTTGAAGTCATGCAAACATCCACGTACATTATTATTGCAAAAGGAAACACAAACACTTCTACTGGCTTTTTCATTCCCTCATACCCTTCAAATCAATCCTCCAGGCCAGCAGTGCATGTTTATATTCCACTGTAGTGAATTTACACTTGGGGGTAGCACTGTTTTAACTTTTTCATTATTTGGACAAGTATGTTGTTATAGTGAAACCATTTGTACTGCCAAGGGGAGTGGACAAATGCGGGGCTGATTGGATCCAGGCCTCCCATACTGATTAGAGTGATAAAATAGGTCAATCTATGATGAAGGCAGACTTCAAATGTAATTCATGGAGTTTTAATGAAGAATCCCTGGTGAGAAACACAGTTACAGTATGATGGGAATTATTCTGGATCACAGGAAAAGGAAAATTGGAATTACTTCAGAATGATATAAAGTCATTAGGGGTGAATTACCACTTAGATTAATGTGTACAGTCTTCTGCTGTCATACTGACTCGTACTATGAGATGCCATAATATACAATATAGTCACTAACAGCATGTCAGACATGATGAAATTGATATGAAGTAAATACTGTTTAATACCTGAAGATTCAATTCAAATAGTTTATTTAAACTCACTTATTAGTGTATTTAACCAAAGTTCTATAATTCTGTTATTCTGAATGACCACCACAGTCAGTAAATGATCCCTGCTAGTGGAAGAGAAGTATTTTAGTATGGAAGTTCGGGAGGGAAATATGCAAAAAAAATAATAAAATGTGGAAATTAAAAAAAAAAACTCAGAGTATCTCATGAGCATGTGAAACTGTCTTGCACGGACGAGATAATTTCTCGTGAGTTTGATATACTAGATGCATATAGTTTTCTTGTGGGCATGCAAAACTTTATTGTGTTCAGGAGATAAAATTTCAGGTGGGCTGGTTTCAGTTTCAAGAGCTGGAGAACGATGCTGTACTTTGTACTTTGTGGGTTACATTTTAGCGCTCAAAATGACCGAGAAACTTTGAGGGTTTTTTTCACATTTTTATTATTTTTTTGCACATCCCTTTAGTGACTCTGTATTTAAGTACAATTTTGCCAAAACATATCAGTGTTGCTGCTGCATCCTATCCTTGTTCACGGCCACCACCTGCATGCAGCGCACATTCTGCACAACACACCTGCTCTCACTAGTCACAGACACACTTGGGTTTATTAATTTGTTGATGGACCATGGCGGCAGCATCAACAAAGGAGCTTGGTGGTCGGAAACGACGAGATGATTTATCATACTTTCAATATAAAAGAGAATAAAGAAAAACAGAAAGCATTTTAGAGGCAGATGACAATAAATGTGGCCACAAACAAGGTGGAAAGAACAGCACCAATCTGAGGCGGCACCTGAAGACTCACCATGCTGATATTTTGTCGAAGGTGTCAGACCCGATTCTTTAGTTGGAAGCCCAAGAACAAACTGGAGCAATCTTCAGTCATTAGAAAAAGAATTTATTCAGGTCACAGGTAAAGTATTACAGCGCTGGGCCCAAAATGACAAAGCTCCTGCAGGAACTCAAGTCAGGTGGAGCCTCAATTTCTGGGCGTGATTCACATTTATCTTCTTGGGCTGGTATGGCCCCGTACAGAGGTTGGACTTAGACACCACCGAGTGGTATGAAACATGAGTGTCTGTTGTCCTTGAGGCGTGTATCTAAAAGAACTGGAAATTAATGAGGAGTTGATAGCTGCTTATCAAGCTAAAGGTCACACTGTTCTGATGAAATGGAAACAACTAAAAGTTACATGAGTTCATGGGAACGTACAAATCTATGGTGAACAGAGTAAAAAAGTGCAAATCTAAGGTAAATCAGAATCAGAATCAGAATCATGTTTATTTGCCATAATAAACAGAGTGAAAGTGCAAATATAAAATGAACCGAGTAAAAAAATATTTTAACAAAGGTAAGTTACAACAAGTCCTGCTAACATATCATTTACATACATGTTGCTTGACAATCGGCTTGTGATAAATTTCATAGTAAGGTTAAGCCTAAAGTTTTCCACATCACTCCTGGTGCAAATGGGCTGCTAACTTCAGGCTAAAGTTAGCTCAACAATTCATTAGCTTATGCGCGTGGTACTGGCCGGGCAGCAAGTGTAATGTGTTGTCATATTGACCCATGTTTGAGTGACTGAAACATGGAGGAAATGTAGCATTTCAGACCTGTTGCTGTTCAACATGTCTAAATGAACAGCACACTTGGTTTGTGTAACGTTAGCAGCATGTTTAGCCTTTACATTCAGTGACGTGTGGTAATCTCTGTGTGTTTATCTTCTGTCAGCATGTTGCTAAATGTTAAACAGGTTGAGTTATATGTGTTTCATTATCATATTTCATTGTCATTTTTTGTAATAACTTACTATATATTTCTGTGTCTTTGCTTAAAGGCAAACTATTTGAGACTACATAAGCTGCTACAAGCACAACATACCCAAGTTGCATTGTGGCTGAGGTAAGTGCCAGGTTTTGAAAATGGAAAAAGCCCTGTGGGCCCACCTCTTCTGTGAGACTATCGAATGTCACATGTGATGCACCTGCCTATAGCTGGGATCACTGAGTGCCTTTTTAAAGCAAGAGGAAGTGTGAGAGGAGAGGCTGAGCTGGATTAGCTGTGCTGTAAACACAAACACAGAGGTATCAGATGGATGAGAGGAGAAACAGAATGCAAGATTTGAGCCGATTCAGAAGACTTAATCCTCTTATCATACTGGCCAGGAGTTCAAGATTCTTATCATGCTCTGCTTTATGGTGTTTTTAACAAGTGCATCTTAACAAGTTAAAGGGGAAATAATTCAGATGTTTGCTGGCCCAGGGCGAGATGTGACATAATGTATACATTGATCTCTGGTTACATTGACAGCTTTAGAGATGAGGATATTGCCAGAGGTGAGCCATCCATATCAGATTACAATGGTAAGTGGACCTGCACTTTAGTACTTTTGTCGTCCATGCGCCTCTCAGAGTGCTTTACACAATATGACATTTGTCATTCAGCTCATTCACTTCCACATTCATAAACTGATGGCAGAGGCTCATATGTAAGGTGCCATCCTCACAATGATAAATTCCCCAATTTTGAAGACATTACATCACTATAATGAAACATGTTTTTCCTGTCTCTACACATCAGCAGTGTTCTTAACTTGAGAACAAATGTACCAACAACTGTGTGATTTTCACTGCCCATCATGTTACTTCTGACCTTAAAGGAGAAAAGCACTTATCCTTTTTGAAGGCCAAAGTAAATAAACTAAAATGCTGGAACTCACACTGCAGGGAAAAGAGAAACAGTGACTGAGCACACAAACAAGCCTTTGGGTGTACATAGAGAGTAACAGACAGAGAGTGAGAGAGAACAATGGGACAAAGCTTCCCGTCACGGAAGGCTTGAAGGGGAGGAAGAGGCCGGCTGGTCAGGTCAGGTTGGCTCTGTTATCATAACAGCAGCTAAAGCAGCGCTAATGTGGGAAACAAAACAGAGATGTGAATGGAAGCATGGCGGACACTAGCAACCCTCAGATACCAGCTGGAAAACTATGCAGCATCAAAATGATTTAAAATAAAATAATCTAAGGTGGAAACAGGCACAAAGGAGCAAAGGAACGTAACTTTTATCATCTACTCTGTAACAACTGCACTGACATAGGAGGTTAGTAGGCTGTGGGCGATTAGCAGGGCAGGGAAAGTCAGGTAAGTGAAGGACTAAAGACAGAAGTGGAAGCAAGTGAGTAGATGGATGGAGCAGTCAGATGATGAGAAGGGAAAACCCTTGAGCCTCTAGGGGATGGATAGGAAGATGCAATAGAAAGATCTTGGGAAATGGAAATCAGACTGGAGTGGAGGGACAGAAGGACAGGTTATGACACAAAGCAAGATGTTTAAATGGCAAAAAGCATGATTAGACCTGTTCCGAGCATAGTATATCAGTGCCTATGTGTTGGACAATGCCTTTGTACACGAAACTGGATGTGAAATAGACAAACTCATGTTAGCTCTCTAGGTTTATGTAAGAGGTGGTATCTCTCAATTACCAGCTGATGTGAGATACAGAGATACAATACTCTAAGAGCAATGGACAACAGCCATTATTAGCTGTTACTGAGAGGCTGCGTGACAGCAGCAAATGTTAATCCCTATAACTAATGCTATTACATGCACACAACCTATCCTTCACTGCTGCATTAGGCTATATCAATAACTGCATTTCTTGCCTGATAATGGCCTTGTGGGGGAATAAGTCATGATTCAAAGCTGAACTTAAATTGATGCACAGGAGCAACACCCTAGAATTTAATGCACAGCTCAGAGCTTAAGAGCAGCAGAAAATGTGCCATAAGGAACATACGTTTTAAACCAATGGCTTTCGCAGCTGCTCATTAACTAAACATCACTGTAACTCATTAACTCTCACACTTCCTGACAGAAAGAAAACCGATTATATGTTAATGCTCATGTGTATGAAAAGGGACAACTCGATTTCATACAAAAACAGATGGATATAGATAGATGTTCTAACTATAGTTTAACTTGTCTCACTGATTTTAGTTCTTTCAGTGGTTCATGAAGCAATGCAGGAAACTTTAGCTGATTGCAGCAGTTTGTTTTAGACTAAGCCAATGTCCTCAGTTTGCTTTTGAACAGGCTGCATTGCTGCATTTTATTCCCTATGTGTCTCTCCCCTCATGTCTTTTCCTTCACCTGATAAAGCCATTAAAACGCTCTGAAAATGTGGCTGAAGCAGTTCTTGCACTCTGTACACACTTTAGCAAACACCACATGATGTGAAATAGAGTGTCTGTGTGTGTCTGCTTGTCTGTGTGAAGCTTCATGCACAAGTATATGTCCTCTTTGATGGTCATCTGTCAAACACACCACAACCTCATGATCACTGCATGGGCGGACAGAACTCTAAAAGAGGTGTGTGTGTGTGTGTCTGTATTTGTGTTGTTGCCAATTGGCAGGGTGGTCTAATTTTCCTGGTCGTGTAGTTCCGCTGCAGATGGAGAAATCCTTCTCACTGATCAGCCTTCTTGAGCATGACTTAACAGCATGACCATGAAATAACCTTATTGATTCACAGACCTACAGTAGTATCTATACATTTCTTCTATTTCTCTCTCTTTTTCTATGACACACAACCTCACAGTCTCTTCTGCTCACCCAATACTTTAAAAAAAAAAAAAACCTTTTTGTCTTATTTCTGTCTGTTCCCAAATTTTTCCATTAGCCTCCCTTATCATCTGTCTGGTGGGCATCCTGTCATAAATAACTTGAGAAAGGTTGAGATGGAGGGATGGAGGCTGAGAGCATTAGTGACTATGCTGGCTAGGAACTAGAACAGAGGTTCTGATCTAGTACCTTAAATTAGCTTAAATTTTTGAGAGGCACAAAAAGGGTGTGAGGAAGAATAAAATGACAGGGTTTTAATTATATCTGACAGATGTTTGAATGGAACTGAAATCAAAGCAAAGAGGAAAATGCAAGGTTTCATTCTGCTGAATATTTTGTTGAAATGATTGTTTTTTATATTTCAAGTTTCATACTTAAGGCAGAATATACATATTTTAAATATTTATCAGCATCACCAGTTAACTGACAGGAGCAGAATTCTGATTCACTGCTAAAAAAAATGCTAAAGATTTTATGACAATAGCCTGTTTCCAAGTTTAATGGCAACAGCAGTGTCACTCCTCACTAAGTGCTGAGGCAATAAGGACAGAGCAAAGAGGAGCCAATATTGGCAAGAGTGTCCGTTGGCTGGTGCTTCTGTGCATGACCAGGCATGAGACTACGAGCTCAGACCAAGACTGAAAGGATTATTGGCCAGCATGAACAGCCAAAGTCAGGGTCAAAGGTCACTCAGCAGTGACAGGACAGTCAGAGGACGAAGAAGGACAGTGCATATTTTATATACGTCTTTTATTTAACTTTTTTTTTTCTTACTTTAATGTCTTTAAGTCTCTGTTGGAAGTGTTCTGTGCTTCTATTATCTGCTTTGGTAATATATTTAATGATACGTTCTATACACGTTTTGTACTTCAGAATTAATATAGGATGTTCATGATTGATAATTCTCCCTGTGCCTGCTCCCTTAAGATCCTCCTGCTTCCTCCCACAATCCAAAGACATGCAGGTTAGGTTAAATGGTGACTCTAAATTGCCCATAGGTTTGAATTTGAGTGTGTGTCTTTGTCTCTCTATGTCAGATCGACTGGTGACCAGTCTAGGGTGAACCCCTCGCCCAGTGACCGCTGGGATACGCTCCAGCATCCTGCGACCCTGAGAGACAGGATAAGTGGTGTAGATAATAGGTGGATGTTCATAATTAATTTACATTATACAGTGAATATATGATGACCCATATTTGAGTAAGCTATAGTATGTGTTATGTACATTGTTTTTTCACATTATATGATGTTATATCTTTCTTAGTGTTTCATATTTTACACTTTACTACACGTCCCCCTGTTCAGCATATAATTATTCATAAAACACTATAAAGTATTAATATATAGCAGAGAATCAAAATTTTGTACACAACACAAAAGCCTTCACCCACAGAGCCACAGATTCATGAGAAGCCAAAGACTGCCCAATGCTGATGGTGACAACTGGAAAGGATCTGTTTTTTTTTTTTTTATTTGTGCTGACTGATGACAGGAATGATGAAAGAAAAAAAGTTTTGATTTGTTTTTAACAGAAATAAAGATGTATCAAGCTACCAATCACGCACTATCATTTTTTCAAATTGATCTGGACAAATTGCAACCAAACTACAGATGTGAAAGTGACCTAATTGCATCACTATGCTTTGACAAAGTGAAAATCAATCAGCTTCCATAGTTTTTTGTGTGCAAATGAGTGTAACACTGGTGCAGTCTAAAAATGTGCTCCATTATTTCCATTTTAAAAGTGACATTTTGAAACAGCTGGTAGAACTTTAGACGTGATGAGACAACATTTGGTAAAGGTAGTTTGTTAAATAATACTCCAACTTGACTGAGTTAAATGGCTTGACTATGAAGCAGCACACATGATTTTGGTAAGTAAAAAGCTGGATGGTTCTTAACAGGTGTATTCAAAGATGTTTGAGGTCTTGAGTTCAGCTGATCAAATTTGTGACATCTGAAGACTTTGTTGGGATGTGTGGACAACCTGACATCCACAGCATGTCTACCACTTGTAGAAGGCAATCATATGTTTTCCACTCATCTTTTAGCATCTGACTAAAACCATACATCAGACAAAACTGTTATTTCCCCTCCACTTTAGAGCCGTGACCATCCTTCTTGTGATGCTCTTCCAGAAGGCGGATGTCTCCACATGACGTTATAATCATGTCAACCGAATCAAATCTCCATTCTTTTTTTAATGAGTGCTGCGTGACATCGTGAAACATTTAACCACAGCTCTCTACAAGAAAAACCACTGCGCCTATCATCAGCTATCTGGACATCAGATTTGTCTCTCTAATCAACATTCAAGGGCCTAATGGACATTCCTTGGTTCCTGCAAGGAGAAGACGGAGGTTTTAATCTCCCCAATTACTCTATATCTCCTGGTAATACAATCAACCCATGATGGCACGATGGCAAGCCTTCAATGACTGCAAATCAAAAACAAATGCCTGGGAATAGTGAATTGTCTGCTGCACTGTGCTCTCAGCTGAAACACAGGGGGAGAGAGGGAGGGTGAGAGAGGAAGCAGGAGAGTAGAGAGAGATAGATCAGAAAAAAACCTCACCAAGTCAGATGAGGGAGTCGATAAAAAGTTTTTTTGGAATCGAATTCTACACCACCATGAAATAGGATTTTGTGCCCTGAATCAAGAAAACGTTGGAGCTCCAATCACCATTTTCCCTCCTCCTTGTTTCTTTCTTTCCTTTAATCTAATTTGAAGGTTTTAATGGGAGTAAGGAAATGATTTGGGGTTGCTGGATCTCGCTCATCTGTCATTGCCTGAATGCTCAGATGAAACAGAAATCCTACATTCATGAAAAGTGCTTTCTTAGCTGGCCTCTTTGTTGGTGAAACAGTGGTTTTGGATGTGAAGCTGAGAGGTGGGCCACTCCTGGCATTACTGTCAGACCAAACCCTTTTGCTCTTTACACCCCATCTCACCTCACATTGGAGCCATAACCACAGAGATGATTTGAGTGCAAAGAGTGCAAAGAGAGTGTGAGCACACGGGTGAAGAAAGATAGAAAGAGATGAAAATGGTAAGAGAGAAAGGAAAACTGACTGGCAGCAGGTCAGACTGTAGTACGAGTGCCCAGCTGCTATTCTCTTCGCTTCTACAAGTTCCACTTTCCTTTCCTGTGAGTCAGACACTCTCTGTATCACTCAATACTGCAGCATGCATCCGGACTCAGCTGGATCCAGTCTGCAAGACCAGCAAAAAAATTTAGTGATCACCCTTCTCTCTTTCCATCTTACTCCTCTCCTGTCCTCTCTGACCTTCAGTCTCTCCATCATGTAACCTTCTCCTAGTTCTGCTTCAACAATAACTTAAACCATGATGTGGTGTAATGCCTGGGAAAGACTGGAGAATGAGAGGAGAAAAAGAGGTAGAGAAAAACTTCAAATGAAATGAAGAGAGGCATCAAAAAGTAACAGTTAAGATATTAAATGACAAATGGAAATAAGTGAGATTCAGGACAACAAATTGAATCTTGAATTTCCCTGAGGGAGTCATCCCAAAGGGATCAATAAAGTGAAGTCTAAGTCTAAGTCTAACCAAGAGTTATGATGTTATGCATAGACATACCCAGAACACAGCCTAACCCTGCTCAGCACCGGGAGAGAATCTGTAAACCCAACTTTTATCAGGTCACACTTTTTACTCATTTGAGGCACAACACATTTGTTTTAGCAGGTTTGTTTTTCGTGCCATGACATGTATTCCTGGTATACATGTGTGCTGAAGATTCTAAAATTCACTTTTTATTAAAATGTTGTCTCTTCCAGTGACAGCTCCACTCCAGGGCTGATGCTGCTATGGAGATTGATTTTTGTTATCATAAGGAAAAATGTTGAATTTTCACAAACACAGAACAAGATGGCAGAAAAAAATCCAGCAATGCATGAGGCGGTCGGGTGGATGAACCTACGTATGGAAGAAAAAAACTGTCATACTTGCCAATGTATGGGAGAAAAAACTTTGTGTGTAAAAAGCCAAGTGATGGTTGATGGAATAAGAATATACAGAGGTTACAGAGGTAGAGGTAAGCAAGGCCCCATATTTAATTTAGTAAGAGAGTATTTTGGAGAGAAAGTAATCTCCAGACAAATAAAAAGTGATTAAAAATCTAAAAATAAATCAAAAGGTCTAGAGGGAAAAAGAAGAATGAAAGAAGAATGAATAAGCTGTGACATAGACATACTTGGGGGACCAAAATGTTTTAAAAGCCATTATGTGAATGAACAGAAAAGAGCAGAACAAAACTGAGTGTAAGTCACAGGAGTAAAGGACAGAAAAGACAGTTAATGAGTGAGGAAATGATCAAAAGACAAAAAGAGAGTGGTAAATGAATGAGCTCTACTTGAAAAAAATGGGAATAGTTAAAAAAAGAGTAGGCCCTCCTGTGTGGAGTTTGCATGATCTCCTGCTTCCTCCAACAATCCAAAGACATGCAAGTTAGGTTAACTGGCGAAGGTGTGAAGGTGTGAATGTGAGTGTGAATGGTTGTCTATCATTCTATGTCAGCCTGACTGGCGTCCAATCCAGGTTGTAACCCCGCCTCTTGCCCTAAGATAACTCCAGATAGGCCCCAGCACCCCGGCGACCCTGTGTGCTCAGGATAAGCGGGTTAGATAGATGGATGGATAGAAAAATGAAAAAAGAAAGGTGGGAAAGAGGGAGGGTGGTTGTACACATGGTGTGCATAATTTACCGGTAACCGTGACGACAGTGGCAGAGCTCCAGGTGATGCTAATTACTGCCATCCGTCTTCTTTAGCGCAGCCGCTAAAACGTGTTAGCGAAGGCCTCAGAGCAAATCACACACAGTACAGGTAGATAAATAAATAAATGCTTGATTTAGATGATAAATCTTCTTCCTTTTCTCCTGTACAGCGAAGTGACCACAGGTCCAGCTGAGCTTTACAGCACTGTGCTTGTTTCCCTGCAGGGTGGAGCATTATCAGGACAGGGACCTGTAGCTGGAAGCATGGACAGCTCTGTCCATGGAGAACTGGGCTCACACATATAAACACATTTAACTATGTTTTGTGATATTGCATTATAAGATTAAGACTGATTAACTTAAAGTTTTATATATATATCAATATATATCAATATATA
>JBAJHX010000043.1:23194782-23224129 GCA_037176925.1 Amniataba percoides | reverse complement strand
TCTATATATATATATTAATTTCCTAAACGGCTTGCCATAATATATATATATATATATATATATATATATATATATATATATACACACAAAATATGTATTTCTGTTAGGATGAGTTACACACAGCAATACTTGAGATAAATGCAAACATCTTACTTTCGATCAGTGCAGGTGAGGTTGATTGGATTATAATGGGAATACCATTTTGAAAATATTGGAGATGATGGTGCTGGATGAAAAGTACAAAAAATTACTTCATTATGCTACAGCCTCTGGATCTTTTAGAGATAGCATTCATTTTATTTTCAAAACAGCATTACAGTGGGCGCACAGGTTCAATTCCCCATCCGGGCCATTAACTGCATATCACCCCCCCCCTCCCCCTCCTGTCTGTATCAGCTGTCCTATCAAAAAATAATAAAGGGGTAAAACCCAGCATTACAATGATTCCCTAACACTTTGCAGCCAAAGCACAAGGTCCATCCTATTGGGTATTACACATGGTGTTGCTGGGTATTCCCCACCAACATGTCAACTCTAATCCAGTCAACTGCCTGGCATTTACAGTGACAACCTCTGCTCAGCACAGGCCAACTAAGGCCTGAAATAAAGATCTCAGTGCCTCACACATTCATCAACAGCCCCTGAGTAATCAGCATGTATTGCAGAAGCTTAATACAGTATGCACATTTTCATTGTTGAAAGGAAAACTTGTCTCAAATGTCACTAATGCGTAAACCAATGAATAAAATTGCTTAAAAACTCTCAGTGCCATTGCCTGAATCTGTGAATGGTATTTTCTAGTATATAATATATAAATACACACACACACACACACATAGGGTAATAAGGGGAAAAAGTGGGTTTTTTTTGTTTTTTGGGGTTTTTTTTGTCATACTTCCTTGTGTGATTCAAGTCACAGTCTGTGTAAGTAGACTTATCCTACAGAAAAGAATCTACTTCATACTGATTAATGTTCATGATGCTCAAGTATGTAAAAGACTAGGAGTTCAATTTGTGTGTGTGTGTCTGTCTGTGTGTGTGTGAGAGAGAGGGTGCATGGGGGAAGGCAGAGTATAATTGAGTTAAAGTCTCCTCAGGCCAGAACGAGCAGATTAGAAGCCAAGTGCTGAGTCTGTGAGTTAGTGTATCCGTATCCCTCTGCACCTTTGTATATGTGGGTTGGAATAGTTCCCCTGTGTGAGTATAATGGTATTGAAAAATTATATTAAATGTGGTTTTGAATTTAAAGGCCTGTTTTATTTTTATTTCAATTCACAAAATGTGCTTGTGGAAGTGCAAAACAACAAGTTGATAATCAAGATATGAGGAAACTAAAGATCCAGAGGGGATTTCTAATCATTGCCATAACAAAGATTCAGAAAGAGTAGACAGAATGTTAAAAGATTTAAAGATTAAAGGTACATGTCCATCATGTTATCGCACCCTGTAAAACTAGTATTCAATGCTATAATCTGCACTAATCAATACATTAACTATTATATTTCATTCATTCATTCATTCATTAACAGTGGATCAAATGAGTATTTATATACTCATTTGATCCATAACACATAACACATAATTTTGAATCAAGATACTTTGCAAGATACTGTGTACCTTATGTATGAGATTGCACTTTCCTAATGGATTACTTTGTAATATTAACATTATTTCCATGCTTTATGTCACGATCATCCACACATTGGTTGCACAACTAGTTCATCGTAAGCAAGACAAAGTACATTTGTTTCAAATGCTATATTGACCATAATCCTCAGTTGTCAATGCTTCTGTGAAGACAAAGCTCAAGGATGTATCGTTTTTAGCTCAAACACACAACATAGGATCTTAGGCTCAGTGACTAAGATCCCGTCCCAAGTCTTTTACCTTTTGAGGTGCTCCAAATGGCAATCACCTGACGTAAGTGACTTTAATTTTCAGAGTGACTGAAACAGATTTCTCCCCTGCAGTTGCAGATAAGCTAAGGACATAAATGTAGCCACTGGATGCTGGGTTGCATCACCTGAAAACAAACTTTGAAGTAGTGATTCAGAGACTAATGTAACTCCTTATAATGACTCACAGCTCTGTATTTGTACGTCTCTTGCAGAAAGGTTGCAGGCCTTTACACAACCTCTGCCTGTCATTGTCCATCAAACAACAGATCAGATAAGGGGTTAGTCAAAAATATCGCTGTAGGGAAATTCCATTTGACCCACCCTAGATATCTTATAGATAGAAGGCCAGTTGGCATGAGTATTTCTAAAACCTCACATGCATGCTTTGTGCAAGCACCTGAAGGAAACCCACACCATGGGGTTCAAAAGATGTCCCATGATGCCCCATCTTTGAAATCACTCACAGATGAAACAATTTAAAAAGCCTCCTCTGACAGACTGTTCTGACGTACTGTCTATACTGCTGAAAATATGGATGTCACATAAGTACAAATAAGGTGTCAGGCAAGGTAGCTCTGCGATAATGATATCATTGCCCCATAGCAGAATGTGGGCTGGGGGTCTTATGTAAAAAATGGTAACGGCAAATACTTGTCAACTTATAGTTCCACAATGAGAAATGCCAAGGAAAAGCTAATGAGGCTGGGAGGAGAACCATTATTTTCATGAAAATTTGGTCAACTGTTTACTGAAGTACATAAGTGTCCTGAAAAGTGTGCTTAATGTAATTGTTGATGAAATGAGATTTGAAGCAGAGAAAGAAGAAAGGACGCTGAATGGGATAATCTTTCTAAATCAGTTTGTCTACGACAGCTAAGCCTCAGCACAAAGATTAAACATTTGCAGTGTCCTAAAGAAACAGAGAAATTTCAAATATATAAACTTTCCCATTTAATTCCGGTGGTGTGGCGCCACCTACATAATTAATATTTTATCTGCTTAAATATTGGTCTCTTACATTTGTTTTGCTTCTCCTGCACACATGGGCAGTTAAAGAAATGTAGCTTCTGGAGCTCACTGCAATGAAAATAACTTTTCATCTTTCCAGAAACAGCATCCAGCTTCTGTGAATAATGCACAGACACCTCACTTCATTACTTAGTTACTGACAGATTTCTGCAGTACTTTGATTCCTTCATCGTCATATATGCAAAATCCTGGTGCCCCACATAACCAGGTTTCAAATCGTTTTTATATGTGAGCGTGTGCCGTGCAGAGACAGCAGGCAAAAAAGATAACACTGACAGCAGAGCAACGGGATGAAAGGAGCTGGAACTTCTAAATCAGACAGATTTCACAATAGAAAATTTGACTTTTTATGAAAGTTAGACACATTCGTGCTCAAAACTCAGCATTCTTACAAAGCCTGTACTCTCATTGCATGGCACACAAAAAAGTAGAAAATCAGAAACAGCAACACTAAAAAATGCAACAAACTAACAAGCCATGGTTCTGACCTGAGATTGTGATGCATGCATACTAGGGATGTGCACATTGATCTTAAAATACTGATACTTCTGATCTAGACATGTGTTTTTTAGAATCAGTCTTCACATCAAAATATCAATCCCATGTCCAGTTTCGCAAGAAATATTAATTCTTTTATGACACCGAATCTGTAATCAATTGTAAAAGAGCAAAAAGTGAAATCTGTAGTCATTATTTGTGTGAGATGTAAGAACTACTTTTCCTTCTAGCTTCTGCTCTCTACTCATGCCTGGCGCTGGCACGCGTTGATAGGCACGCGTACGGCAGCAGTCCTGTCAGTCACTACATCACAGGGGAGAAAGAAAGAAGCTGCAGTGTGGCAGAAAGAAAATTAAATATCGTTTGGGGTCATTTCACTTCACTAAATGCAAGTGAGGCAAGATGTGACTTGTGTAAAAAGTTGGTGAGGTATTGTCATCTTCATGTACACAAGTATATATATCTATATATATCAGTATCAATATTGATAACGGGACATTAGGCTTGATATTACTTGGTATCGGATCGGAAGGAAAAATAGTGGTATTGCACATGCCTAATGCATATACAGATTTGATTGTACTACAGTCTGATTTCCTGCAGTAAACTGGTTACTTGTGCACACACAGTAGGTGCACTGAATCTCTGGATAACCCACTGACTTCTGTGAGAACATTTTTCTCTGGAACAGGAGAAAAGATCCCCACTCAGTGTTTGCCAGCACTTTAGAGTAATCAGCAGTCAAGTTCGTGTGAGGATACAGTGTTGATAAAAATTACTATAACACCTAAATGTTAAAACTACTTTTTAGAAAAAAAAACAACAGAAATGTAAGGCAGAAATGTACATGTTGTGTGAAGTGTAAAAGTGTAAAAACATTAAATGTCGGGAACATAGAATGGCATGTATTCATGCTGGTGCCTGTTTTCTAAAAATGCAGTGGAGCTTTTTTGAAAGTAAAGTTTTCTTTCACTTTTTACCTCTCTTTCACTCACTTCCTGCTTCATATTCTGTTACTCTCTTTTTGCCTCTCACACAACCACACAGAGACACACACTCACATCTGCACGTATCTATGTTTATTTTGCTCGAGTCGTGTACTCGCCACATTAAATCCATTTTGTCACTCATCACCAAACGGTGTTAACACTGTGACCTTTCAACAGGCAGACTGACGTATTATTACCGATGGCTCCCAGCTACAGCCCATTGGAAAGTCCTCTAACGGCCTTCACGTAATGGCCAAATCCCTTACGATGTGACACAGGCACTTTATGGAGCTGGTTCACATACACAAGGCAGATTAAATAAGGCAATGGATCTGGGGCTTATGTTCATGTCATATGGGATTTATAGTAATGTAAACTTACATTAAAGCAAAAGGAAGCCAAAATACTAATATTTAATTTACTTATAGAAAAAGCTCTTATTTTCCTATCATGTGAGAGAAGCTGATTTTAGAGGATGACTTCTAATGAAGAGTTTACAAATTAACTAAAGGAGGAGGCCCCTTTTCAGAACATGCAGAGACAGAAAGCCATTTTCTTGCATGTTAACATCTAGACATGCTAAATGCAAACATAATGGATTTTTTTTACCTTTGAGGTGGTAAAGACAATGTCGACCCTGAGTTGCCCTCTCAAGTCTAGAGCCAGCAAAGCCTGGTTTTATTATGGATAGCACACACACACAAAGGAGAGTGGATTTACAGAGGTCTGTCCACCACTGACGCAGATGTTTGTGCACAGTAACATACACCCTCTGCTTCCATTTTGGGAAATGTGCACCTCTGGACAAATTTCTATTTGTAACAAAGTTCCACTGTGTGCTGCTGTTGGCAACATCAGTTACCGCACCATACTCAGGATCACACTATTCAAATCTTGCCAGGGGATCTGTTTGATGTGTAAAATCATGATGGTTCAAAACAAGAATCTTTTTTTATTGCTGTCCTGTGCAGTCTTCGGAGGACTAGCTACTGGTCAAAGAGGAACCAGTCTGGAATGTCCCCGTGTTTTGCTGTTTAACTCTGATGTATCACTAAACACAACTTAGCACCTTTGGCCTCTGCAGAGAATTGAAGGTAGCGTAGTGGGGGTTGCCCTGTCGCAGCCCATGAAGAACACACATGTTTTCCATTTAAAGTCCTGAACATAATGCAGCTCATTTATCAGTGATGGCAAAAACAGTCAAGCTCAAGTGTTCTGAAACAATAATGCTTCAAACATAAATCAGGTGCTCTCAGCTCAACAGTGCAGAGAAAAAGCTACTTGTTAATTCTCCTAATTCAAATCACTCAGCACTTTGAGGGGAACATGGGAGTTCTAGTCATTCGTGAGTACCTTTTGCAGAGGCAGCAATACCCCCTCATAATTTAAAATCAACAGGTTTGGGGCTCCAGCGGCCAGACGTGGATTACATAGTAAAACAAGTTCTTTAGACCCTGTCCATGGCTATCAAAACAGCCATTAGCATTTCCGCAGCTGGTAATCGCTGGCGTTGAGAAAACAGAGAGGAAGCCCTCTCAGCTGGCTTCCCACACATTGCTACAAAGTAGACTTAAGCACGCCTGCCACTCATGTCGGGCGACGTGCGTGAGCAGCTCAGCACTGACATATGCACAAACGTTCACACGTGTGCATGCACAAACACACTCAAGACAGTCGCACACACACAAAAGCACATGGAGACATTTACTTGTAGACATTCACACACTCATGCATGCTGTGTCACCGGATTCCATGCCCTCAGGCTAATGGCAGACACGGCGGGTTCCCAGGGGCAGATCATGTTGGGCAGTTTGAAACCAGTAAGAAAACAATTAAGTCATCAGCACTCGCGCTGCGGAGGAGGAAAGGGAAATTGCTAGTCATAATTTAAAGGGGAAATAGGATTACAACCAGAACAATGGAACCTTTTAAGATATTAAGTTAGTGGCTCTTCTATAGATTCCAAACAGGGACAAATCTCTTCAATCTTTGAATGGTAAACTATCTCTGATGTGACCCTGACAACACAACAAGGGAACAAGGGAAACACTTAGGGGTCTCTGTAGGGTGTTAATGTCTGGAGCTAACTTTCACTGAGAGAGGTACAGGAAGTGACTGAATTTTTATCACTTCCATACATTAACATAAAACCTCTTTAATACTGTACATTTTCGGATAGGTCTGTTTGAATTTGACATTAGGAACTTGAACATCTAAGCTAAACATCATAGTCTGCAGATGTGTTAAAAAGGATTAAAGATTTATAAAATCAAGTGGCCACAATTTCACCTAAGAAGTGTATGGAAGTGACTGGAGTGGGCTTGCTGAATTTCAAAATTGCAACATGCTTCCCCAATATTTATATCTAAAAACATAACAGAATTAAGTTAGTGCCACTTTGCCATTGATAACTGAAAGTGCATAAAAGTTTTAAGATGGTGCACTCATAATAATCTTTAGATGAGGAAGAACAGACAGTAAAGTGTATGTTTAGGTCATCGCTGATCTTAATGTTCCAAACAGTAAAAAGACACAGTCAGCATGTTTCATTTATAGTCACCCATTAGTGGAACAAATGAGCTACATGTGATGTTGAACTTGCATTATAGCTTGTCATAAGCTAACTGTTTATGACACATTTTGTTTTAGTAGTTCAGCTTTCTGTTGCAGTTCAAATAAAGGTGAGCTGCTGCTGGCTAATCAAAAATGCTCAACCATAACTATTTGTGAACTATTTGTGTACTTTTCTTTTAAGGAAAAATCTTTCAAGGGAGGCATGAAACACCATTAATCTGTGATGAAAAAAAAGACCTCCTCAATCTCTCCAAGAATTAGACAGTACCCTCCCTTTAATAGCCTCCTCATTATCAATGAATTCTTTCAGTCACTCAGTCAGAGTGTAAGCGTAAGTATTTATTGTTAATTTGTTTCTAATTGTTTAATCTAATAAACCTGCTCAAACTTCATTAGGGTGGACTGTGAGAAGTGAATTGATGTGTATTAGATTAATATGTGTTAAATTTCAAGTTGTTCTTTAAAAGGTCAGCTGTGAAATTTGCAATTGTAGTTTGTGGATTGGCACTGAAGTTGAGTATTCAGCTTTTGAAAAAGGAGTGTTAAAAGACACACTCGTACACACTGTCACTCACTTTACAAGTACACAAGTTCAGTTTGGTCTGCTCTTGTCCATCACCTACTCTTTGAACTGCTAACTGTTAATTACTTCAACATTTCTCAGACAGCTGAAAGGCTCAGAGACCATCTGTGATTGATTACACCAGTGTGTGTGTGTGTGTGTGTGTGTCCTTTGATGTTGATTTATTTCCTGATATCCACAAAGCAGAGTCAAGCAAAGGCTAAGACTGGTATCTCAACAGCACTGTTGTATATTCAAGTGAAGGTTATTTCCATATCAAAATAGTTGTTTAACAGCTGTGCCATGGATCAACTGAGCTGCATCAAGGTTTGTTTCCTCTGCAATCGGGGGAGAAGTATCAGTGATCTGGCATGCATGATGTTAGTTAGTTGTGACGGTGCAGGAAGACAACGTATTAGTTGTGTACTGGTTGTGTTTTAAGAATGTGCATCTCAATACATTCTCAATTTGATAAAGGCTGTAATATATATCTATACACACACACACACACACACACACACATACATATACATACACATATATATACATACTGTATATATCTTGAGCTTTTTGGTGAGTAGATTCAGTAGGAATTCAATGTTGGTTCTTTCTCTGCACATATCTATTACTATGTATAATCTGTTTTCTATAATGATTATTTTCACCTTTATTTGTTTGTCTTAAGAGCTACCCCATCATACCATGTGTTACTCATAGACATAATACAATACACTGTTTCAGGCTCTGCAGCTACTGAATTGTGTGTGTGCAAGTTGTGTTGATTTGTAAAATGAATGTATAGCAAGCTGTTATTAATATGTGCGTCCTCTGCGTGTGCCTTGCCAAGTGAGTGCATCATTATTGTGTGTTTACAGTAAGTCCAGGGGGATAGTTGAGCCATCTGTCCTCACCACAGTGGAAGTGATAAAGCTGTCAGACCAGCTCGGTGTGACTGTCCCCCTCTCATCATCACCTCTATGTCACTGATTACAACCTGTGTGTGTGTGTGTTGAGCTAATTTTTCATGTCTTTATGTCAGCATGAATCTATTATGTAATTATCTTTTCTTATTCACAGAGAACGCGGTAGAGAATTTAAAATGTTCCTCTTAGTAATAAGAACATTTTACCACATAAACTTTTAAATCTTCTGCATAGATTCTATAATACTTTCGTATTTCTTCTGTAATTTATGCAGCGGCATCCCTTCGTTTCTTTCTCTCTTTCTGTGTGTGTGTGTGAGGATGAGCTGACAGGTAAATGCATCACTGATGTGACATCACAGCAGGTGGCTGCTCTCCAAAGCTGGTAACACGGCAGGGGAGGCGGTGTCTATGAGGGAACCGTGAGAGGGCCGTCACTACAGGAGACAGATATACCCTCACAGCGTCCTGGATACGGCCACACCCACTTCCTTCCCACATCACATACACACACGTTCATTTTCAGCACACACCTGAGAAGGGGGAAGGGTGACACTTCACATTGCTTAACAGATCTAGTGATGCTTGTGAGAGTGTTCAGCCCTGACACCGTGTCTTCAGGCGCAGGCTTTGTGATTATTTTGTAGATGACTTTTGTGAAAACCTGACAACTGGAACTCACACTCAGCTTCTCTGGAGTCTCGAAGTTTTGCTGAAAAGACTTAGGTTAAGTCAGTGGCACTTCAGGTTTTGGATCCCATACAAGATGAGCTACTCACAAATGGAACAAAAAAATTTAAATGAAGATATTAAGAATTGTTCAAGAAAAGAAGAAGAGATTCTGGTGTATCAGACTTTCACTTATGAACTTGATATGTATACATTGGCCTATATGTTAAAAAGAAATGTGATTCATTTTCAGTAACAGATAGTGTAATGGATTGTCTAACTGTAAATGGAAGTACAACAGACAATTGTTCATCTGATCAACATCACTCTTGGCAAGTATATTGCTGAGCATTCAGTGAGGGAGTGCAGTGTGGAGTGTGAAGCTTCAAGGTGAGGACTGTACTGAGCTGTGTGCAGGACTGTACTGAGCTGTGTGCAGGACAATTCTATTACATAGCTGAAGTGGTTGTGGTAATTGTACATATCATAATAATTTCTCAATAACCTGCATGTCTTCATCTAAGATCATGATTACAGGATGTCGTCAGATCCTCAACCTATGGCATTTCGTGATTATATTGCCACCTACCATGAATTTATTAATAAAATCATTTTCATCATTCCAACGTACAGCATCTGCGACATTAAAACAAATACTGAACAGTGTTTTATGCCCTATATTATGATTTTATCACTGTGTTAGCATAGGTAAGTGACTGAATAAATGGTGTGTGTGTGTGTGTGTGTGTGTGTGTGTGTGTGCTACACAGCATTTTGACTTTCATTACTGTGGCATTTTGTTCAGCAACACCTCAATAAGTTTGTAACATCATGTGCAAGTATGTGTGTGTCTGTCACATATGTGAGTTCTGACTTACAGCGAAAATCACGTTACGTCGTGTCCGTAAGAACGGAACTCCGATGTAAGTCGAGGACTCCCTGTATATCAGTTCACTTTCATTCTAAATCTACAAAGACAAATTAATTGTAAGTCAACTATTTGAAAGTTATTTAATGTTTGGGGCTCACAGTAAAAGACCATGATCCAGCTAACTATCAATAAGCTACAGTTTGGGCTTCGCGTTTGGGCTTATTGACTTGTATCTTTGATGACAGTTTCAGATGAATTGGAAGAACCTTAAAACCCAGACTCGTGTTAAATCACAGTATTCAGATGATGAACATTTGTATAACTTAAGCCCCCACTCTTTGTACATACATAGCTGAGAATCTAGAACTGCCTGTACTGTCAGCATAACAGGCTAATGATTTGTCTCTTGAATGTCATTCAAGGGCAGAGTATTTCAATGTTGAAGTTGAATTTCCATGTGAGGTAAAAATCAAAGAAACATACATAGCTAAATGTGCATATCAACGTTTCTCTTATGGTCAGTGGGACATCTAGAGACCTCTGCATCACTAGATGTCACATGCATGTGTGTTTTCTTATGTGTGTTTGTCCAGCTGTGTGTATGGCAAAGAGAATGTGCTTGTTTGTGTGTGTTTGTGTGTGTGCTACTCTGTGTGGGCCAGTGGGAACCTGTGTGTGTGATAGTCTCCAAGGTCATTTCTCCTCCTCATGACCTCACTCTTTTCTCAGCCCCCTCCACCACAGTATCATTTCCTCCTCAGGCAACAAAGGGACTATTTTAGACTACAATGATCTTCCTTTTAGACACAGAGGGATGGAGACACACACTCAAACAAGCCAAAGTTAAATCTTTTACACCAATCGTGACTTTGTAAAGGTACACAAATTCATGCATGTTACAGAAACTATATACAAGCATTAAACCACTGTAAATCTGGTGAATAGCATTCTATTGCACTTATGCCCAGTTGTTCATGAAAACTGTTTGACCTTTTTAAAAATGAAACTATTCATATTGTGAGCCATTTTTAAAGATTCCGTCATCAAAGTCATCAGTAGGACCAGTGGACTGACACAGGCAAGATAAAGATGAGGGGAAATACTGAGAAATGGTCTCGTTGTTTTTGGACTTTTTGTGGGACCCATTGATGCTTTGTGTAAATATAAATAACATCACCCCTTGCCCTTCCATACCCGGCTGGTCAACAAGACAAAGGTCCAGTTTCTGATATACATCACATAAATCGTAATCTGGATAGTAATCCTTGATGAGTAATCTGACTTCATCAATCTTACATCATCTAACCCCTGAGCAGCAACAACAGAGGCAAGAAAGCCAAAAACCTTTACTTTTTTTAATTTTTCAAAAAGCCATGATGTTTTTTGGTGTTACTCTGAATGCTGGGTGTCTTCTGACTGTTGGTCATGGGGCTCCCAGGCTGCACGTGTGCAAGTGTATTCTTCAGCTCCACCTGAGCTTTGAACCTGTGACCTGCTGAGGCAAAGGTTACAGCCCACGGGGCCCATTGCCACCCCCACATCCGCCTGGCTTGCTGCCAAGTCATCCCTTGCCCTTATCCTCCCACCCTCCCAACTGCATCCCAGCCTCCTCTTAAATATACACAAGACCAAGTTCTTCATCTGGGGGACTGCTTATTGTTGTTCTGATTTGCCGAGACAGCTTTCGCAGTGTGTGGCGAAAGCAGCTTTTTCTGGATGATTTTTGTGTTTCTTCATGCAAATCACTAACACTGACAGGGAGCACTGTATGCACACAAAGCAGGCATACAGCTTCACTGAACACGGGGTGTGAACATTGTTCATCTGTTTCTTGGGAAAGGGAGGGTCATACAGAGTCATTGCTGTGTTCTCTGAATCTGTGATTCAGTGATCTAACAATGGGAATTAAAACAGTTTAGACTGCTAAATGTTCTGTGTTGATGATCAAACAATAAGCTGAAACAATGGCTACTGGAAAAAGCAAAATGCTGCACATAATCATGTGGTCAGCCTGTATTTCATTTGAATAAATGAGGAAAACAAAAGCAGTGGGGCTGAATACCCACCACAGTGCTCCTGCGATTACTTACTAAAATCGATCTTAGGAAAAATACCTGCAGGAGAGTTTTGACATGCCTCTACTTTTGTGTCTGTGTAGTTGCATATTTAGGACTACTGTCCTGAAACAAAGACACACTCTCAAATCCTCATTAACACAACTGTTATAGTGCACCAATTAAAAGTGATGAGAGGATGCAAAATCAGCACATCAAATCATTATGTGTGGTTCGCATTGCATCTTTTTTTCCCAGCTCAGTATGTATTTATGATTTCAGAAAATTCATATAAACATTATTATTATTATGAGCAGATCTAAATTTAGAATAAAACTTCATTAGTGAAGTCCCTATATCGCCTGCCAGAACTTGTCAGTTTAAGCCCAAGGCTTTCTGTGGCCACAGGTTTTGAAACAGAGGAGAAGGGTTATAAACCAAGGGATTGTCATGTGGTCTCTCAACTGAAAGTAAGGGATGGTTGACTTCTCCCACTATGCTTTTCTCTGCATGGGGTTCAGAGAAAAGGAAACACAGTACTGGGCGTTGCTTCTTGGTGCAGGGATGGACGCGACGTTTGTATTCTTTTTCCCAGAGGCTGCTATATTTATGTCTATTGTTTTGGACTGGGAGCTCCCCCACGTCCCTGCAAGCATGTGTGTGTCCACTGTCTGTGTGCACTGTTGTCTCTGGCTGACCAGTTGGCCATAGTCCAGTAATGAAAATAACATGTTGACCAAAGGATGATCGCTGTGGCTGAAGATGAGAACAGTGACTCTCTTGCTCTCTTTTGTTAAGAGAGTCATTTAAAAAAAGCTGACAGACAGCACAACAATGGCTGGGAAGATTCAGGCAGAAGTTTGCTCATATGTGCCACTGTGTGTGTGTGTGTGTGTGTGTGTGTGTGTGTGTGTGTGTGTGTGAAGACATGAAGACTGTGCAAACATGAGCTTGCAGCCAGGAGTCACTGCAATCTGACATGAGACTGCTGCTAAGAACAGTTTCTTCACTTTAACAACAGTGGAGAATAAAAGTGTTTGTAGGCAGGGACAGAGAGCAGAATCAGCATCTTCTGTGACACCAGCTTGCACAGTTATTTGTTTAACTTCTTTTTCTTTTTCTCATATTATAGTTTGCTCTTTGTTTGTAAAATATGCCACTCTGCTACCAGTCGACTTGTCCGCGTTTGTATTTGATGACATGCTGCAAACATTACCCCTGAACATGCTTATGGTTGGATGGGGAAACCCTCACTGGACTGGTTGTGGCTGACAAAAAATGCTTCTAACATTTTCTACCTAGCTTTAATACTGTGAACTTCTGCACATTCATGTCGTTATATTTTAATCTTTATATTTTATTGTCGAATTTTATTTCATCTTCATGTTTCTTGACAGTACTTGACAGCTTTATACTCTCACGTTTGTTGTTCCTGTTTTCATGTTTGTTTCTTAAAACAATACATAAAACCTCAAGGTCAGTAAGTCAAGGTGAGTAAACTGATGTAAAGTCTGTGTCAAGAACCTTGAAGTATCAGCTTCATTAGAATTCAATCTATGTGGTAAAAAAGCTGTTTAATAATTCTGACATCTTCTTGGACTTGATGGCGTTATTACAATTTTTTCATAGTATTTTTAGCATTTTATGATACCCGTCTCCACCCATCATCCACAAATCCACATTAGCTCTGTCCAATTAGTCACACTTAATAAGCTTGGTAATATTTCTAGTAAGAGTGATGGTGATCAACAACAGTGTGACTGTATGACTGTGAGCCCTGAGTGGTGAGAAAGGGTGGGCATTTTTCACTGATGTATCACACCTTCTCTATGATGAGTGGATGTTGTTAGCATCAGGACCGCTGTCCGGGGTACTGACCTTGTGGACTACTTGTGCCTAAAGATCTTTCATATCTTCCGGAATAGCTCTGTAAAATACATAGATCCCTGTGAAACCTTTAAACACTGTTGCTGCTGCAACACTTCAGTCAGATAAAAAAAAAACAAAAAAAATGTATTGCAGTTACACGTATCAGACCCTTTGCCGAAACATTCAAACAGCATCTTTAAATAGTACCAGTGGAGGGAAAACATTTTACGAGTGCTGAATACATTTTTTACCTCCAGGGTTTTTAAAAAGCTAAAAAATACTTGCATCACCTACAAAGAATCAGCAGATTACTTGCATGGAAAATCACAGATTCTTAACTGTGGTTTGTGCATATTTTCAAGAGTGTTTCAAAGGTGCTGTACCACCATTTTGGGAAAACTAATACACTATAAACAAAAGTTAAAGTTTGTAAAGATTGTAGAGATGCCAAGTGATGAAATTTGGAGAAACCTTTAGATGTTGCATACTCTCAACTGAAAACTGGAGGTGTTGAATATTTTAACCAGGTATTGAAACTACTCATTAAACTAAATGTCTAAAGACAAAAAATCATGATTTGCTTTACAATGAGAAAGGCAGCCAGGTTTGCTTACAGGGTCAGCTTCTGGCTTGAAAACTGGGCCAATATATGAGATACAGAGATGCAGGTGAGGAGGATGGTGGGGCAGTCAGGTGATGAGAGGGAAGGAAAATCAGAGGGCATTGGGTGGATGGATAGAAAATGGCAACAAGAGGGCCTGAAGAGGAGGGACAGAGAGACAAAGTGTGTGTGGATAAGGCTCCATGATAGCTGCTATAATTAGCCATCTGCTGTGACTACGACAGCCGTCAGAGAGGAAATGCCGTCAGACAGCAATAAAGATGGGAACTGGCCAAACAAGGCCAAAGACTTTGTCCTCTGGAGTCAGTGCCAAGCTTCACTTCACAAACAGGAATTGAAATGGAAGGTGTCTATACTGTGTATGTGTGTGAGAGAGAGAGGGGAAGCGAGAGAAAGAGAGAAAAAAAAGCACATTAATTGAAAGATTTTTTAGCAGGGGTTCACTTTAAGTGATAAATAGCTCAAAATGACAAATGTATGTATATTTCTTTTGAAAGAAAAGTTGGCAGCATGACTACGTGTTCCACTTGCAATTAGGAGACGCTTGATACTTGATGCTTGAAAGCCATAGCTTTGTGCTAGCCTTAGACACAGCTCAGTTTAAACCATATTGGGCTGTTGGAAATATGTAAAGTGGTTCACATATGTAGTGACATAGACGAGTGGTAACCCATAGCCTACCCTCATAACTATACACATGCAAAATGCATCATTTGAGCTTCAGTACAGAAGTACTTCAGGCCTTAAAATGCAAATGTGCCTGTCTTGGTGGCCGGCAGAAAATACGGCCACCCACCTTGATGAAGAGCATTGTGTGTGAATGGTGAGCCACTGAGGACACCCCAGCACAGATGTGAGCTACAAGCCCTCACTGTTAAATGTTATCTCAGATCCCTCCCTGTGTTGTGACAGTGGACAGTGTCTGTCTCCAGCAGCTCTGCAGGGCAGGGACATACCACTGCACCCGGAAGAGGAGTGTACTCACAGCGAGGTCGAAGCAGGGTTGTTGTAACTGTGGAGCACTTCTGTTTATCTACTAAATTTGGCTGGTTAATTGTTTCTGAGGAGGTCATTGTAAGGGTGGGAAAACAAAAGCTTGTATGAGGATACAACTGCTGCTGACAAGGCGATGTGATGGCACAAGGAAGAAGCTTCAGGAGAAATGTATGGTGGCTTACACTGCAAACACTGCAAATACAGAAAGGTACTGCAAGAACCACAGATGACGACAGTACATACTACAAAGTGAGGAACATGACTGGGACATACATGTTTGTGACTCAAGTTGCTGAAGTCGGATCAGTGTATCATCTGTTTAGTCAACTATTTCATTAAAAAAAAGAAAAATCTCATCTCATATAAAATTTCATTTATTGTTATTAGTGGGCACAATTCTGTTGTAGATATGTTTTGTCAGATCTGTTGTGGAATCTGATGTTTCCTCACAGTACATTACACCTGAGTGAAGATGTTGTTTTAATGTTTTCTGAGAAGTATTTTTTCCATAAATTACCATTTACTATTTAGTTAGCAGTGTTGACAGAAAGAGGAAAAGATAAAGATTTTTAGCCCCAAAACATCCCAAAGTATAGGCTACAGTCGGCCATGTACTGTAATAATAATCATGATCACCTTAGCATTGGTGTTATAAACATTATACATTTTTATCACACCTTATTTTATTCTTTTGGCAGTGGAGATGTGCACTTGTGTGTGTGTTTCTTTTTTCAGTGTGTGCTGTCAGTTGGCGAGGTAGAAACATTCAGAGGAATTCGCTAAATTAGCTTCTTCCCAGAAAACATCCTTCCTTAAATAATTCCACACACACACACACACACACACAGACACACACACCCCATTGATGATGCTGTGTGTTTGACCACCACCAGGAGGTGAGGAAGACCAGTCCTGGTCTTTTGCTGGAAATGAGGAACTCTAGGTATCACATGGTCACTCCTTCATATAAGACAGGCTAAAGTCTATCTGTCATCACTGATGAACCTGGATATTCTCTTTTTTTTTTACTTTCCTTCAGGTCACTCAGTTAAAGACAAAAACATGAAAACAGTCATTTCAGTAATTTAGTTAATAGTAAGTTCACTACCTTCAAGAGTCACAAACCATGGCAACAAGGTTTCTGTTGCCATGTTCACCACTTGTGTGTATGTGTCCCCTGAAAACAGTGTCCATTGACATCTATGCTGCTTGTAGCAGTTTCTATGTTCTTGGTGTTTTCTGTAGTTATAATGTGTTTTCTAAACTCTGTATTTGTGTTTGTGTTTTTTAATTGATGAAGGCATTTTCTTACTTAGCATGTGTCTTGTCTCTTTGCAGGAGTGTTTTTAAGTTGCAGGGTGTTGAGCCTGTAGGGCTACAGTGGCAATGATGGTGGTGGTTGAGCTTCTCTTTTAGACACACACTGTCACACATGCACACCTTACCTCATGGCTTAACAAGACGTCTTGTGCTTTGTAATGCAAGTCTAAAATTTAATACCTTATTTGTGTGTGTGTGTGTGTGTGTGTGTGTGCGTGTGTGTGTGTGCATGTATCAGGATTGTGTCATGATGAATGCTCTCTTTATCCCGATCAGTCTTCCTCTCCATACAGCAGATTGATCCCTCTTTCTATCGACCACAGTTCTTTCTCCTCCACTTGTCCTTCTTTATCCACAAATCTCTCCTCCTTACACCAGTCGTCACATTTTTTCACTTTTAATCTCACATTTTTTCTCACAATTTCTATTTATGCCTCTCTCCACTGTCAACTTTTTATCTGACATCAGCTATTTCTGATATCCTCTTTTGGGTGCCTTTTACCCGTATACCCTAAATCCCTCCTCCCTCTTCCTCTTTATTCATTCATGCCTTTATTTCACTTTTTTCCTCAATCTCTCTATTTCTGCCACCCTTAGTTTCCTTGGTGCAACTCAAAGCCAAAGAGTTGATGATCTTGCAGGTAAAACTCCATCGTCAAAATCAATAATGTCACTAAATGTCAGTTCAGGTCTGTGAAGATAGCTTTGTGTGCAACACTGCCTCACCCTTGAGAGCCATATTCCAACTTCATCAGGTGTTACCTTCGTTTAGCATCTTACCATATTCTTGTACAATGCTCCTGAATGAATGAAACAAAGGCAGCAGGTCTAAACCACAAGGATCAAATACAATAGATCTAATACCTAATGTTTTGGACTCTTGGCAAAGCTGTTAATTCATCTTAGCCTGTCTGAAAGTTGACAATCCATCATGATGATGGATCATGTGATGTCAAGTGTGAGTGATCGGTAGCTCTGTGGTAGTAAAAACTGAGAGCAATCCAAATTATGGGTTAACTGAAGAACCAGGGAAGCTGTCTTGATGTTTTATTTGTCAAATGTAATGTTTGTTTCCACACACACGTTATGCATGCATGTCAAAGTTTTTTACTCTTTTCACTACCACTTGCCAATATGGCTGAAATTCCATTGTCAAGCTATGCTGTGAACAGCTGTGTCAAGACTGTCTGCTGTACAGAGTGAGCGAGTGGTTTCCACAGGACAGTAAAAGCTGAGGACTACCTTGATGTCATGTTGGATACCTGCTAACCACAGTAAAAGCTGAGATAACACCAGGAAATGTCATAGCACAGTGCATCCCAGCAAAACAAGCAGTGAGAGAAGCTTAGTGTATAGTTGGTGGTTAGCCAACAACATGCCAAGGCCAGTCTGTGATGATCATGGTCACAATGGTTTTCTGAGCTAAGTTGCTTGTTGACCGACAAGGTTGTCTCTTTTACGTAACTTTTCTTCATCCCACCAAGTGAATCGACTGATTGCAGTGATTCTACTGCGAGAAGGCAGTGTTGCAATGCATTGAAATGTTGGAGTAACCACGTCCTAGCCTGTTCCTGCAGCTCTTCATCCAACACTGACCAAACTGTTTGGACCCAGTTACAGATACATTTATGCATTTCAAATCAGTAATTTACTGCTTCTAATAAAGAATAAGCTGTAAATGTTTGCACCTCACCACAGCTCTGATGTACAGTGCTGGCTGTAGGGAGTGACCATTTAACAGTAAGGCTGATAGCTGTTCAATTAAATTGTGAATAATGTGGTAGTGAAACTAAACTCCAAACCGCAGTGTGCCATTGTGTGACAAAAGTGTGCTATACAAGGTCTATGGAAAGAAACCACAAGAGTGTTGCGGTATGTGCCTCATCCCAGTAAAGACTGGATAAGTAAAAGCAGTCACACAGCAAGCTGATGTGGCCTTTTCACTAAATTCTTGCCTTAGCTTGTTGAGCTGAGAGGCCAGAATGGTGTCCAATGAAATCACAGCATGATTTCTTAAAAAGATATCTGACCATGTAATCTCTCAAATATTACTAAAATCATGTCAGACTTTAAAAACAGGTTACAATGTATGTCCATCAAATCCGTTCACTGAAAACATCAGTTTAAGACAGGAGGCTGAAGCTACAATTATTTATTAAATACTTTCTGTACAGATGAAGAGGGGTTCATTTGCACTGGACACAAAACAACAATCAACAGTTTTCCATCAATACAAACACAGAGTATTATGACTATTATTAATTGACTATTAAGCCTCAGCAGGGGCGAGCCAGCAGTGCTGTCAGACGTTACCGTGACTCTGACGGAGGTATAAAATAGGCAGCAGAATGGGCAGTGCCAGCTGGTTGGAGGATTATGATTTTCACCAGGGTGCTGGATCTGCCCTAACACAGCTTAAATCACAGTCACCTCCTGTTGTAGCAGGACATGTTAACTGGTATATTTAGATCGGCCCTTTCACTGACGACTAGGAGTGGAGGTGAGGAGGAGTGAAAGTCAGATGAGACACAGTACACACATTCACTTTGCAAGTGTGTGTGTGACTGACCGCAACAGATGGTAGTGTGACTGGGATGATCCCCTGCAGTGATGAGTGTGGGGTCTCTCGTGACCCCCTTGGTGGTCACCTGTCACAACTGGACACAATTAGTAACTTTAAGCAGTTCAAACAAACAGAAAACTTATAAACACAAACACAGTACCAACCTGTAACACACTGCCTGCAGCCACTTGAGTCTCTCCTCAGTCATTAAGAAAATGTGATGTAAATATATCAGTCGACAAGTCAAGGTTCAGTAAGCGGAGGCTGTGAATGAGGCTGTGGGGTGTTATGTCAGGTTCTGTTCCTCTTTGAATATGCATGATCCCACGGCCAGATGGCACTACCCAATTGCAGTGTATTTAGTGCTGTGGGGTGTGACGACAATGTATGTTTCTAATGATGGATAATGCTAATTATGTGATGTTAAAAGTGTGTGACATCTCCACTGCATTGCTAACTAGACTTTGCATATTTTGACATTTCTGTATCTGTATAGTAGGTCAATAGGCAGTGGCTTTTGATTTACTATACAGTATAGGCTTTGATTGAAAACTCCTGCCTCTTGCCCCAGTTAATTTTGCAACAGTGGAGACAGAAAAATCTTATTTTACACCACAGGTTGGAGTTGGTGTCTTTTCCCTTACAGGACAGAGTCCGACTGATCACATCCACACTCACCACAGTGCCTTTACACAAGGCAGGAGATGAAGCCACACCAGTAGGTTTGTAACAGCCACTGTTATCAGGCAGTCTGTCAGACTTTTAACGAAAGAGCGCTTGTTAACTCCTAATTTAACACCTGTGGAATGTAGCGGCTGGGGCAGATAAGGCTCTATCTGCTATAGGATGTGGGAGTGCTGTGGTAATCAGCCAACCTGGGGCATGAAAAGGGCTCAAGGGTCAGCAGAAGGCCACACACTGGAGTATGTGACATGCATGTGTGCAGGTCATCTTACACTAGAAAAAATGTACAACTTGGAGGGCAGTAAGCAAAGGAAAGGAAGACTTCAGGAGGAACAGTAGGGGTCAGTTGCTCCCAGGGCAGTGGCAAGAAGTCACCTGTAAATATGGGAAAGCAGCAGTTTTCACTATTGGCAATAAAACTTCTTGATGACTTGCTGATTATAAAGCATGGCAGAGGAGGGGAATGAGTTGCAGGGACAGCTGCCTGATGCCTGGCAAGCTGTTGCCATCTAGCAAGAGACTATCTCAGGTCACAGAGAAAAGAGAGACACACAATCGCACACACTCCAGATGGTGATGTGGTAAGAAGTGCATTTACAATAGTGTCGCCTGGTAATCAGTGTGCCTGGATACTTAGTCCAGGCACATAAAGTATAAAATGAGAGGTAGTAAATATGCATTTTTGATCAAAGGCATGTAAAGTGATAAATGGCGATTTTAAACATGATGTCTTTGTGGAGGCAATATAATTGAAGGACTGTCGGTGTCTGGCATGCATAAGAAAATTGTACTGTATACCAATGTGTATGAGGAGTTTAGTTGGAGGTTTGGGGATCATCGATTTATGTGCATGTGTGTGTTTCATTGCTTGTGTATTGTGGGATGACAGCGTTAAACAGCTAGGCGTCACCCAGGAGGTGTCATAGTCATTTCACTGGGTGTCATAAGGCCACTAGGCGTGTCTAAATCAGGCTCACACATTGTGTCACGCCACTCATCCTGCTCAATACAGCTGTCAGTCACAGCAGTGTGAGTGCAAGTGAAGTTGCCACCTAAAAAGGCAATAAGGATGGGGGAGGTTGAACTATGTATGTGTATGTGCTGAGAGAAAATTGTGGTCCCTAAAAAACACTGACTAATCATATTCCAGCACCAAGCTCTGGGATTGGGGACCTTCTCTTGTCAGGGTTCCAATTATTCCAGGGGACCTCTGAGGAGGAGGACTGAGGAAAGGAATGATTAGTGGAGGGAGTATGTGAGGAGAGGATGTGTGATGTGAGGTCTGAGACACAAGAAGTGATTGGTCAGTGGTTCCCACTCTTTCTGACCTGGATTTCCTTTGAAAAATGTCAACGATACATCCATTTCAGAACTGAGATTTTTTTTGTCACTCAGTCATATCTGAATGAATATCTTTATTCAAACATAACACAAAACATGTTACAGAGAGCATCACAATGTTCACAGTATGTAGCACATGTTGCACAAGGGAGCAGTGTTAAGAAGAAAATTCTTATTAATGTTAGATTAATTCATTTTTGCATTAATTTAAACAGTTGGTGGCCATAATTGTCCAGATCACAACATGTCATAAATAGAATAGGTCCAGTCAATGTAATGGAAAGCAATGGAAAACCATGTTAGTCTCCTCATCACTCCACACAGATGTTATGTTCCCCTCTGCTACTGTCTTTTCATCATCAGTGAGTGGAAGCTTCAGTGTAACTTTAAGTCACATGGTTCATAAAACTCAGAATGAGTCTAATATAAAATAAAAAAGACAAGCAGTGTCTGACCTGATGGAAAATCTCTCAGATCTCAACAAGAGATCCTTGTTGGATCACAACTTTAAATAAAATGTTCTTGTTGTCTGACAGTGTGCAGGATTTAAGAAGTTTTGCAAACATGATAATTACTTTACTGTCCCCAACATTAACATCTTCAGCTAACAATGCTCCAGAGATGTTTTTTTACAGATCTTCACTTTTCCTTTCCTCCTCCAATTAACAATTTTTACAAGACCAGGATGGGCCACATAAATGACTGAGGGTTTGGAAGGTTTTACATTTGGAGTCAAGGGTCAGCTAAGTTTAGTTGCACCCTGGAGAGGGAGCAAGGGTTAACCAGGGAGTATGATAGAAGCAGCCACCTCTTGCAGGAGCAGCTATTTCCATATTGAATGTGAATTAGGGTGGGGACCCATCCACTTCCATTGTCTGGATAAAAGAATAGTCTGTCTTTCATGTTCTGAAGTTAGCAGCCCTCTGGGTCTCCTGGTATCAACGGAGCTGATTTTTCTCCTGCTGCAGGGAGGGACTTTGAAAAGAAAAATGCTTCAGCTGCATACCACTGATATGATAATTAAGATCAAATTGAGTTGTGTCTGAACAAAGGCTTGACAAGAAGATGTTGAGCTGTGTCTTCACTGAGCACTTGAGTACGACACATACTTGTGTACATACATACATGTTGTCAAGTCTAACATTTACTGTCACGTGTTTTCAGCCTCCTTTAACTCAGCTTGCAGAGTACTGACAGTGCTCAGGACCTGCAAAAGGTCCTTTTTTCCATTTGCCCCTGCCCTCCTGCAACTTACACTGGAATCTTATGGAAGTCATTACCATGCTCTCTCCACCCATATCTCCATACACCAGGAAATATATCTTTTATCACATTATTCTTCTGCTGGTAGTACCAAATGAGTGGGGAATACTGCATTTGGCATTTGTGTGTGGTAACCTGACTATGAGCTGGTTTTCTCCATCATACAAGGCCTCCATACATGCAGGCAGGGCCTCCTACTGTTAGCTGAGGGCCCTGTAGGAGCGCTCGGGGAGGCTACTGTTGCTGCCAGTGTCAGTGAGATGGATGAGGGGGGAAACACAGACACAGGGAGACTCTATTAGACCTAGAGACATCTTAGATTGTGTCTGACACGTGAACACTAAATCTCACAACCCCCCAATTTCACTTACACTCACACAATGAACATATGGTGTCCCCAAACACTAAAACACACATGCAAAAGAAATTAGATTTCCACTGAGGAAGATGACCAAGTTAAATTTGTCACACCCTCACATGGGAGAGAGAATGCTTTACACACACAACATTTGGAACCCACATGTATTTACACACACATACACACACACAAACACACACACGCCTGGTACAAAGGCTGTAATTTTGCACAAAAGAGCAAAAGGATGGTACCACACTGTGCCACAGACATGCAGGGTGATGGATATGATGGATCAGTCACCCTCTCTGTTTAATCAGGACATCAGTCACCAAACTGGATGGGGGGTGATGAGTAAGGTGACAGGGGAGGTGGGGGAGAGAAGAGAGGGTGGGGGACAGCTAGAGGCTTTTTATGACCAAATTCAACCCCTGATGGGAATCTTTATGGGTTGATGGAATGAGGATGCTGTATATTTAAATACAGCACGTACTGGTCTTGCAGTTCAGTCCTGTTAACACAGGGCCTGAAGAAAAGGAAGGTTATCTGGTTGCAATTGATCTAGACAAATATAATTCAAACAGGTTTCTTGGTATCATTTTGAAACATGTACAAATATTTTAAAAAGAATTGGCATTGTGGGGTAAGTTGTGATATTTTAAGTCAAACATCAGCTGCCTTTACCTTTGATCAGTAGATTCATGAAATTAAAGTGCAACCTGACATTAGAGAATAAAGTTAAACTACTTTTACAGCCAACAAATTCACAATATAATTTAATTGACATGTCTTTCTGTTTCTCTTGTCAGACAACTGAACAAAGGAGAGTGTCATGTCCCATTAACAAGGTAAACACTATTTCATGTGCTACAATGCTGTGATGTGAATAAAATCATTATTTTATGATGGCACAGTCATCTGATGTAAATATAGATTACTGGCTGTGCTTTGTGATCAGCTGTAAAGACAAAGGCCATCACAATATGGCATTTCACCATTTTCCTCCAATCACAGTGGTTAACAGCCCATCCCAGGACAGTGCCACTTTCTATTCCTCTGCCCCATACAAAAATGATTTCCCTCATAAAGGAGTGAAGTTTATCACCACCAGACCAAGATCAGATGTCCCTCTTAGACACAATGAATGCCAAATCTCTGGACACACTGCAGAAGCTTACCCCTAATGGGTCAGACATCAGAAAGATTTGTTCCCAGGTGGATAAGCAGAATGCAGAAGACATGGCTGACTAGCACTGTTGAATTTTTATATCTGTTTTTCTCTTATGCCTGTATGTATACAAGAATGTTTTCTTTTTGCCCTTTTTGCATACAAAACATATATATTATATATATATTCTTATTATCAATCTAGAATTCAGTTTTTAAAATAAATATTTAATATAATGTTTTTTTTAAATAGTTAGCACTGTCGCCTCACAGCAAGAGGGTTCTGGATTCGATCCCCGGTTGAGGCAGGCCCTTCTGTGTGGAGTTTGCATGTTCTCCCTGTGTCTGCGTGGGTTTTTCTCTGGGTGCAGGCCTTCCCCCCAAGATAGCTGGGATAGAATCCAGCACCCCCGTGCACCTGAGTGAAGGGTAAAGCGGGTTAGAAGATGAATGAATAAATTAATAATATTTTTTACAGTTACATAATTAGTTATGTTTGGTGTGTATTGTAAGCACTTGAATTCATTTGAAATATTGAGGTTTGGTCTGTTTGTTTTACAAAATGAATACTGTGAAGGTTTCACATTGGGGTCTGGGTAATTTCTCTCCCACTATAAACTGGGGGCTTATCAGGACCCTACCATTTTTGCCAAAACACTTTGCATTAGTATTTGAGAGCATAGGTCTGTTTTTGTAGTTAGTTAGATATTTTTTGATAGAAGCATAGATTGTGTCTATAGGCCTTTTCTCATGCTACGTATGACCCTGGCAACCCCCAACAATAACGTAGGACCGTGTCAGGACAGACTATGTGAACTCTGTGAGGCAATATTTAGAGCATAGTAACTAATAATAACTTACTTCACAGCACACTGTAACTAAAGGTGACTCAGTTCTTCTTCTTTCTATCATGTCCTCTCTTCTCTCCCAGTAAACTTTTGAACAGGGGGGTCATGTGCCCCCATCCCCATAAGAAATTAGGCCCTAGCCCAGGCTTTTTGAAGTGAATGTGAGGACTGTATTTTTTCACAGCTTTAGCATATAGATCATTTAGCTTTTGTGCTTCAGATAACATTTTTCTCACAGTGCTGAGAGGTGGCACCCAACCCCTCCAGAATCATGTCTGACAGACTGGAAGTGAAAAGGTGTGGGTGCATCAACTGAGGTGGTTAACTAATCGATTCATGCTAAACATCATGACTGCCAGTGCTTTGATGAGAAAGAGCTATTTCTTTTCACTTGAAGCTGATGTGGATAAAAGCTAGCCTGGCAAAGAGATTCATGAACCAGAGGGGCACAATGCTTTGTTCACCCAGATGCACTCTTGCTGGTCTATAGAGATGTGAAAGTAATCGAAGTAGTCTAAAGTTGTAAGTGTTTGGTGTTTTCCTGTCAGAATGAATAATTACCCTTCCTTCCAAAATCAGTGCAGATGATTGGATTCCTGTATTAAGGCCAGATTGTCTATATCTGAGAGGTGAGGCTATGAACTGATAATCAGTCCATTTAATCACCACAATACAAATACACATCAGTTATTTCTAACTTATATTCAGAAGTAGGAGGCAGAGTGGGTCAGCCTTTGATCACATGGTCCTACTATCCATGTGTCAGACAATGAACTGCAAATTGCACCCAATGGTCAGATCAGCATTTTGCATGGGTGAGCTGCACTGTCCTTTGTGAAACGCTTTAATAATGCTAAGACGATGAGTGTTGGGTGAGAAAATAGAGTATGAATATGAAAGTGGAGTGGGCCTGTGATGGTCGGACCTTGGCTCCTTCCTACTTGTCGATTCTTGAGCTTTCACACACCAGTGGCTCGTCATTCACAACGTCACCGTGACCGTAGTCTTCAGGAAACATCTATTGTTACAGTGGGGAACAGCGGCAAGCGAGGAGAGCGAATTGTGAACTGTGAGTGTGTTTGGCAGCAGGAAGGGGGGGTGCATGTTTGTGATGGATGTGTCTCTCTTCCTGTTTGTAGTTTCTCAGGAGTGCTCTTTTTCCCATGCTGTGAGTCACACACACTCGCTCACATGCACATGCTGCCACGCTTTCTTTGCGCACGCTGTGTGAGAAAATCAGTAAGCAAGGGAGATGAAAGATTTGCATGGAGTAAATCTCGTTCCCCTTGGACCAAAGTGTTTGTCAAAGACACACTCAGAAGGGCTGGAAAGTCTTTTAAGTCAAATTCTTCATTCCCCCCTGTTTTGACATAAAACTGCAGCCCACAGTGAACGTGGTGCAGGCTCATGTTCCTGTCAATCCTTTGCCCTTTCATGCATCTTTACAGTTCAGCAAACAGGGACCTACCCTTCTTGGTTTACTCACAGTTTTTAATTTCAGCTGATAATTGCTCTGATACCTAACCTTTGCTCATTTTAGTTCTGAATGGCAGGGAAGGGAGGGACCTCCGGTGTGCTGTGCCAAGACCGCAAGAGAAGCAAACTGCTCATAGCAGATGAAGATAGTGACAAGGCTTAACCAGATCAGCTTCCACTCCGGCCAATACTTCAAACCTGACCCTTGACCTCTCCATTTGGCCTGTCAAAACCTCTTTCTCTTCTTGGCCGGCTCTCTTGAGAAAAATGAGAGCCTCTGTGCTGACCACCGCTTGTCACGTAGACGTGGTGGTGACAGCCAAGTTCTATCAGACTCTTTTGTCATGGAGGTCATCTCTGCAGCTCCTGTAACACTTAATTACATCTCTTAAGAAGAGGAGAACATGGCTGACACATGCAACATCCATCCAAGTTCCTCACTGGCCTTGACATAAACTAATCGTCAAGAGGAAGACATTAGGCATATGGTGGTCGTAGTGAATAGGGAGCTCTTTTAAGGGTCTGTGATTTTGAATTGAGTGAATTGTTGGGATGGACATTCTTGAGTAATGCTCAGTCAGAGAATGGACATCTGGTCAGTGGATCAATGGAGGCTGTCAGGATCACATAATAGTGGATAAAAAGGGGCAGAACAAATCAAACAGCAGAAGATGTGCTTGTCTTGTCTTGTTTTGCCATTATTTCATGTGATAATTCTGTATTTGGAAGTTTGGGTCATCTGCTCAGATTCCTAAACAGAATGGTGTGAGCATGGAAGGGATGGTATGATGTGGTTCTTCTCCTTTGAAGAAGCCAAGCAGATATTTCAAGGAAATCATAAAACATATATAATTTTTCCTGCACTTCACAATTCACACTTTTTTTATTGCCTCAAAAAACAAGATCCTATCCAACAAGATCAGAGTGAAAACAATTTGGTCTGTCATGGCTCCCAGGTCAAATCTTAATTAATAGGAATAGAGTAGGCCAGCAAAGACCTCATTCAGACATTTCAATCACAAATATTTGGCTCAAAACAAATTCCTCTGCTGCATTTGTTGTGTGAATTAGTAGCAAACATCACCCACCCAGTTGTGCAGTATGATACATTCTTAACTTCTACCACGTATGAATCTCTGCCTCCCCAGCCACTGTAAAGCATGTGAATAATTAATTAATATTACTTTAACTTCAGGCAACAAATAAAGAATTGGTATCCCAGATACTTGTGCTGTGTTTAATTCACAATCTGTTGCAAAATGAAGAAAAGTTCAGTAAGTTTGATGTTCTTGTGATTTTTATCATTAGTCTGAAATACTGAAAAAATACTGAAAAAGACTGAGTACCCTGTGCCCTGTGCTGTTAACAGGTGGATGACCAGCTATCATTGCTTAGTGCTGCAGGCCAGGGAGACTCCCTGCAACTCTCCACTCCACTGACCCCCTAAAGTTCCCTCTCTTCCTCGCCTTGACATCCTCAATCTCTTTGCTCTCCTAAAATCTCCACCTCCTCCATCCTCCCCTTTGTCTCCTTCTCCTCCTAACCTCTCCCATACGCAGCCCAAGGTAAAATAACTGTTCTCTTTCAGGGCAGTGGAGGGGGAAGGCTTGCTTTCAGGTTCCCCTCCTCAATGGCTCTTTATGCCAGGACCCCTGGGCCATCAACATGACAATGTGACAATGTGGCGGGGCTTTTAAAAAGAGATCCTGTGTTTGTTAAGTGTTTTTCCCCCTGAAGAGCTACCACGGGGCAGGGTCAGGGGACCTGAAAAGTACCCATGAAAGAAGAGGGACAACTTTGATCATACAATGTGCAAAGGGAGGGCTTTTTCATTAACTTGGGCTCAGGGAGTTAGGTTCTGTTTCTTCGCCTTTAAGAGTGTATTAAATCTGAGTTCTAAGGAAAATCTATAATTCATCAAAATGATTCAAGCAGTAATGTGAAATCTTAAGAAACCTTTAAATGTCTGTGAAGAGTCTTACCAAGAATGCCATATGCTGCAAGTGCTTTAAAAAGATTTTGTCTTGGGAGGGGGGCGTAATATTTTCCAGAATCATGAATGACTTCGGAGTCTAAAGAGGATGCATGTAAACAGGAAGGGATGTAATCCTGTTTAATACTTCATAATAAGATTAGTGACTTTAGAAATATCTAAATTACAACACATCCTTTAGGAAGACTATCTGTTTGATTTAGCACTCACTGCTCTGCCCTTGGGCCACTAACATGTGAAGAGCATTCACAAGCTGCGAGTGCTGTAGATTACATGAATTCTCATCTGCTGAACAAAGAGTTCCATTTCTGTCCCAAATATCACATCAGTAACATATGTTATGCCAATGTACGGCGTGATGTGTTCTTTTATTTAACACACAGTTTATTTTAACTCCGTACACCCACATTACAGAACACTGCTGCCCCAAATATTCATTTGAGCCTAAAGCACAGTGAAAATATTGAAAATATTCCCCAACAAATGCTCTATTTCCTTTTTTTAATGTTAATGTTAATAATGTTAATGTTAAGTACTGTAAACCCAACTGTTGAGTGAGTATATATATTACATGTATATCCATCCATCCATTATCTAACCTGCTGTATCCTGCACTCAGGGTCACGGGGTGCTCGAGCCTATCCCAGCTCTCTTAGGGCAAAGGCGGGGTACACCCTGGACTGGTTGCCAGTCAGTCGCAGTGCCATATAGAAGACAAACAACCATTCACTCTCACATTCACACCTAAGGCCAATTTAGAGTTTCCAATTCACCTAATGCATGT
>JBAJHX010000043.1:23146499-23194682 GCA_037176925.1 Amniataba percoides | reverse complement strand
TATATATACATGAACTCTAGTGAAGTGGCACGCAGTATTTGGTGAAACTGAGAGCAGGTGAAATGATCTTATAGTCATTATATTGATTATTATCTCACAGCTATATTGACACTGATTAATACTGCCAATCAATGAGACATTGTGTGAGTCAGTCATCACTGTGACTAAAACTGCAGGTGATTTATTTAAATTGTTTCTCTTGACATTACCTTTGCATCACATCCTTTTAAATATGGATTAGAGAAACATGAAACCTGCTCTTTGGGTTATTTGAAACCCTCTCTAACAAAACCATCTTCCTTGTGCATGTTATTGCATCTCTTTTGACATCCACCCCAAACCACCCAGGAGCAAAGCAGACAAACTCTCCAAATTATGTCATTTACACATCCACTACTTGTCCAACTCTTCGCTTCTTTTTCCCACCAGGGCTGCAATAGAACTCTTTTCCTCTCCACCTTCCTGAAACATTTTCCATTATTCATCAAAGGGAGCTTTGAGTGCCTCTCCCTTCCTGTTACACAAGCGAAAAACAAGACATCTCTAGCTTTTTAATACAAATTCCTCTCATCCCCAGGAACAGAATTTGCATCATCAAAACAACACACAACCACAAGATACAGACAATCAATTCTGTGGCTTTGAGCAGAGGAATACAAATGAGAATGGGGAAGGGCAGGCAGGGGAAACCATTCTTGGATGGAGGACTCATGACTTGCCCTGAGTTTCTGGCAATAAAATCATATAATTTGTCCTGTTGCTTTAATTCAGAGGAAATGTATATTTCTGTGGCAGGGCTTACACTCAGTCTGACAATACATGTTCATGGATGAATGCACATTTACTCAACGCAAAGAGCCTTTTTATTTGTGTGGGTATGAAAGTGTTTCATCTGACAACTGTTTTCAGTTCACAACAACTACAAGTATTCTTGATCTACAATTGAAGCTGCACACAGAGTGACTGTGTGAACAAATTATTTCTTTCTACTAAAATTAGACTCAGAGATGCTCAAAGCTGCAGGTAATTAGAAAAAACAAAATGACAAAAAAATCTGTCTGAAGTTAGAGCACTTTCATTTTTAGCCTGAGTGGTGTGACCTTTTTAAAGCTGATTCACTGGGCTTTTGAGTTATGTGTTTTTAAATATAGCAATGCCAGTTTATTTCGAGCGCAGCACTCCGGGGAGAGTTATCACAATGGCCTCATTTTACCAAAGTGGGATGGCAATCTTTTAGTGCAGGACTGTGTCATTGTCAAGTTTTGTTTTTTTTCTTGCTTGTTCTGTCTCATGATTAGTTATCTGATGTTCTTGTTGCTATATTTGCAAGCTCTGATAAAAGCATCATTTTAGCCCCTGATAGTGCATGAAAACAACATGTAAAAATGGACATGGTAAGGTTAAGTAGAGGTTAAATTGGTAGAAAAACTGAAATCAGTTCAAAGTTCTGCCCGCTATCAAGAAAGTCAGCAGAGCAACACATTATTAACAGTTAAAGTTTATACTTCTAATGTTCAAAGGCTAAACATGAATTATATCCATGTATCTATGTCTAGAATCATAAATAAACTGCAGTGAAGAACAGCTCACTTAGATTGTATTATACATATGTGGGTTATATGCAGTTATAAGCAGCTAATGCTGAGCAGTATTGCTGAAACAATGACCAGTGTTGCATCACAACTGTCTAAAAAATCTGTATGAATGTTGTGATGTTGTGATGACATGCAATATTAACAAAAAGGATGCATTCAGTATTTGCAGCCATCACAACAGAAAAACAAAGGCGCTGGTATTTTTGAAGATTTGAATCTTTATTTTCATACACACAGTTATGTAGGAGCAGCCATTGGCAATGAAATTCTTAAGTCTCAGACTCCTTCCAAAAATGCTCAGGAATCACACAAGTAAAAGGAGAACCGTAAACATTACATATAAAATACTGCCAAAGTTCAAAATAATGAAATAGAATATAATATATAAAATGACAGAAAGACAAGAAAATTGAATTTAAAATGTAATAGAAATAATAACATCATACTGTGTGCATGTGTGCTAAAATGCTAAAATGAATAAACTGCAATATAGAAAAGTTATGGACCGGATATCAAACATTACACTAATAAATATAGACATTGTGATGGCTGAACAAATGTATATGCATATTGTGATGTATGCAGAGTTTAAGTAATAAATGTGTATCTATCTATCTATCTATCTATCTATCTATCTATCTATCTATATAAATACACACACACACACACACACACACACACACACACCCAAGACATATCTGGACTTTTGCGCAATATGGAGTTTTTGCACAATCTGAACATTGCACATTTTGCGCTATTGCACATTTTTGCCACATTTAGCCACTTTTGCATAGCAATAATCCACTTTTGTTCCATTTATTTATTTTAATTTATCTAACTTAGCTTAAGTTATTTATTTATCCTAATCTTATACTGTTCTACTTTTTTCCCCCTATTTTATACTAATTGTACTTTTACACTTTTACTTGGGCTTGCACAGGTACCAGGGTACCTAATTTCGTTCTAGCCCATGTGTTGAATGACAATAAAGAATCCTTGAATCCTTGAATCTCTTGAAGTCTTCAGGGATAAGTCTGTGACATGGGCCTTATAATAATGACTTAATGACAACCATGTTGCTCAGTACATTACCGAATGCCTATTTACTTAAATCATTCTCTTAAGAGATCATTTCGAGATGTTCGACTCGACTCGTGGATCCTTCGGGTAATTCCGGACACTACCGGGAAACGCCGAAAGCCGCAGTGCCTGCTGGGAAACTACAAACTCGACTAACCGCCATCTTTCTTTATAGCGAGTTGGTAAGAAGAAATAACAACCCGGTTTGCATGATTATTTTTCCTAAATACAGCCGCTGAAGCACTTCTGCTTATCAGTTATTGTGAGTAACAGATGTGAAGAGGAGCAGGTGGGACGCTGCTCCGGTTATTGGCCTCATACCAGCCGACAGACACAGTAGAAAGCTCGACTGCTGGAGGTGGTCAACATGGGCCGCTCTCGGAGCCGCAGCTCCTCCCGGTCCAAACACTCCAAAAGCAGCAAGCACAGCAAGAAACGGAGCCGTTCTCGGTCGAGGTCCAGAGACAGGGAGAGGTCGAAGAAGCGGTCCAAGTCCCGAGAATCAAAGAGAAACCGTCGCAGAGAGTCTCGCTCTCGCTCCCGGTCCACCACAGCCTCGTCCCGCAGAGAACGAGCAGCCTCGCCGCCGGAGCGCATAGACATCTTCGGTAGGACGCTGAGCAAGAGAAATGCCCTGGACGAGAAGCAGAGGAAGGAAGAGGAGGAAAGAAGGGCAGAGATGGAAAGACAAAGGAAGATGTAAGTATATTTCGAGAAAAGGCTCAGGAGCATTCAAACTGACTGTGATGAGCTGCAATGTGTGCCGCGAGAAATGCTACGGTAGGTACTTGCTGTTGTGTAGATAGCACTAGCATTAGCAAGCTAATGCTAACAAGTTAGCCACAATAGTATGTTAACGTCAGCGAGGCTCTTCAAGGCCCTTGATCGCCAGGGCCCATTATCATCCTGTTACAGCAGACGGCTACACCTCAGGTGGCACTTTAATTAGTTTAATGTGATCATTTGCACTGTAAGGAGTCTGATGTATTAACATTCCTTCTTTAAAATATGATGTTTGAGATAAGGTCTTGAATTTGTTCACTCCCATCAAAATTTAACGTGATCATCAAGGTGTTTTGACTTCTGATTAAAGAAGCAATTTTCACCTTATCCTCTAACCCCTCAGTTATGTATTACATTCAGGTATATTAGTGTATAGATAAGTTTGGTTCCAATAGTTTGCAACAGTGCATTTTTATATAGTACAAAATAAATATAATTTTAATTTAAATAAATATAATTTATTTTGTGGACATTATATGGACTTTACCACTTTGACCACCGTTGACTGCATTAATGTACTGTAAGTATGCAAGGGTTAGTACATGTTTACAGTTACTCTTTAAACTATGTGCTCCTCCAATCTCCAATACTCAAACCTGCAAGTGTCTAACTGCTGTGATTGGTTCGATCAGCTGTGGAGTTGATGCTTCAGGAGGTGGTAAAGTGCTACACTGTCACTTCTTTACATCCTCAAGTGCTTTGCTGATTGCCTCACACCATGGATGTAGCCCGCTGATTGTCTGCTGCCAATCTGTTGGTAGGGGTAGCTTGTGTATTGAAGTTTGCATGGCAGCCAGAAGTATGCAGACACCCAGTGTCCCATACCAAGAGTTACAAAGGGTTGGACTTGAACTTAGATAGACTAGACATTCATGTCTTTGCATTTGCTCGCTATAGTATAAAAAAAGAATGTAGACTGTGAAAATATAGAATATAGGCAGTAAAACATATAAATATAGAATATAGACTGTATAGTGCAAATGGCAAATAACAGTGCAAAATGCAAAAACACTGCAACAGCGGTTGGTCAGTTTCCTAAAATGTTCCAAGGGTGGTTAAAGATGGATTTTTGAAATGTTGCACAGTTTTAATAAAAGTCTTGTTTCCATAAAGGACTGACTTGAGAGGTACAGTACACCCAAAAAAACATTGCTGGGTCCTTTGACAAGTTTGGTCGAAAGGATGACCATTTCATTGAATGGTAAACATGCAGTGCATTCAGAGAACTCTCTTCCCTCACATGTACAGATCATCTGCCAGTATCCATTAAACAGAATTACAGTACAAACACAGCGCAGTACTTGTACACTGTCTTCTTGTGCAGCTCACACTACTAAACTTTTTGAGCCCAAACACTCCATGCTTTCAAAGAAATTGATTATATCAATGGAGCGTATATACTTCCTGTTCATTTTCTTGTAACCAGCAGACTCGTCAAAGTACACACGTTCTGTTCTGTTCTAGATTTTGTTAGCTAGCTGTGATGAACAGGATTGAGCATGCTATTTGAGGTGTATTAATCAAACAGGGAATCATACTTTGAGAAAACATTTCTTGTATCAATTGGTTGTTCATTTTAAACTTTCTAGCTAACATTTCATATATGATTCAGGTAATGGATTTATTTGACAAGTGACTGGATTTTTGTTCAGTTCATGGACAAAGGGCTTAGTCTTGAAAGCACTTTAATGAAATTGCTTACCTGTCTATCTGTACATGACTTTGCATCAGTTCTTTTTGTAAAAGATCTTTTCCATTTCTGTCTCTTTCTGTAGATGGCAGCAGGTTTGTTTTTGTCTGTATGTGATGTGATAAATACAGCCTGGATATATTTACTATTATTTCCTGTTAATTTTAATAAATTCTCTATAATTTCCATGGTTGGCATATTGAATATTGAATAATCACAAAATTTTCCAACCCCAACCCATACCATGGCTGCTGAGTGGCTCCTTTCTTTACTGCTGAATAGCCATAAGGCCATTTAAACAGACATACAAATGAAGATGTTGAGACACTGAAACCAGTTGATAGGGAAAGACTTCGGTGTGGGTTGGGTAAGGTCTCTGCTTTCCCACTGGCTGACAGAATGAAATGAAATCCAGGGAGGGTAGCTCGTGTTGTGCCAGAAGCTGTGAGAACACACCTCCCAGCTCTTCATAGCTTCTTGTAAAGAGTGCATTTGGAGAAAAAAAACAAACAAAGTTTTTAAAAGGAGGATGGGGGCTTTCTTCTCTATGTGTTGGAATGACCCATTCTCTCAGTCTACACATAACCTGCTCTCTGAATAAAACCACTTCAGAGTGTTGGTGATGGTGTTGGTAGTGTGTATTGTTTTTTCCAGGAGCAATGTAAACCTGGACTGGTGAATGGGAATCCATCTGTGACTTTTCCTTTTATTTAATAATTACTAGTAAACTGTTGTCGATTTCTTAGAGCCAGACACTGTGTATGTCTGTGGTGATGAGTGTAGAGTCTCTGAGTGGGCTGTGATGCCTTCTAAAGAAGTTTAAACGTTTGTATGAAACTACAGCATCTTCCCTGTTATTACTGGGATACAGGCACTATTCTGGTACACATTTATTTGTGGCAGAAAAGAGGGTTTGCTTTGTTTTCTATCTGTTTATTATCTAATGTATCAGTACATTATCAGGTTCCTTGTTATGTAAAAGAGCTTATGCAGAAAAACACTGAGGTGTTTGAGAGGAAGTTTTTCAAGTGTCCTGAATCCTCGGATGAGGTCTTCCTGTCAGACAGACCCCTGCAGAGACTTCATTTCAGATAGAATTATATATTCTATAGCTGACTGAAGTCTAGCATGCTGCTATTAATACTGCTCTTGATTATAAAATAGATGTGGACACTAGATCTTGCAAGAGAGGGAAAACGCAGTTTGAACTAATTAGTTTGTCCTAAGGACACCCTGACTTGTGGCCTGGGCTTTTCTACTACACTGACCCTGCAGTATCATGGTTATAGTCAGCCATGCCTTGACAGCACAGTGGAGATGTATGCAATGACAGTACTGGTGAAGCATGGTATATCAAATGTGTGGGAAAAATAACACTGGACATATTTATGCAACTCAAAAATTGCATAAATATGCTCATCACAGTAACACCACATCTGATTAACATGAGTGTGATCACTGAGAGCAAAAGTGAGGACAGGATGCAGGTTTAGAGCAGTGGTCCAAAGGCTAGAAGTGACACACAGGTCCTTGTATTTGAGGTATGATGGGCTCTACATGCGCACTAGGATGTAGATCGAACTGAGGGATTTTTTTTTTAAATAAAACCAAGGAAACCACATGAAACATTTTCTAGTATTTGCACTTTAAATGAACTTGCTTCATCTGTTCTTATTCTACTATCATGAATTTTTGTGTCTTTGGTATGAGAGAATATCAGCTTCATGAAAAGGTAGTTCCATCCCTAGTTTACACCATTGGTATCTGCTCTCCTTCCTTCTCTCATCTCTTCTTCTGCTTTAGCCGGCAGCAGGAGATAGAGGAAAAACTGATTGAGGAGGAGACAGCACGGCGAGTGGAGGAGCTGGTGGCGAAGCGGGTGGAGGAGGAACTGGAGAAGCGGAAAGACGAGATTGAACGGGAGGTCCTACGGCGCGTTGAGGAAGCGAAGCGCATTATGGAGCGGCAGCTGTTAGAGGAGCTGGAGAGGCAGCGGCAGGCCGAATTGGCAGCGCAAAAGGCCAGAGAGGTAACGCTCGGTCGTTTGGAATGCAGACTCTCTCTTCCCTACATACCACCCCAACCCCTCACCCCCCTGTCCCCAACTCCCTCCAAGTCACCTGCTTTGACTGGTGCCTTTCTCGGGCACATGTGGGGACGGTGGAGGGACCTCCCACCCCTCCTAATTGTCTTTTCAGAACATAATCTAGCCATGGTACAAGTTTCACTGCAGGAAGGGTAGATGCAGAGTATTACCAGAATATGTCTAAGCCCACTAAATGAATATGTAGGGAACATTTGCAGGCACTGAAGTACACATGTTGCTCACTGGGAAACAAGGCTGACATAACAGAACAGTCTGTCACATCTCCTGTTCCTCAAACTGTGGCTCCAAAATGATATCCTTATTTTTCTTGTTGCTTTGTAAGTTTAAGTTTTGCAACAATAATGTAGAAATCTAGAAGCACAAGGATTCTGGAAGTTTTGCTGCAACTAAAGTGGCAATTTAAATAAATTAAATTCTATACACAACAGTGGAATGTAAATATCACCACTTGTCATTTAGGGTTTCAAGGTGATTTCCTAACTTGCCAGTGAGAGTTTTGCCATGGCAAGTTTCAAAATTGACTTGTTTCATTCTTTCGTCATTTTTTCCACTGGTCAGTTTGATCTCTTCCTTTCATATTTGTAAGCATCTTTGTGAATGTCTGTAATAAAGAGTTCCTTTTTTTTAGATGATACCTCTGCTCTATAGTCACCTTCTCTGCCCATTTTTACACTTTTACCACATGTCTGAAATTGAGAACTAGTATAGATGAACTCTAGAATTTTTTTATGTCCCCCTTTAGCTAGGCTTTAGTTTATGAGTCCCAGTAAATTTAGTGAAGTAATAAAGCAAAAAAAAAGAAACTTGGACTTTCCTTTTGCATTCTAGAGAGTTAAGGTATACAGCTGTCTGACAAACCCTGTGTCCCACCTCCCCAGGCGTCATTAAGAAAAGGGCCTTTGTTTACACTACAGTGATAATGTATTGTGAATGTGAAGGGCAGCTCAAGCCTAGTGACCCTGACTGGCACAGGGAGCGGCCAGTGGCTCGGTACTAATAGGGTGAGAAATGTAGTCCGAGTGTGCCTCCTTCACGTACTCGGGCTGATTCGGTCCGCCCTCTCCTGCCATATGCTCTGCCTGTATGCTACCACTTTGCTCTTTTTAAATCTCCCAGTTTTAGTCCCAGACACTGTTTAACAACAAGGTCAAGGTCAGCCTTAAAGCATTCAGCTGAGTAAGCTGCAGCTAGACGTCTACACTGTCATCACAAAGGCACCAGGCCAGTCTTAACTCTTAACAGGAGTGGAGATTTCCTGTCTCTTTTACTCTAACATTTGAAACCAGTTTGATGTGAAGAAATGTTAATTACATTTGTTTAATTCACAGACGGTTTGTCCTGCTTGTGCTTTCTTTACCACCCCTTTACCTTCTCTTTAACAATCCTCGTTTTGAGAATCATCTGTTAGTAGGCATCTGCTCTGGGATACATAATGATGGACTACTACATTTCCTGTTTCCTGTTTGACAAGGTTAACTATCTCTGGTCTAACCTTTATCTGTTAATATACATTTTTAATCATTATTTTATACAGTTAAACAGCTTTTTCTCCCTAGAAAACAAATGTACTGTGTTTTGTACTCATGACTTGCTTCTCCTATAGGGTTGCTGCTAAGTTTGATCATGTTATTTGCAAATCCATTTGTGTTGTTTCTATTTTGGAAACACAACTCACCACCTTCCTAACTAGCACTTGACCTGGGCTGGCCTGCAGCCTTTCAGCTCACCCATGACTTGTGTCCTGTACTGTAAGTGTACCGTGGGCGGTCGTCCTCGAACACACACAGACAACACATTGTACTGTACTCTCTTCACTCTGCTATCGTCTCGGGACTGAGCCACTATAAAGAAAAGGAAAAACAAAAAAAATTGAATGTGAGCTGTGGCTGCAGGCGCAGGCTAAGCAGTACAGAGATCAGAGTTATAAAGAGGAATGCCGCGGCGCAGTCTGGCAGAATCCCCCATACCTACCTACCTACCCACCCACCCACCCACCCCAGGAGCGCTTCTCTGTCTCTGCAGGGGCCACACAGTCCGGACGAGACAGTAAATATTCAACCGTTTAATGCCGAATGCTTTCACCAGTTGTGTAGGTACACAGGCAAGGAAAATGCGTAGGTATACGTGCATTGGTGAGCCAAAACTATTCCCTCCTTTATTTGTATCCTTTTTTCTCTTGCTTATAAAGATGTTTAAAAAAAACAGAAATTGTACTTTCTTCTAGATTGTATTGTCTGTCATTTATATCTGTCTTCTGTTTATGAGTGTGATGAGTGCGTTTCCCCCTTTATTAAATGCTTGTGTTTAAAATGTAATGTCTTTCACAATAATGCAGTGAGTGCCCTAGGGGTGGCTTAGCTTTAAATTTTTCTAGGAGGGTATTAACAGCAGGGGGAGGGAGGGGAAAAAATAGCGGGTTCATTTTTCCCCCCAAAGTTTCTTTATGCTTTTTGACCCCTCTTTGTATTTTTTAAAACAATTCAGGGTGACTGCAAAGAATGCCACAGTGTGGTCGTGAGCAAGAGGCTAAACAAACTTCTCTGTTGTGTAATGACTGAGTGTGAGTGTGTGTGTTTGTGTGTGCATAAGTTCTGTTGGCGAGTGTGTGTGTGTGTGTGTGTGTGTGTGTGTGAGTGACGATTAGAGGCCAAGTGTGTAGGTATGAATATTAAGTGCTTTGTGGCTGTAGCCTGTTCGTGCGCTAACATGGAACCGTGTCACCCATCTAGGAAGAAGAAAAATCTAAGCGGGAGGAGCTGGAAAAAATCCTGGAGGAGAATAACCGCAAGATCGCTGAAGCTCAGGCCAAGCTGGTACGCCCAAAGCTGCTTTTTTTGTGCCTTTCTGGGACACATTTCTCCCATCTCTGTAACATTCAGAACTTTCTATCTATTTTTTTTTTTGCTTGCTGCCTTGTTTGTGCACTAAATGATAACTACTACTCATCCTCTTTTAAAGCAACTCTTAATTGTTAAAAACATTTATGTTGGCATAATATAGCACAAGGCTTTTCTCATGTTCATTTCTGATTAATAATTAAATTAATAATTATTAATAATTTTTCTTTCGTCATCACATGTTAAATGTCATTAATAACCTGCCTAATGAACATCTGAGTGTAGCTAGAAAATATCCCCTATAATAACAATAAATGCAATATTATTTAATTATAAATCTCTTTCCTTGGCTGATTGAGACCTCAAGGCCTTTACCCCACCACAACATGACCAAAGAAGTTAATAGTCCTTTTGCAAGAACCACTTTTATTGAGTGGCTTTGAATAGATGCTTATCAGCTGTGGCAGTGGGGTTTCTTTCTTTTTTTTAGCTCTGTAAGCTGGGGTCTGACTAATTTGTAAAGTATTGTTGAATTGATTCAGGCTTGATTTGTTCAAGCCTGAATCAAGCTGAGGTTGTAGTAAACAGTTGCACAGCAGAAGACAAAAAAAGCACTTCTGTACTGGATCTGAAAGGCAGATAAAGAAAATGCCAGCAGTTTGTGGGCCCCTGGCTCGAAGGGTATTGTCATGTCCTTGTCTGACCTCATTGTTTTTGCTATGCATTTGCTTTTTCTTGTACCTGACAGGCCGAGGAGCAGTTGCGTATAGTGGAAGAGCAGAGAAAGATTCACGAGGAGCGCATGAAGCTGGAACAGGACCGTCAGAGGCAGCAGAAAGAGGAGCAGAAAATCATCCTCGGCAAGGGCAAATCCAGGCCCAAGCTCTCCTTCTCCCTCAAAGCCACCGAATGAGACTTACTCCCCCTTCGTCCACATGTCACACCCTGCCTTCATCCCCATCCAGCTCTCCCTCCTCATCATTCGACCCCACTCCTCCTCCTCTGTGGAACACTCGCTTCGTTTTGGAAGTGCTGAGATGGCAGAGGAAAAGGGTGCGACCTGCTGTGTTAACTCGCTTGTCCCCGTGAAGGCCCGTGTTGTTCCTCCCGGGCTTGAAGACGAGGCAGCTCTTCAGACCTGACTGCTGACCTGACTGCTCCCTCCATTCTTCCTCATCCCCACTGCACAGATGACTCTTGTTTGTGCTTTTTTCCTCCCTGGTTTTATTTCAATTTTTAGGGAACTTGAACTTTTGATGTAGAATGCTATAACATGTCCCTTGCCCTGTAAGTCTTAACTCTGGTGTAACAGCGTGCAGATATTTCTTCTTACATGTCCTCACAGCCAGCAAAGTACAATAGAACGCCAGAATCTGATTTAGAGGAGTTTGTGCGACTTTGTATATTTCAGCTTACTGTAAAAGCAATATGTGTGGCTTGGGAGTTGGACTGTGGTTTTCCTGTTTTCATATTTTTTCAAATGAGGTTCCTCAAGTGGCTGATGCCGTGGTAACAAATCACAGTACGGTATTTAAAAGCACAGTTAACTTCCCGTCCAGCTGACAGGTTTGTGTCTTCCACTTTCCTTCGCTCATAAGCTCTGTTCACCGTTTAAATCTCCAGCTCTTTTCCTTTCAGCTTGAGCTTTGTCTGCCATGAATATACTTTTTTTTTTTTTTTTAAAACGTCACAGTGGCATGTTGGCCTGAGAGGAAATGTAAAGCTTGTGTGAGATTTGAAGTTGCAGTGCAGGTGAACTCAGGTTTGACTCCCAAGCTGCCCATGACTGAACCACAAGCCTACAACAGGATGTGTCTGCTCTATGATAAGGGGGCCTGTGGGTAATGGAGGAGACAGGACTTTTCCTGTATGATGTAATGGTATTAGCTTTACTGTTATGTGCTGACTCTCACTCACTCTCCTCCTCAAGTTAAGATTGTTTTTTGAAATTGATCCACAATTAGAAAAGTTGTCACAGTAATGGGTAGATGCTTGAGTTTTCTTTTATCTGACACTTTGGGAAAACCGTGAATTGTACAAAAACACCCAGCCATACAGTCCATGTTCTGTTCCTGACTTGTAGTAAATTAACTTGGCAAGGCGCCTCTCTTGGGAAGTCTTGATTCGTAGAGGATGGACAAGATCAGGTAAGATCAGGTTCGAGGTCAGGCTTGTGTGTTTTTGTGCGTCTGTGTGTGTGTGTGTGTGTGTGTGCGCGCGCGCGCGTGTGTTTGTGTGTACTTGTGTGTTTGTTTGCGAGAGAGAGACAGGCTGACCTTAGGTGGGTATAATGACTGTGGGATTTCGAATTTGGCATGTAATTTCCCCCATTTGTCAAGGGACTGAACAGCTCAATAAATCCATTGAATGCCTCCCTCCACTGATGTGTTGTGATCTTTTTAATCCACTCATGACATTTTCCATCTTAAACTAAACATAACACGAGAGAATTACAAGTGTAGTGTAAAGCTTTCTAAGGCTGCGTTGCACTTTAGATGAGTTTGATCAGTGTGGACTTTAGCTGGCACTGCTGAAGTATGCTGACGTCTCTTCACTCACTTAGTGGAAATATAGTCGCCCTGGTCAGTGTCGGGTCTGAACGTCATCACAGAGGCTCTGTGGATTATTACGTAGCACGGCCACTACCTCACCGGTAGGTTCGGGAACTTCCTGCTATATGAGCGCTCCAGTCTGAGACGTGTGCAGCCCCCCTTTTGTCTTCAGTCAGTGAGGGCTGAAAGTGACACGGATCGTTTCAGGTGACACCCCCCACCCCCCCCACACACACACACACCACCACCACCACTCACCGTGAGTCCGTCTCAGAGTGAAGCATGAAGGCCGAACAGGCCTCCACATCAGAGGAGAGCTGCTCTCTGTCAGGCTGCAGCTGGTGGATCCGGGGCCCGGCCTGGCCCGGCACGGCCCGGCCCGGGGTGCTGCGGCACAGCTGCACCGCGGCCTGTGGGCTCTGTCCGTCCCCCTGCTGTCTGTCCGTCCACTGCCGCACAGCTGAGGCGAGTCAAGAGGGACAAAACAGGCAAAACCAACGGATCCAAAGCCAGACCAGAGACAGCGGACTGAGAGAGAGAAAAGCTAGATGGAAATAAAAAATGTCAAATAATTGGAGAAGTTTTGTATTATTATTATTATTATTATTATTATTATTATTATTATTGTTAGTCTATTATTATTATCATTGTTGTTGTTCCTGCTACCGCAGTGTTTTTAATATTATTTGTAGTAGTGTAGTCATTATCTTACTCAATTCTTCTGTTTTATTATCTTTATTATTTTAGTTTATTTCATTACACACTGAGCTCAGACTTACTCTTCTACATTTTGTGTTTGTCAGTGAAATAAAGTGTCATCAGGACAACTGGCATCGATTTTACTTTTTCTTTTAACACCGTAAGAACAATAGTTTAAGTCCTGTGCAAACTGCCGTCCTGTTTGCTACTGTCAAGCTCAAAGATTCACGGTTGTGTGTGTGCGTGTGTGTGTGTGTGTGTCGGCCTCAGAAGCGACTGGCCGACGGCCTGAAGGACTGCTTGAGCCCCACAGAGACAGGAAGGAAGAGATCCAGAAATATCGAAACTCCAAACGTCTTCTGTCAACCACTGAGTTTGAGTCGACAATAGAACAATATAACTTTCCATGGAATTAAAACTACCACTGATTTTATTGTGCTTTTAGTCTGAGTGTGTGTGACTTTATGACAATTTAAATGTATGTAAAGTGCCTTTGAGTGCTCTGAAATAATAATAATAATAATAATAATAATAATAATAATAATAATAATAATAATAATAATAATAATAATAATAATAATAACATAGCCCAATAACTATAATAATTATAATAATTAGGCCTATAATTATAATAATATAGCTTAATAACTATAATTATAATAATTATAATTATAATAGACCAACAATTTAAATGACATGTTTAATTTATGTTTTAGAGGAAGACAGTTCAAAATACATTAGTTTTTTCAGCCTCTTTAAGATTATTTTGTTTCTTTTTTTACCGGCGAACAGACAAGAAAACAAAACAAAAAAAAAGCCTTTTTATAACGCGAGATAAACTAAAATCCAAAACTTATTCCACACTTTGTGACTTCTTCTAGAAATGTTGTGGGGATGTGTCCGCGCTCTCCAGCCGCCACACACACACACACACACAGACTTCAAGATGTGCAGCTCGCCGCACAGGACACACACTGTATCTGCCGCTACAATCAACATGCAGGAGCCCGTGTTTATTCCAGGCCAGCACAGAGGGCTGAGCTCGGGGTCCTCAATTATCAGCCCGCTGTTAGATCAGCCTCATCATCAGCTAAGCAAACAGCCGCAATCCACAGCGGCCGCCTGTAAAAACGCCATGATCGAATTAAGTCTTCAAAAGTGTCAAAAGTTCACACGTTCCATTCAGAGAGCTCCGAGGTGTGTGTGTCTGTGTGTGTGTAGTGGCCAAATTAGAGGCCACTGACTAAAATGCGTAGTTTGTGGAGAGTGTGAGGCATTTCAATGAGAGAGAGCGTTAACGTGTTAAAACAATGCTGGAACGGTCACGTCTGATTCATGTGTGTCAGGCAGCAGGGCGCTTCACATGTCACACACCCATCACTCAGCTCGGACCACTAACTTTATTTTTTATTCGTCAGATAAAACATTTGGACCGTTTCTCGGCGTGCTCGGCTGCTGTCACAGGATTCTTCCGCTAGTGGGCGCTCTCGGCCTTCGGAAGAAGCGGCGCGGCTCCGGTGCGGCGGCGCGGTGTGAGCGGGACGCACAGACCGGATCAGGATCTGCTCTGTTCTCTGTGCTGTGTGTTTGGAGAGGACTTCACCTTTATGCTCATTCTGACCGCTCATTCTGATTGTTTACAACCGCGTGCCACCGTGTGATGTCACTCAGACTACGTCATAATTAGACATAAAAGTGCTTCACTTAAAGTCAGTCTCGTTCATCCACCTGTCTGTTGACTACAGTGGTGTTGAGCTGTAGTTCCTCCGGGTTTGCTCTCAGCTCGTCACTGTACCGAACCAGTTGCCCTGTTTGACGGACAGCAGGGCTCTTATTGACTTCCCCACCGAGGGACCAATCAGCGGCTGCAGGGGGCGGGGCCTGGGCAAACCCAGCTCCAGCAAATATTCCCAGTCTCGCTCCTTTGCAGTTACTTTCCAGCAAGAGTCCGGAGCAGCAGAGCAGCATCCCTCCGTGTGCGCGCGCTGTTTGGACGGAGCAGCAGGACTCAGCCGCGGCGCTCGTTTTGGGGAACCAATAGTATGAGAACTTCCATTCCAGATCATTTGATTTCTCTCATTCTCATATTTGATCATTTTCTTCATTTTGACCATCCGACCTCATTGTTTCGCCCTTCTCATTTTTCTGCTGCTGTCACCCACAGTTTGTTGCTCACCAGCAGCTGAGAGGAGAATACCTCCCCATCCCACCACCAGCCATCACCGTCCCTTTTCTGCTGCTGCTCTGGATGTCGGCGTGCTCTGCTGGACTAAAACGCAGGGATTTATATTTCTATTGATTTCCATCTGCCTCCCGCTCCACAGCGGACACCTCCACGGTTCGTGTCTGCGGGATGTACAGCGGCGGGCTGAGGGATTCACGCACTGAGTCCACTGCTGCCGTGCGCGCTGCTTTCTTGGAGCGGGTCTCACAGCTGGAGATGCTCCAGCACGTCTGATCGGGGTCTGTGGTCTGTGCGCATCCCTCTGGATCGGGATATAAGGTGAAGAAATTGCCTCGCTCAGCCTTCCCCGGAGCTCTGATCCTCTGATTTATTTTTGTGGACATATTTGGTTATTTTGAGAGGGATCGTGCTCCCGCCCGGAGGCGCGCCGGCTCACCATGGGGGACTCGATGTGGAGATATTATTTTGGGATTCTGTTTATTGCCTTCAAAGTGGACTTGTGCCGGGCGCTCATCTTGGAGTCCATCTACTGGAACACAACAAACACCAAGTAAGTGCAGCTCAGTCCGCGGAGCGCGGCCCGCAGAGCGCCGCGCGACGCGCGTCCGAGTCCGTTGAAGTCGGCCTCTCCCGCGGCTCGTGTGCGTGAAAGAAGTCAGGTTAACATCAGGTGTTTTTCAGAAAGGGTTGAGCTCACGGTGAACAAAGAGCTCTCAGAGGAGCGGGATTAAAATGTTTAGTCTTTAAGGAAAAAAACGAGCACAGTCCGCGGCGGCGTGCCGGACCCGCGCCTCCGAAACAAGATTAGAAAAAAATCTGACACAGTTTCCCACATGAGCTAAATATCTGATAAATAATACAAATTATTCTCTGTCCGCTCCGCCGATCAACTCCCAGATTTCTTAAGTGACTTTGGCTTTCAATCAGTAAGCTGCGGTTCAAACAGTCACACAGCCTTCATCATCATCTTCATCACCTGTCCAGAAAAACACAACTCTTCCTGTCTGCTCAGATCAACGTTTGGTTGTTCGTGTCTTCTCTGAATATTTACGCGCAGCGAGGGCCGCGCGGTGCACACACACACACAGCCTCAGAGAGAGCAGCCCGGTGGTTTGTGTTGTCTGTGTGGTGTTTATTGGGATATTTCTGTGCAGTTTTTTCGGGTGTGTGGCTCGTTTGAGTTGTGCGCAGGCTGTTTGGAGTGAAACACATTTCTTTAAAATGTGTGTAACTTTACGCGCCGGGCCTCCGTGGAGTGGGCCTGCTGGAGGTCAGATCTGACTGAGCGGGTTCGTTGCAGTTGTGTGTGTAGGGTCAGAGAAAAGCTGCTATTTCATCCTAGCGACAGAAATAAGAGAGTCGGCGGTCTCGGTGAGAGGAGGCTCCTCCGGGCCTGCTGCAGCTGTGGGAGTGAAACCATTCAGCAAACAATGAGCCTGATTTCACGAGCACACTGAGGTGACCATGTCCCACTGGCTCTGTCACCAATGTGAGTTTGATGAGACATTTCAGGATGTCTCGCACATCCTGAGCTAATTATTATTATTATTATTATTATTATTATTATTATTATTATTATTATTATTATTATTATCAGGGCACAAAGCAGACTGACAAAGAAGATTTACAGCAGGTCAGGTCATCTACTCCCTCCATTTGCCCCCCAAATGTTCACACAGGCCTATAACTGCGGCTCACCATAGAAAGGTGCCCCCACCAAACACACACACACACACCGTTCTCTGTGGCCGCTCGGTGCAGTGCAGGGATGAGCTGTGTGTCAGTGTGTGTGCAGAGAGGATCTGTGCTCCGTGTCCAGCGTCAGGACGCGTCTCCAGCCTCACGCTGTGCTCTGTGAACGGCTGGATCCCAGCAGCCTCTGCAGTGAGACTCATCAGTGGTGAGCAGGCTGCTCATAGCGCCATTTGATCAGCATCTGGCCTTAGTAGAGACAAAACACAGTGAAAGGTTTTTTTTTGTTGCAAGAAACAGGTAGAGTTTTATATACAGAGAGATTTTAGTCACAGCTGATATAAACACAGTTAAGTATATATATATTTTAAATATCTTGCCATGCAGAGATACACCCTGCTTCAGTTTGCAAAGCTTTCTTTGTAGATCAGGATCAAGTCTTCTTGTGCTTTTAGAATAAAATCCTCATAGAGACAGAACACGAAACCTCCTCCATTTTGGAAAAGCAGCTATTGAAAATCAGAATGTCACTTGACTTGGCGCGTCAGCTTCGATTTTAGGAAAGGAGGAGAAACCAAAGAAAGGAGTGTGTCCACCCTCTGTTGCTCTGCGGGCATTTCACGGAATTTCTTGACTTGTGTCAGAGAGTTCAGAAGCAAAATGCCAGAGAGTCTTATCACTGTGTTACCACTCATCTTTGTATTTTTATCATCAATTTGTGCTTTTTTCGGAGCAGAGTAAAAACAATGACTTCACTTTGTGGGTCGAGTTCTCAGCTCTTATAACACCAACTGAAAATATTCGACCCATTTCACATGGAGCACTCAGACATCAGTTAACTCCTTTCTTTTTTTTTTCACTCATTTTCCTTTCCCTTTGATTTCAGAGACATTAATGAGGAGACAAGTTGGTAGAATTTCTAAACTTTGAGATGGTGATAAAGAACATCCCTCTCTTTTTTCACACGGCTAATGTCTGATAAATAACTTGCCAGTGAATAAATGACACACACTTTTTTATGTCTTTTCTCAGCTTGTTGAAAGTCCTCATGCCTGTGGGTCAGTTATTCGTCCTCTGTAACAGAGAGCCCCAAAGCGTGAATATCTTTATTCAGCAGGTCAGCAATATGCTCAACAGCCTAAGTTGTCCCTGCCTCTGCGTCTCTCCTTTAGTTTGTGTTAGTTCTCCTCTTTGACTATTCAAGGAAGGATGAATGTTAGAAATGTGAAGGCTGCGGGCCAGTCTAATGCCTTTGCCTTTGTGTGTAGGCCGGGGGAGAGGATAAAGAAACAGCTAGTCTCTCTCCTTCTCTCTCTCTCCCCCTCTGTGAGTGTGTGTGCATCTTAAAAAAAACCCTTCCACGGGGTCCACGGCGATGTGGATTAAAACTCATTGTTGTTTGCGCTTTACTACTTTACAGCCCTTATGCATGAAACTCCTAAAAAAACAAGAGAATGACCTCACCACCTCCTCCTCGTCCCCCCGATCTCCCCAACACACATCACACCACACACACCTCCTTCTTTTGGTAATCCATTTTGTAGTTGGGAGGGAGAAACAAAAGCGAGGCCCGCTTTACATGGTTTATGTAAAAGGAGCGCTGCCTCTCTTCCACTGCAGTTCATTAAGAGATTACATAGAAGCCCAAAGGCCCTTTGTGACCGGGCTGTGACGGGGGCACCTCTGTGGGTCCTTTTGTGAATGTAGGGGGGGTTAAAGAGAGAGAGGGAGAGGGGGGTGGGCATAGAGATGCAGGTCTATCATGAATGACTGACGAGGCCTTGTGCTGAATGTCGTAACGATGCACTCCCTTTTCCTCCAAATATCCCTCATTCCAAAACCCCTGCAGAGCCTCTAATTTTACCTTTTTTCTTTTCTTCCCTTTTTTTCTGGCGAGAGAAAGATAAGTTGTTTTAATTTAGCTACATCGACCGTCGGGGAGGGAAAAATGGAAGGAGAGGACGTGAAATCCTGACACTTTGGACGCAGAGTTCACACTGGCAGAGTGAAGGAGGTGGACGAGGCTTTCTAATAATTATTTCCAAGAGAAAAGTTGATGATTGAGTTTGTGCAATAAAAGAACAGGGTGCGAAAGAATTGGGAAAAAGCGAGAGAAATAGAATAGGGAGGAAGAGAGGAAAGCGGCGGGGCCCCTTGGGGCGAGGAGGGTAATTATGTCTAGGCCTACCCAGATCCCATAGGCCTGGAATACTGGATGAAAGGTAGGGCCGACGGCACCGAGCGCAGACTGAGCCAGAGAACGGATGGAGGGGTGGGGGGTAGGGTGACAGTTGGCGGAAAGACCTCGGTCCCCTCTGCCGACAGAGGGCGAAAGCCGGGGCGCAGCGAAGAATCGCTGGTGGATTAACCCTCACTATGTCCCGGCCTGCCCTCTTTGTCTGCCGCCTTAATGAATCCGTGCATTGCAGCTGGGATTCAGAGTCAAACAGTTGCTCTTGATCTGCAGTAAATATTCACCCTCCCCTCATTTCACTTTGTTTTCTCATAACTTCAGGGCCACAGGAAAAGAACGGAGGGGAGACTTGGACGGGGGATTACAGCAGGGAGGCCATCGTGGCTCTGTTTTGTCACACACAAATCCAACAATCCAGGGGTTTAAATAGAAAGTCTGAAAGAGTGACGGGGGGAGAGGAATGAAGGGGGTTATATGGAGATGGGCAGTGACAGGAAAAGCAGACAGAGAAGGCTTTAGACTTTAGAGACTCACAAACGAGAGGTCTAACTCTTTTTGTTGTTTTTGTGACTCCTGTGGTGACAGATGCAGCAGTCGTAACCTCAGGAAGTACAGTACAGCCCTCCTCCTCTGTGCTGCTTCTTCTTCTTCTTTTGTCCCACACATTTTCTCTCTCCTCCCCAAACCTCTCTCTTCACACACACACACACACACACACACACACACACACACACACACACACACACACACACACACACTCTAAAAGAAACACCAAACTTAAAGGTGGAGAAAGGTGGTTAGAGGATAAATGACAAAAACAGATGTCACATGGAAAATTGACAGTCTCCAGGCATCACAGTGTCGAATCACGGGGTTTGTCGCGTGGGGAAGAGACAGGCCTAATTTCACTTCCTTTAAAAAGTGCCTAAAATGTAGAAATCATTTTTCACACAGTTATAAAAATCATTTCTTCTCTTTGTGTTGCAGTTTGATAAACGTCATTTTCTTGCCCTCACCCAGTAAGTTATGGGCATCTACTGAAGAACAGTCACAGGCAGAAGTCACTGCTCTGAAGTACTTTGTCAAGAAAAGCTGTGCAGGCTTTTTGTTAGTTGAAAATGGCTGCTGTCTGATTTTTCCTTTTCATTAAAAACACCTTCTTTGTATTATAAAGGCCTTTTTTTCTGACTGCGACAGAAACGTGGAGATTGTGAGGAGAAGTCGGGCACCTGTGGCTGTTCTCACCTTCTCACCAAATGGCCTGAGAGTGTGGTTAGAGATGAAAAAAAAAACAGGCTGGTGATAGAGCCGACAGCTCCGCTCAGTTAGCTCCTCTCGCGGCTTTGTCGGAGCAGTTGGTGCGTTTGTTTGTAGAGGAGATGGGAGGGGGGCAGATAGAGGGATAAACAGTGATGAGAGGGAAGACAAGGAGTGCTACTGTATGTCTCTCTGTCGCTTTCTTTTCTCCTTTCTCCCTCACACTCTCATCACCTCCTGTGATTATACATTCTTCAGTGTTACACTTTTTGAGGAGCGTCGTCTCATTGTGGGGAAGGACAAATGGCGCGTGACATTACAGAAAACTGGAAAAAAAGCACTAGAGTGCTACAGCAGAGCTGCGACTCACAGTTATTTTCATTTTATTTCCATGATTTAAAAATGGATTTTGTTATTTTTTTTGTAGTAATCGATTAATTCAGTTTTTAACCATTTACACATTCACAAAGCCTACAGTAACGTCTTCCAGTTTCGACAGTATGATTGTCAATTTGCTTGATAAATGACTTCAACGATCAATTGTTTATTAAAATAGCTTTTTATCAGCAAATTTAATTGACTATTTGCTTCACCTCGGTGCTATAAGTACCACTAACATGAAGTGATGAAGTTTACCTAACTGGTCTTTTCATAAAGAGTCTGACATGATTAGTTTTTTCCTTTTAACTTAATTAAATTTACCAGCATCTTGCGTCTTTGTTTGGCACATTTAATGTTCATTCACAGACTAAAATCCTTTCTTTTTAAAGTTACACATCATTGCATAGAGTTTTTGTATTTGTTAAGTATGCAGCATATATTTTATTTTAAATTATCTTGCAAAGTATTTTAGATTATGAGACCCCTCTGGTGAATTTGGGTTTTTGCTCCTTAAGAAGTTCTGACACAATTGGACAATTTAAAAAGAAGTGAGACATTATTTTTTGTAATGTTTTAGTTGTACACGCTGCTAAGTATTATTTCTTGATCTATTATTATTATCTATTTTTATTACATTTTCATATTAAAGTAAGTATTTTAATAGCGGTCCATAAAAAAAACTACTTATTTAAAAGTATCCTGTGGGTGTTAAAATCTTAATTTAGAAATCAATACTTTAAAAGTGAGTAGATAAATTTAATTCATATTCATACCAACTAACATGCTCAACAGTAAGTATTTCTGTCTGTCTTTACATTATCACACAGCATTTCACTTTCTGATGGAACAGCATCTAGTTCTTCTAATGTCCGATGTGCAGACGAGTAGCAGACCTCTGTGATTGAGTGCTCTCAGCTCTGTGGTTCAGGAATATTTATGGTGGGGGTAGTCTTACTAAAGAAGAGGGGTTTAGTTTGAGGAAGAGTTGCGAATGAGGGCTGGGAAACAGGAGGGGTGAAGGGCCAAGTGTACCTCAAAGCAGGATGGGGGGCCAACAGAGGGTGGGGGTCAAATGCATTTATAATCATGAGATGGCAGGGCAAGTTCCTATTTGTTTTCCACCCCTCCCCTCATTTATTCAGCCTTACCCTCTGCAGTGGCTGCTCCAGGCTCCTCCGCCTGTCTGTGTGACCTTGTGTACCTGGTGTTTTGTTCGTATGGCTGTGATTGGGCCAGGTGTCTGCTCTCCAACACATACATTTATCCATCACACAGCGCAGGCAGGGAGGGAGACAGAGCTTCGGAGGGAGGTTCAGAACAAATGAATGTCCAACATGACAGTCTCTCTGTCTTCAGCTATTCTCTCCTTTCCTGTCACCCTCCCAACTTCCATTTTGTGTTTTTTCTAGGAGACAATCCAGAATAGTGCATATTTGCCCATAATCAGCTTATCTTTAAACCCACATTCAGATAGTTTTATTCTTCTTTGTCAGCATTTATCGAATGCTTTCATTATACAGCGCTTTGTGTAAATCAGCTGGCTGAAATACCAGAGTGTAAGAGGAGGATGGTGTTAGTCAGATCTCAATTTTGGATCATAAAGACAGTGGAAGAACAGGATACAGCCATTATGTAGCTGTATCTCATTTTCTGTCAGGAAAAAGCACACAAAATCCACATTTGGTGTGTTCGTCTGTGAGAGGCAGAGTGTCAAAGAGATGAGATGTAAGGACGACGGTTTCCTTTGGATCCTGTATATGTTTGTGTGTGTTTTTGTAGCAATGTGTTAGCTTTGTCATAGGGTTAGTTATGTTTGATCACCTGCTGGTCGCTCAGTTCCTTAGAGAAAGCGTTTTTTGCGAACAGAATTCTGACACCCTGGTTGTTACCGGAAGGTGTTGATGAAGTTTGTCACCACAAAAGACTTGAGCTGATTCACTTATTAACATTGTGTGGTATGTAGAATAGCTGTGCTATCAAGTGCGCAACTAGATTCAGGGTGTGTCTTGACTAACTCCACATAAATACAGGAAGCTGGGAACAACAGCTGGCTCTCTGTCTCTGTGAAAGTGATAACATTTTGTACGTGTTGTTTCCTATTTGTTTAACCTGTACATGAACCAAAGTGTAAAAACAACAATTTGTGGTTTATGTGCTAAAAATATTATTCTATGAAAAACAATAAAGCCACAGTCTGTGTAGTTTTGGTTCCTTACAGGCCCTAAAACCTCAAATCTATACATATAAACATTTGTGTTTGTGTACAGATAAAAAACAAAGATATAACATTATAATTCAGATTTAGAATAGTTTTTTACCCTCAGACAGAGCCAGGCTAACTGATTCCCTGTCAGCCTTTCTGGCTGAGCCTGCATACAGACGTCTGTCTATTTTAGACAAAGTCATTCAATCTGGGACTTGCTGCTTTTTAACTTAGGTGGAGCTGTAGCGATCTGCTGTTCACTTCTTTGTTTTGTCATTATGGAAGCACAGCACTACAACATTTCAAGATCAAGCTCTTTACATAAAGAATGGCTACCATGGTCTACATGGTACACACACACACACACACACACACATTTTAAATGATCACATGCCACCTCTGTATAAACACACTACCCACTCAAAAAGCATGGATGGATGCTTCCAAGCATGCACACATACACACACAAGATTAATAGACACAGAGCCCCACAGTATTTGTGTGGAAGCAAAGCCCCCAAGGCTTTTCTAAGGTCCTTTCCTCTTTCATGATCTCCATGCTCCTCCACCCCTACAGACACACACACAAGATGATGGCAGATGGCGCTGCAATGCATGGACATACGTACCCGTCCCCTCTCTCCTCCTCGCTCTTTCTGTCCCTCCCTGTGTCCATCACTCGACACACTGTACCTCTGCTGAGTGTGTCCCCAGGGGGCAGGAAAAATATTCGCTCGGCCTACTTAGCTGCTACGTGTACTTGTGTGAGCTTGTGTGTGTGTGTGTGTCTGTGTGTGTCTATGTGTGCATGTGTGTGTGCATCTGTGTGCTCACTTGTGCTTGTGCTCACGCTGGAGGCCAAGAAGTTGATGCATGCAGTTAGAGGGGGAAGGAGAAATGATGTATGTGTCCGTATGTGTTCATTTGAAATACAAAAGAGAGTGTGTGTGACAGAGATAGAGGGAAATGGGAGGAAAAAACTCAGTAAGAGCTAGCAGCGAGTATGCTTTTATATATAAAACTGATTATGCGTTGAATTTCCCCCTCTTTGTTAATTATGAATCAACTGCGCCTTGCCACCGGTCCCCTGTGTGAAGGCTCCCCTGCTGTCCTGCAGTGGTTGTCTTTGTAGTCAGAAAGAAACAGCATAAGCCTCACGCTGGTGTTCAGTCCTCACTGGGAGAGCAGTGGATTGGAAAGATGCAGGTGTGTGAGGAAATGATGAAAGAAAAAGGAACCAACCAGTGTTGAAATCATTAGTCACTTATCAGAAATCCATTGACAATTTTAAACATTCATCAATAATAATTTGTTGAGCAAAAAGAGTCAAACAATTGCTGATTCAAGCTTCCTGCATAATTGGAGGATCAGAAAATTGATATCATTGTAATATAAAATGCCATGAAGCCTCCTGGGCATCCATAGTTAACATTTTTAATTGTATTCAAGCATGGGGTGAATGTATTTAGCAGATAAACACAAAGTTCTACCTTTAACTCAAGCTCCAGCTGTGCATGTGTTTGAGTGTGTGTGCAATCACAGGAATGCTGCAGGGGCTCACTGTACAGAAAATAAATGGTCACATTATTTTACTTTTGGGAGGAATTTAGAGAAATTCAACTACACTCCCAGACAAGCTCCTCCAGGCTGTGTGTCTGTGTGTGTGCATCTTTCTGCTGCTGTTCCTGTTGTTGTGAATTTCACTCAGCAAGCAGGGCTTTTATTGTTTTATAATTTTCTGTTTTGTATGCCAGCGTTGTTCTGTCATTTCCCCTGCATCCAGGAAGAGCTCCGCCTTTTCCTCATTTATCTGATTAATTATTCTCCCTCTCCATCGCTGCCACAATGCTGCAAAAAAGCTCTGTCATTTTATCTTCAGATATGAGGGTCACTTTGCACCACACACGCATGAGTGCGCGCATAGACACACACACACATACACATCACATCACATATTCTGCCATTATCCTTCATCATCTAAAATTAATGGACACAATCAGTAATTACCACATCAATAATTAAGCCGACTTCTCTTTTTTTGAAAGCCGTGGAGTGGCTCAATGGCAAACACTCCAATCCAGAATGCATAATGAATGACTTATCATCATTTTTTTCTGCAGCTAAATAATATTCTTCGTTGTTCCTTTCAGATTCGTGCCAGGCCAAGGCGTGGTATTGTACCCCCAGATCGGGGATAAGTTGGACATTGTGTGCCCCCGTGTGGATGGCGGGGTGGGTGATGGCGTGGAATATTACAAGGTGTACATGGTGCCCAGGGATCAGCTGGAGAGCTGCACCATCACTAAAGCCGACACGCCGCTCCTCAACTGCGTCAAGCCTGACCAGGACGTCAAATTCACCCTCAAGTTTCAGGAGTTCAGTCCCAACCTATGGGGCCTGGAGTTCTTCAGAGGGAAAGACTACTACATCATCTGTAAGTACATGTTTCTTTCTGGGGCGATAATAAATCAGTGTAATGTAAATGGAAAAACAGCCTTGAACAGCAGCTGATGGTGACAGACCTCTACTCTGCTGGTCAAGTTTACCGTAGTTTACTGTCACACCTGCCCTAGCTGTTGTTGATGAACAGTCTGTGATAAATAGAAAATACACTGATATAGATGAAGCTAAAGTGGAGGTTGAAGAGAGAAATTGACAACACTTCTTTGGCAGTGAATTCCTTGAACATCATATTAATCCAAAGGACAGAGATCCCACAGCTATAAGCACATAAACATTTTAGGCTCATCTGAAGTTCTGCTACGAGTCCAGTCAAAGGAATCTGTAGTGTTTCAAAGATTCTCCCTACAGGCTTTGCTTCTTCTGTAAATTACGCCTCTAGCAAGATCCAAGTGAGAAGTTGAGAATCTTAAAGCCAAATCGTGAAGCTGCTCATCCCTCACCTTCCTGACAAATACATATTTGGATGAATCTTAGTAGAAACTATTTTGATTGAAGTATACTCAACCCTTAAAGGTCTTTAGCTACCAGAGCCTTAGCAGCTCGTACTCTTCGCAATCACCCTCCATCTGTTTGGCATAGAACTGACGTAGCATCCAGTCTCATGGTGCAGGTGTGGCTGCTCCGCTTTGCTGATTGCCTGTGATGTACTAACGCCATCATGGGAGGAAGTTCTGATGGGGTTTAGCGACGGCCCCCTGGACTGAAACATGGGAGGTGGACTGAACCATCTGTGTGGTGCTGATGGGGGGTGCGAGGGAGATAGAACCATCTGTGAGGCTCCGCAACAGCCATCTGTGAGCTGTCACAGTAGGAAAAGGCAATATTTCTGACTGAGTAGAAGGATGAGGGAGAGAGGACACGGAAAGAGGAGGAAAATGAGCAGGACATACATCTTATTCAGTATTGAATTTTGTGCAAGGTATTTGTGTCCTATACTGTCCTATACTGTAAACCCTGCTGTGAACTGCCTGCAGCAGACAACTCCTGCAAATGTACACTTTTTTTGAGCTCCACAGTACTTCAAAGTCCTGTAGAGATCTGTCAAACAGCTGTTGAAGAAAAACGGGTTCATGAGACAATATGCTCTTTCAGTTTTACTAAAGTTTGTTTAAAAACAAACAGGCAACAGTGGTTACTTTGCCACTAATGTGTCATAGCTGCAGGATATTTGCATGGAGGGGTATGTCCTGCTGCGTTAGGGGCTCTAACAGGTTATTGCGTGATCTTGCAGGTGAGTCATGTATTCATGCAAATATGCTGGAGCAAAGAAATGCTTTACAAGGGCTCCTAGGCCAAACTACAGTAAATTTGGGTGGCCAGTAAAGCATACTGTGCTACCTGACTAGGGTGAATTCAAACTCAGATACATCTGTGCAAGCATGCACGTGCATGAGCATCTACATCCACAGAGGCTGAACAAACTATTAGATGTGGTTTGAGAGTGTGTGTGCTCAGTGTGTGTGCTCAGGGACTACAAAGGCTTCTGACAGAAGAGGTGCAGACACGATCACCCTCCCTTCGTCTCCTCCTCAGCTCCCTCCACCCGAACGCTGCAGTTAATTATTGATGGGCTAATGCTGGTGTTTACTTACCCTGGTTCTCCTGGTGCTCTGCCTCCTCGCCTGACACTGAATGTGATCACACTGTGGTGGTTCAGAATCAGTAGAGAAAACCAGGTTAATGGTTAATGAAGAACATGGCTAAGACCATGGCAGGTACAAGCAGGGGTGCATGTGGTTTGTGGAGACAGGCAGATACTTGCGTATGAGGATAACACACACGTTTTCCCCTCAGGACACTTGAGCTGCAGTTTGGAGAAGCATCTCTGTGCACACACAGGGATAGCAGTACGTGCATCCTGTGACAACAACAGTCCCTCGCTGTACATTTCTCTCTGTGTGTCTATCACAGTTTGAGCAGATGAGAATGTTCAATTTGACTTGCGCCAAAAAACCTCCCTTCATCTGCCTGCCGAGTCGACAAGTTAGGACAGAAAGAGCGGTGGGAAAGTTCAATTTGGAACTTTAAAAAGAGGGGTCGGAAAATCCAATTTTGCAGTTCTTGCAAATTCCCTTTCCACCGACATGCCCCCCCTCGCCACCATCCCACCTCCCTTCACAGCTACCCAAAATACTAATGTGTAGCCTAAAGAGTGGAGAGAGGGAAGTGTTTCTCAATTCAAGTGTAACATTTTGCTGTTAATTGCCTCTTCTTGGCTGTCTCTGGTCAAAGTTTTGCAGCTTTAACAGCTGAATGCTTTTGCGTTGTGAGCTATTTAGCATAGGTAAACACCAGGATACAGATAAACAAACATAAAAAAGAGGTGTGTGTAGGCAGACTCAGACTGATGGTTGTTTTTACCTTTACCATGCACTGGTGGTATCAGGCAGTACGTGAATCATTGCTTGTTTGAAATATGGAAATTATAAGATAAATCTAACTTAGAATTGGAAATTGGACTTTCCCCGACTACTTCTATGTGGAAGCATCCTCATCTTGTTATCTGTGCCTGTGTGTGTGTGTGTGTGTGTCGACCCCCGCCTTTTCTCCACAGTGCTGTCCAAGATCCATCGGAGTGTGACATCCCCTCAGAAAGTTCACTGTGAGGATTTCATTAGTCTTTTGGAGTGAGCACTCGATACGTAATTAATTAACCAGTGTTTAATCCTCCATTTCTTCTCACAATTGCCAAGGCCCCCACATCAATGCTACGGATCTGAGTCTCAACCAATTAGATTAGCGCTGCCTTGTGCTGAGTATTGTGCCAAGGCTAGACCTAGATTATATGGGTATGCTAAACCCCCCAACTCCAAACCCACTCTTTCATATTCAAACAACTGTGACATCAGGCCGCAGCATTTCACTGTGTCATCCTGTAGTACCCTGTAGCGAGGACTGACAAGCGGTCAGATCTGTTTCCTGTGCACTGACGAATAAAGAAATATGTGTGTAAGTGTGTCGTGTGTCTTATATGGTCTTTATGTGTGAGTGCAGCATTCAGTGTGGGTGTGAATTTGTGTGTGTCGTTCTTGCGTGCGTGCGTCCAAGGAGCTGTTGTTTATCTGCGTATTTCTGTCACTGTGCTTACATGTGGGCACGTTTGTGTATTTGTGCGTGCATATGTGTGTGTATTCCTGTGTGCCTTTTTAAAGTGGCCGCGTGCAATGCTGCTCCAGTTGAGAGCAGATGAGTTTGATGTGATTGTTTGCGGCAGCATGGCCTGCAGCAGAGAACCTAGTGAGCTAGATGATTACATGAGCTAAAGAGGGAGAGAGGGGTCGAGGGAGGTACAGAAAAGGCAAGAGAGAGAGGAGAGAGATGAATAAGGAGGGAAAGGGGGCAGAAAGAGTGACGACAGAAATATAACGAGGGAGAAAGGAGAAAGAGTGGAAAAAGGAAACTGAGCTTAGGAGAAAGTGAGAGAAGGAGGGAGCAGGAAAGAGAATTGCAGCTGAATGGAATGGGGATATAGCAAGAGACGAAATGAGAGAGATGAGCTGAAGAGGGCAGAAGAAGGACAAGGCTGCATTTACAGTCAGAGCAGACATGCACAGGGAAATTTCATCAATACTTTAATCACCTTTTGCCTCAGTCGCAACAGAAAACAGTCCCCTCACCTTCCCGCTCCTGTGATTGTCATGTGAATCAAACTTGAGCTCTGTCATTGAAACTACATAGATTGAAAATGTACTTTTTGTCTGTTGTTTCTCATTGAAACTATCAATTCTTTATTCAGCCTGATACATCATCATCAGGTTCAGAGTATTAGATTGTTGGTGACATTATAATTATGTTATAAAAATGTGTGGTAGGATTAATCAGCAGTTGTCAATGCTAAAATTCTAATTAAACCACTTACCATTACTGTAACAACTGAGTGTATACGTAGCTTCATCTTAAGTGGATTTAAACAGTGGCATTTATAAAGTCTGTGTATTTTTGAGGGAGAGCTTTGGTGATTGGTACTGCTGGTTATTAGATTTTTAGGCTTTGGGTGTTTGGAGAGACTCAGCTTTGCTCAGCCAGTTTATGAGGGCCACCAACGTCCCTAAATGCAAAGGCGCCCCTTGTCACGGGTGATTTGGGCACAAGGTGATGATGGGTACTAACCAGCCCATAACCCCAGCACTGTGATAATGGCTTCATGCTCCACTGCAACCCGACGGTGGCAATTATGCTCAGTGTTTAGATCATAGCTGCCTTTGTCTCTCTTCCTCTTCTCTTTCTGGGACACATCCTCATTCATTCTCTAATTCTCTCGTCGGGTGCAGCACACTTTCTCTCCCCTCCTATCCGTCTTCCTGAAATGCCTCTTCAGACGCTTGTTGCCATGCCTTTGCTCAGTTCCACTGTTTATGAGTGGTCTGGCATTGTCTTTTGGCAGTGCACAGTATATTAATTATATTCACAGAATTTGAACATTTTAGTGAGGCAGCTTTTAAAGTGAAGTTATTTTCAAACCTAATATGACTCTTCACACTGGACAACAGAGTTCACTTTAAAAGGAAAGGAGCTCTAAATATCAGCAAATCTGATGTTTGAGCTTTTTTGCCATTTGCTAGCAATATTAGAAGAAAGCAGGAAATGGAGTTCGGAGCTCACAGTCTGTATCTGGACTGCAATTCACAACTGACTGTGTCGTTAAACACAAGGTGATTTTCTACTCTCTTGATTTGATAAACAGGAGAAAATTCACTTAGGTGGGGTAAATTAAGTTAGAGAGGGTGAGTACAAGTGGGGCGATTTGTGGTGTGTTTACAGTGGAGGGGTGTGCTGCATGCTCATTGTATGCGGGTGCAAATTCTGACACAGGCACGAGCACACACTTCTTTGAAACTACTGTGACGTGTGTGTGGTTGGAGATGTGTGTGTGTGTGTGTGTATGTGTTGGTACATGTTTTTTCAGGACACTCAGCTGTCACTTTTGTCTCTAGCAGTATTTTGTCAAAGCCCATGACTGATTTTACCTAATAGCTCTTTTGCCCTGTGTGAGTAACCCCATCGTAACCACAATGGCAGTTTGAAAGCAGCGAGAAAATAGACCCTGAAATTCAATTCAATATGGAGTGTATGATGAAGGAAAATTAGACATCGCTTTTCTTTTCCTTGTCCTTGTCCTTTTCCCCTCATGTTTCTCACTCATTGTTTCTCTCGGTCCCTACAGAAGGTCACACATAAGCTGAAGTAGTGGGTTAATTTTTCTCACCATTGTTTGTCCTTTTTCCTTCCTTTACACCCCCAGTCTTTTTTTCTCCTTCCCTGCCTGTGAGTCTTATCTGGGTGCCGTACTGCCAGTGGTAGTTAGTGACTAAATCCATTTGTGAGGGTTGTGTTTGAAGCAGGTCTATCCCACCCCCTCCTCCAACATGTTCCCCCAGCATTACAGATTAGCTGGTTAACTATAGCCAGCTAGTCTGTCGGTCGGTCCAGTATAGCCTTGTCTGGCTGGGCTGAAGAGGGCCAAGTCATTCAACCAGCCTTAGCTCCAACAATCACATTCTGTTTAAATCCAAGTCAGGCTCGCCTGGACTGCAGCCTTAGCATAGTGAGTGTGTGTTGTACTCCACATTTAAAGGGGAAGAAGAAGAAGAAAATGACTCCAGATTGAAGGATATTATCCCCCTATTTTTTTTTAGATGTCAAGGCAATGTTAAAAAAGATGAGTTTCTGGAGGTTTGACAAGGAGGATGTTTCTGTTTTTTCCCTTCAGTTTAGAGGGGTGTTGATGTGTTAAATGATTTAATAGGGCAAAGGGAAAGAGGCAGGGAGAAAAAGACAAAGAAAGGGTATGCGATGTGTGTGGCAGATGAGACCTAAATACACCTTCTGTTCACCACCCTTCACAGCCTGTGAACCCTGACCTCTCACATGCAAGTTTTATGGAGCTTGCATTCACTTCTACATCCCACATACCTCATGACTCTGTAACAAGTGTGCAAACGCACCGTCATCATGTCAGTCACTCACAAAAGTAAACAGTGTTAAGATGGTTGCTGACATGCTGCAGGACAGTAAAATGTGTTGGGCTAACAGGTTTATGAAATGAACACATGCACATGTACGTACTCACAGGGGCACAGGAGCACAAGCCTTTAAGGAGCTTTGTCTGTAATGTGCTTTTCGGTCTCCACTGGAAAGCCATAGGTCAGCTAGAAAAGGAGACAGGGGGAGCGGGGAAGCAAGATGGAGGGTGGGAAGGAGGGAGGGAGTCCTTGTTAACATGCTCTTTGTGTCTGCTCCCATCTCCATCTTATTGAAGCGAGGGGATTCGGATCAAAATGATTGGTAGCTGGGAGGGCAGAGGAAACGAAGAAAAAAGAAGGGACAATTGGGAGGAGGAGAAAGAAATGGCAGGCTATGCAGCATTTCATTTTTAAAAGCTATTTCAATTGAAATCTCATTGAAACACCTGCCTTTCAGTCTCCTTGTAGATGATGGAAAAGCTTGGGATGCCGCAGCAATTGGAGGGGATCATGTTGAGATGGGGATGGGGAGGGGTTCAGGAGTAAACGGTTTAGGGAAGAAGGTAGCGACTATAAGGTGGCCGGGGATGATGGGGTGTTGTTCAAGGGAGGGCAAAGAGGAGGAGAGGCTGGAAAGGAAGCAGAGGGGAGGGGATGGAGGTCAGTGTGGTGGGGGCAGTCGTAGTGAATGCGGGCCACTGCGCGCTGGCAGGAAGCCAAGCCACTAAGCCTTGGCAGCTCGTTAGCCTCTGTGTTACTGACCTGATAGACCACAAGCCCTACTACTCCCACCTCCCCTTTCCTCCCTCCCTCCTTTCTTGCCTGTTCTCTGCCCGACTCATGATCCAAGCTCTAGCTGCAGTTCTGCCCAGCAGCCTTCAGGGGCAGCATGGGTAAAAGCAGGCGGGCAGAGAGGAGGAGCAGAGACTAATGGGCTTGGAAACACCCAGATGACAGAGCTGTGGTGGGACGGCTCGTTCTAGCCTCTGCGTTTTGTCTGTGTGTGTGGGCCACATTTGTACAACTTTGACAAAAGTAGAGGTTTCTTTTCTCAAAAGTGCAGCTGACATTTTTAAAGTAGTGCAGCATCTGTTTACAGGGCCCGTTGTGTTCCCCCTGTCACATGTGGGACGTCTTGCACCACCCCACCAGATTCCTCCCCCAACATCTGCTGCTGTCCCTTGAATACAGTGTTTAGCAGTACACTCCTGTTTTTTCCATGTGTTTAAATGTTTGGGTTTTTTCAAAGATCCTTTAAGCTCTCTTCATCTAAGGGCCATTGAGGTATTTATCACCTCCCTCTGTTCCCTTAATTTCATTGCCTCTCCTGGAAATGTGCCCTGTTTTAAAAAAAAAAATGTTTCTCGTCCCCTCCTGTTGATGTATCTGAATATTTTTTTTCATGTTGTCAGCAGATCTCTCCTTTTTCTAAAGCCTGGCAGCAAGTTTGGCTCTTAGATTGAAGTATTTGAGGACTTTTAAAATCCCAAAGTGCGCTCTTTAATAACTGGCTACCATTCTCTTGAGTGTCATTAGCCTTAATGCACGATAAGCCGACAAATTTCCTGCGGCTTGCCAAGATGGCCACTGTCATCACAGTCATCGTTGTTTCCCTCTCTCAGTGTCTCTCCTCTCCTCACTTCCCTTAACTGCCTCCTTCACGAGGCCCGTCAGCACAGTTAGAGATATTACAGTCACAATTACTCAAGCTAATTGACTTTGGGGATGTGAAATATTCTGCTGAAGCACAGTGACTGACGTGATGAACGGGTGAATTGTGATTTTATTAAATGGGGTATTACTCATCCTTGGGAAATGGCTGTTTTTCATATATGGCAACACTATTTCCCCAACACATCTTTTCTGTAGCACATTCTTGCAGTGAAAGCTGACTCTAACCATGTTCCTCTCTCTGTCTGCTGTAGCTACGTCTAATGGCACCATGGAAGGCATTGACAACCAGGAGGGAGGAGTGTGCAAGACCAAGTCCATGAAGATAATCATGAAAGTGGGACAAAGTGAGTATTGTATTATTGAATTACAGGCATGAGCGCCTACAGGCAAGCAGTCACTTGGAGGGTTCCAATGTTGTGCAAAATTGTGTGAGACTCTGAAAATGCCCTAATAAGGTCATAGGAGGCTGTGCAGCACACAGCTCCATCGTCTCCATGACACCTGGGGCTGCAAGGGGGCAGGAGATGTAATCTAGCGGAAGTCCTAATGTGCTGAAACATACACACACACACACACACATAATTGTGAATGCTTGCATGCTCACATGCACTGGAAGCATCTGCTGTTATACACTCTTTCAACTGGAAGGCTTTCAACACATGCAAATCTAGTTTAGATGCACACAAACCCATAATGCTCATGAGTTATGACCCCATATGTGTGCCACCTACACACCCACTGTCCCCGAGCAGGCGTTCTACACATGCATCTGAAGCACACACGCACAGTAAGCCCCACACATGCTCACACACAGATAGATCGGACACTACTCTTAATTATAACAATATCATATATTAGAATATATCAGTTGCCTGGCTAGCACCCAGAGAATTTAGTCAATTTCCTGGGTTTGGCCCTCTTGTCAGCAGCAGCTTCAGTGTTATTGAGAATCACTGAAAGTAAGGGAATTTCATCAGGAATGAAATCTGAGGAAGAAACAGACAGGTGCTGAACAGTCTGGGAAAGGAGCTTCTTCTGCTCAATAGTACTGAAAATCAGATCCAGTGTTGAGAAGAGTTGCTTAGACGCCAGTGGATTTACTAAATGAAACATGTTATTCATAGTGTTTTTGATATAGTTAAGGCTGACCTGAGAATAATAGCAATTATAACAGCAGATGTTCAGTGAATTACTCCATTTAGCGTGACCATTGTCTGCTCAGCATCAGAGGACATAACAGTTAAACTGATAGACTTTGCAGTATTTAGAGCCAATCAAAAACAATCTTTAGCTCCCCAGTGGTAGATCACAGTAATGTCATCAAGGGCCATACCAACAAAAACAGTTGGCTTTGAAGTGGATCTAGTTGTGGAAACCAAGGGAAATTGTCTGCACACAGTGATTTGCTATAGGTGCACTGCTGAAACATTCGGAGTACAGTGAATTATAGCTCTTTTGTTCACTGAAAGAGTTATTGATTGATCTAATTGTTCCTCATGACCACACTAACCATGAGGCCAAATGTGATCATATCGATCGGGGCAAAATCCATTGTACCTTGTCGATGAAAAATGCGTGTCCGTGTTCAGCTGAAGCCGTTATAGGGCTCAGTTTGACAACTAGTTAGACAAATGAAGGAAGTCCTGTGTTTAGTTGTTGAACCATTGCAGAGGGAGACATCCTGATAGTCACCTCATTTTTTAACCTAACTGGGAATAAACAACATAGACATAAACAACACAAAGTGTGAAAAGAATGTCATTCATTTCTGTGCATCTTAATTGCATTTTCCAGATCCCTCTGACCCTGTTTCACCCAAAGACAACCCAACCAGAGTACCCTACCCTCCCAAGCACTCAGATGGCAAGGGTACCTACAACCCCAATGATGTGCTTGAGAAACCAGGTAAGATCACTTGTTTGCAGTCTAAATCTTAGGAAAGTGGTTATAGTGTGGACGATTTATTGAAACAATCTGGCATTTGCATGGACGATTGTTCATCCAGCTAAGAGCAGATAGCACAAAGAGGCGTGTGTGTGTTTGCCAGAGTCGCTGAGGTGTGTGTATGAAAGTGAAGGAAAGAAAGGTCAGCGATTCATCAGCCTGTAATTGAATGTTGCGCATAAATGTGATAGGCATCTTCAGCCTCTCAAGGACTTATAAGGTATCTCCAGACTGGCCCCATTCCAGCTGTAACCTGTCGCTTAAGTGACATTTTCAGAAGAATTATCTGATTGCTGCCTGCCATCTTTTTAACAACCTGTTGTTAGTGTAGACACACACTTGTTTCTTCACCGAATTACAACTTAGGCATTTGTGTGGGCTACATGCCGACCGCTCTTATCTCTGCTATTATATTGCAGTCGAAAATCTCCCAAGAAAATCAGACCAGCAATTTCCTCAGTGAACTGTGTTGAGAAAAAAAGAAACAGGAAGGGCCCAAGAACAAAGTCTGACCTATATTAACAGTCCTTCAGTCCTTCTTTGGTGTCCTGGTTAATAGAGGATGTGGCCTTACCTGACACGATTTGTTGTCACATTTGTTGTAAAAACCACACTATTCTCTGCAGACATCAGCATCTTTTCCCTCCATTTTCTTGTCATCCCTCATGCTTTTTCATGTCTCATCCCTCTATCCCGGCTTCTAGCAGCAGCATATGGGCATCAGTGCTATGGGCAGAGCGTCTGAGGCAACATAATCCCCTTGTAAAACAAGAAGGGTCCTTACCTTGGGCTGCTTGCCATCCTGTATCCACTCCCCTTACCACAGTAAAAGCACTATGAGGCCCTCAGGAGAACAGTGGCAGACAGGGAGACACGGTAATCCTGCCTGCTCCAGGAACATGCTCCTGTCCCGGGGAGAACAGAACACATCGGCCCTTGAGTGTTGGATGTGAACCAGAACGCCCATTGCTGGGAGTCAGAGCACAGCTTTGCTTTCATAATTGATGTCTCATGATGACATCAAATATTTCTCTCTTATTTTCTTCCCTCTGGGCCTGTTAGTTAGAAAATGAAGTTACTTTTTATGTCTTTCAAAATGCAATTTATCTAAGTGCCATTTGCCTGTATCTGTCCCAGCCATTGTATCTCCTATCAGGCAGTGCCTGCCCTAGTTTCAAGGTTACAGTCTTCACCGGCTGAATTTGAATAGCCTCCGATCGAATGTGACCTTTATACAAAAGCCTTCTATAGGCACACTTCAGTCTCAGCCACTGTGCTGCTGGCCAAGCCCTACACCTTTACTGTGACATGATGAAAAGATTGTGAAGAATAGAAGGGAAAAAACAGGAGAAGACCCACTACTAAAAACACTGCCTCTACTTCCCCTCTGTTTTTCCTTTAAAGATGTCAGTGATCTTCAATAGAAATGTTTTTTAGATCCTCAAACAGTATGTGAGACCTCCTCCCCCCACACCTTCCTGATGTCAGAATTGCAGGAGCTGCATCAGAATCATGTTTTTGTAGCCATCCAGAAGAGGCAATTGGTCAGGATGGAGCTTCTCTCTCAAGCTCACAGGGTTATATCCACTTTATGTTCACAGCTCACTACAGCACCATGAATGCCTTTGAGGAAAGATTTCCTCTGTATGGGTTATCATCGTATTTCTTTGCAGGCTACAAGTGTGGCTATTTGGAACTGGTGTAAACTCTTATGTCCTCGGACATGGTGGATGGAACATACATAGACTAGCTTGTTTTGAGCATACCCAATGTTGCAAGCTCAATCTGTATCATTCTAATGAGGGAGTGACACATTTTCATATTTCTAATTAGAAAAATAAAGAAGGAAAATGAATAGAAAATAATATTGCACTCATGGATCTCAGTTTTGTTATTTTGCTCACTTCTGTTTCCCTCTGTCTTTCAGGTCTAGCACCCAGAGAAAGTAATGAAAACGACAGCGGTGGAAAGTCCTCCAGCGTCATCGGCTCCGAGGTGGCCATCTTCGTTGGCATCGCTTCAGGAAGCGTCATTTTCATCATCATCATCATCATGCTGGTCCTGCTGCTGCTCAAGTACAGGCGGCGGCACCGTAAGCACTCGCCGCAGCACGCAGCTACGCTGTCTCTAAGCACCCTGGCCACACCCAAACGGAGCGGAGGCGGCGGGAACAATAACGGCTCCGAGCCTAGCGACATCATCATCCCGCTCAGGACTGCTGACAGCGTCTTCTGCCCACACTACGAGAAGGTCAGCGGCGACTACGGCCATCCGGTCTACATAGTTCAGGAGATGCCGCCTCAGAGCCCGGCCAACATCTACTACAAAGTCTGAGGTGTAACTTTCAAAAGCAAAGACAAACTGGAACAATCCGGGCAGAACGGGTTTTTGGTTTCGCCTGGTGCTGCCAGCACACCCGCAAACACTCTTGCTCTTTCTCTCTCTGTCTGTCTCACTCTCCTCCTCCTCTCCTCTGATGTTTTGTCACTATTTGTTTTTTTTATCAAAGCTGATACCTTGTTGCTCTGGTTTGGTCACAGTGGATGTGGATGTGATGGGTGCAGGGCTGGAGACAAGGCTACTGCTGCCACTGCTGCTGCTCTCTGGGGCTCTTGGGAAATAGAGGACAATCTCTTTCCCCAGTGTTGCTCCCTGTTTTGTTTTGTGCACTGAGGCCAGCATTTTGAGAGAACTGAGTTTTGACCAGAAAGTTAGACAGATGCACAGTGTGTTTTTTTCTTGGATGGGACAGACAGATGGATGTATGAACGTGAAGGAATTTTTGGCCTCATCTTAAGAGACACTATTGCTTGGAAAAAGAGAGGGAAATAGACAATAAATGAGTGAGGAGGAGAGGTAAAGGAGGATATGGGCTGACCACGAACTCACAAAATGGCTGTCCTCCCTTGAGGCCCACGAGCTAGAGAGACTCTGTGGATTCACTAGCCGGACGAGGAAAAAGGAGAGAGATTCTCACACCAATCCTCTCTGGGACTTTCCTGACTTCCTCACGGAGATCACCCATTCACCCTGCCACCCACATACTCACCATCACATACACACACATTCACCCACATACATAGACACACTCTCTCACCAGTCAATGTGAACTCTTTGGGTTTCAGTGTGGATTTCACCACTTATCCTCATTTTCAGTTTTCAGCAAATCCCTTTGTTCAGATGTTACTTGAAGGTTTCAAGAAAAAAAAGATCTTTGTTGTACTGTCAACATTTACTGTTCTTGTTTTCATATCTGGTTTTCATATCCTGGTGTAGTGCAGATGCACATGTAAGGTTTCTTCTTTCATGACATGTCACATGTGGCATTCAAACACAAATGACCCAAGAGTGACTAGGAGCGGCGAGAGCATGAGGAGATGGCATGAGGATTTTTCAACCCTCTTGTTAGGGAAAAGGGTGCATGTCAGATCTGCCCAGGTGGCTCCTGGGAAGAGTGGAGGACTTTCACATACATAGAGCAGCACTTTTATTCCCTTTTTAGTACCTCCACTCTTTGAGAGACACAGCGATAGCTAGAGATGGGAGAGCGGCTGTATCCCATCAGATTTTGTTGTGAGGGCTCGCCTTGACTTCTCCAGAACCCGGGCTTTTCGCAGGGAAAGTGTTAGGGGCAATAAGAAATCCAATTCACCTTACTGCCGTTTTTTGAGGTTAGGTTCATCAGGTGAAGAAAAAGCCCGAGATCTAGTTGAGATTAGCATAGCTTGCTGAAACAGCTCTAGGTACTGTAATGTTTACCCTCTGGGGTTCACTGATGATTAAGGGTGCCCTAAGGGCCCAAAATCAGCTTGACCGGTGCTCTCCTATTCTTGTTCATAAAAAGCACAGGGACATATACTTACATTGTCACTGTTTCTCAATCTCCATTAGCATTTCCATATTGTGAGTTTTTGATTTACTTCTTCTTTTGTTTTTTTTTGTTGTTTTTTTTACAAAATAGATGTACATTTAAAAAAAGGACATTACAAAGATGAAAAATAAAAAAAAAATAAAATAAAAAGCAGAATTTATTTATGATAGACACATAGAGCACAGGTGTTGTCAGGAGGTATGGAGAAGAAGAAGTAATGTTAATATATTATGGTATAAACGCACATTATGCAAACTAGGTTTTTGATTATTTGATATCTCTCAACCCACTGAGTATTTTCATGAGCTCTCGTTCACAGACACAGGGCTGTGTCCCGGGAGGGAGGACCAGGGGAGGGCAGCCTGGGCCCCGGCCCTGAGGGGCGCAGAGTTATCTGACCCAAAATAGCTCACATTGGTGTACACAAGGGCAGAGTAGCTGTGTCTCCCACACTCACTCAGTGTAGCATCTCTCAAAGGATAATTCCCATGAACACCCTGTGCCCCAATTCTCCCCATGCACACCACTCATGTCTGTGCATGTGTGTATGTTTGTGTGTGTGTGTGTGTGTGTGTGTTGAGCAAGTATATATTTCAGTGACTTCACATTCATCAATATCATTGGCTTGGGATCATAATTGTGACTTAAGCTGTCCCCAGAGCATGTATCAGCCTATCATCAACATTGTCATTTGTTCATAAAGAACATCAAATTTCACCGAAAAGCCAAGCCTTGTATGATCTGAGGTTTGTGCCTCTAAGAGGCTACAAAATCTGCAAATATGCAATTCTTATTTATTTTTTTAATCAATTCTGAGAAAAAAAACACCTATGGAAAGTGTTCTTAACCACTGAAAGATGTAACAACAAACAAATGACACAAAACTAGCAAAGTACATCACACAAGCCTGCGGTTAGTTTTGATTTCCTGCATTATTTGTAGTATTATTTTAACCTTTTCTGTTTTAACTATGTGCCGTAGTACAAAGGTAAACTGTGAAAAATGAAACCATTTAAAAGCATATATATCACACCTGAACAGGTATTAAAGAAAAGAAGAAAAAAGACACACATACAACAAAGAAATGGCTGTTTAGTTGCTGTCTGTCTACGGCAGAATATGACAATCTTATTAGTTTCTTTTAATCTGACGTCCTTTTCTTAGCTGTCACTCGACTAATACTCTCCCAACATTGACCAGATTTGGTTCAACCTGTTATGAAATGGCGTAGCGATGCTGTGAGAGTCTTAGCACACGGGCTAGGAGAAGCACCTCAGGCCACTGTAAAATGCCTTGCTCGTATGGTCAGCCCTTGGTCACTTGACTCAGTAATTTTGCACCGTACTTCTGTAGGTAAGAAACTGTAAATACATCAATGTTTGTATTGTATATGGATCCTGGGTTGTTACAATAGCCTTATTCACCTTTTTAGGAAAGTAAATGAAGAAAAAAGTACACAAAAAATGGAATACACTTCAGTAAAACAGAGCATACTACTTTTTTGGTAAATAGCTTATGTAAATATTGACCAGAACCCAATAAAACATTTTTTATAAACTCTTAAAGTAAGATGTTTTGTATAAAATTTGAATTTTTTGCTATGTATTTTAGCTAGCGCTCGATGGAAAGCCCGTGTCCTCCCCACTCCCTCCCCTTTTGCACTGTTTCCATGGTAATTTGGTTTAAAAAAAAATGAGAGAAACGTTGCCAAACCGACTGCTGCATATTTGTGCCATAAGTGTGTACCATAAATATTTATTGACTTAGTTTCTTTTTTTCTTTTTTGTTCTGTTTATGATTTAATTTCAGCCCAGTTTGTAAGTAACACAGTATTATATTTGCATTGTTTGTTTGTCTGCCCTTGGTTTTCTTTAGTCATGTCATGGTTACCGGGTGGCTGTAGCCCTGTTCTCCCTTTCCCCGCAGTATGTGATAGCATACTGTGAAAGATGGTTTTAACATTCAAAAATTTAAAACAAGTTCAAAGTGAGGATAAATGACACACATTCCACCAGTCTGTTACAAACTGAAAATGTTTTTCAATAAAATGTTTTTCCTATGGACGCGCTGTCTGCCTGTGTCGCTTTGTTCTGATTTCATTCTACATGAATAGTTCATGTGTGCTTTTTACTAGCTTATGGAACTTGACAGGAAAAGAGTTGATACAACTATTCAGTTGACTTATTTTTAGATATATTTATCTTGAGCTGTAGAATCATTCAGTCATTCACATGATGTAAAATATATATGTGAAATCACACCACAGCATTATTCTTTATAAGAACTTAAAAAAATATCTTTGAATCATTGTATTTGAGGAAATATACCTAATGGTTAGCATATATGGACACCCAAATATTACACATATATGTGATTATATGATATAATATCTCATAATTGAGCCTACAGCTCAGCATGACAGACTGACATCAGAGAGGCAGCAGTTATAGAAGCATTGGTGCCATGGTTTTGGAATGAGATATCTTCAGGGCAAACAGCAAACATCATCATCCACAAGAGCATCAGTGAGGTCCAGCAATGATGTGTGATAAGAGTTTCAGTTCCTAAAGATGCTGGATGTAGTTGTATCAAGACTCTGAGCTGTCCAGTCCAGTTTGTCCACAGTGTTTTTATTATGGAGCTGGCTTTGGGCATTATCATGGTGAAATGGTGAAGGATCTTCATCACGCTAAGCACCAGATGTCCATAAATCCTATAAACACCACTGACCCAAACCTAATAGATCCCAACAACGGTCAGTCTTAGGCTATTTTTATGTTAAATTTCAGGCTCATATTAGATTTGGATTTGGTTATTTTTAAATGTAAGTTATGAGTTTTTTCTCCCTTTCATGTGCATGCAGAGGACTAGTCTTTAACATAAGTTTTCCATCGAAAATGTATCATCTTCAAGAGAACCACAACGACATCATCAACACATTATGATGACATATCCCAAGTATAATAATATGGATCTATAATAATATGGATAATGTAATATGATATTATCCATATTATGAATAACACTGATGAATATGGATATGGACTGATATGGAATGCCTCTTTAAGATATTACTTCAACTCTGCTACTACTGTTAATCTCAAGGGCCATGCCAAAACTAACAGCTTTAGACCAAAGGAAGTGAGTGGTTGTGTCCACACAGTTTTGACTCTGTACTGTACAACACAAGGGATTAATGTAACCTTACAACAGAGTGAGTTTCAATGACACAGAGCAGAGAAGGTGTGTCTGCTGTCTGCTCGTGTGGCCCACTCTTTGTTGATGTAATATGGGGGCAGTGATTAAGGGATCCTGTTTCCTATCAGTAGGATGATGGTTGTTCTCTGAAACAGAAGCAGCACAGGGCCAAATTGTCACTAAGCCGATGAGTCAGTCTTGTTGTTTTGTCAGCCAATATATCCAGGCAACTAGCCTGTATAACTAGTTATGCTGCCACTGAGTCAGGAGGAGAACCTGCCAAAACAGAGCCAGGCAGAGGCTCAGCCATAGCAGGCCAGACTTCCCTTCCATTATACAGAGCTAGTGCCAATCAGCCAGCCACCAAATCAGCTCTTATAGCCCATCAGCTCGCCACCGTGACTCTCTGTCCAGCCAAGGAGTCTGCAAGCCAGGATATCGAGCAACAGGCAAGATTATAGCTGAGACGGCCAAGCAGCCAGCTAGCCAGCGTTCCTGGCCAAGTCTAGATTAGAGCGGTCAGAACCTTAGCTCTATTTTAACATCAACACCAGGTCAGTGGGTTTGTATTTGTTCTTTGAAAAAGATAGAACAAGTGATGTGAGGTTAAAGGTTTGCATTGAGGTTAAATGCAGAAGACCATATTGGTTTTAATGATGCCATCAGGTCATACCTCTTCCAGTCCCTGCTAATGTGGCTCATCAGTATTAGATGCAGGAATTCAGGAGTTCATGGATGCATCAACTGAATCTTGAACCTTGTTCCATTCCTAAACACAAAATGCAAACTAAATAATAGAAATACCAGATAGTATAATGAAATCCCACAAATTAGTACTTTAAACCTGTAATTCCATATTTTTCTGACAATAAGGTGCACTTAAAATCGTTACACTTTCTCAAACATCAACAGTGCACCTTATAATCCGGCACGCCTTATGGTCTGAAAAATACGGTAATAATTGATGCAAAAACTTTTGTATCAATTGTAGTTTCTGCCTTTACTGTTTCAGCTATTTCTGTATTTAGAGTGTTAATTAACAGACAGAAACCACTCTCATATCAAGACATAGTGTCAACAACGTCTTAGCTTATCATTGAGATTTGAAGCAGGGTGGCACAGTATAACCATGTTGTGTCTTTTTTTGTTTATTCATAGACTTTTCATCTAGTTTAACTAGATGTTTCCCTGTTGTGTGCTAAGCTAATTGGTTGCTGGCTTAAGTTTTGCATTTCTTTGACAGATATCACAGTGATATCAACTTCATCATTTAATGGAGGAAGCAAATAAGTGCATTTCCCAAAACGTTGCACTGCTCTTGCAAGGCTCATTTGGTTTACTAAACACCAGCACTGCACTGGTGAGTTACTGCATTGGAGATCTTCCACCTATTTTGGCAACCTCAGTGTTTTACATTCATTGCCTCCAAACTCTTGTTAGTCCTGAGAGAAGCATCATGGCGAAAACCTGCAGTTACAAATTCCTAATGGAGCGCAAAGTCTTACAGTTGAAAGGTACTCATGATATATATATATTTTTTTCTTTTTCATCATTATCGAATACACGGTTCTATTCCTTTTCCAGTCTTTTCCACATCCGCAGCGAGTATTAAAGATATTAAAGCCACTGGCTATATATTCATCATTTCTAACCACATTGTCTTCACAGCCCTCTGTTTATGAATCTGCAGCTGAAAATGAAAATATCTTTATGGCGCTAGAACTCTGCTCTAGACTGTTTATTAGAAAAAAAAGCTTGCCTGAGAAGATGAGATGAGAATAAAGCAGGAAACGAAAAAGAGAAAACAAATTGTGAGCTTCCCATTGCTCGCTCTCTCATGGTGGTCCGCCATCTCCTCGCGTCTCGCTCACACACTTTGAAGAGGAAGAGGAGAGGGAGGCAGAGGGGGAGAAAACTTTCTGATGTTTTTCCTATTTAACGTTTTCGTTTTATCTCCCTTGCTTTCATGCCTTGGACCATGGAGTGCTGTTGAGAGGCGACGAGGCATTGCGGGTGTTTAATGGGTTTTTCATTTTGAGGAGGCTGAAGAGTTTATCATCGGGGAGTAGTCAGGTTTTCAGGTCTTTAACCTCTCCCCACATGTTTGTAATTTAACTTTGCTCCGATCCCGGCGGCCAGTGTCTTACAAGCCCAGGAGTTTCCTGTGTCAACGTTGATTATATCTTTGGTGGGAAGACGACCGCTGTGGTGCTGAGTTTGAGTAGGATGAAATCTCTGTGGAGGCTGCTTTAATGCAGACCTGAGTGTGTTGACATACCATACATATCTCGTTTTTGGGGGTGGTAAAAAAAAAAAAACTGAGACAACTGAGAATGCTGCACTCATTTTTCATACTAACGTAACAACTTCAAAATACCGTCTGCTCACGTAAACTACTGAAGACAGTTTCTGTGTGATCCAGGATGCACACTGCATGTGATGAGAGAAACACTGGACTCATCTGTGTAAGAATATAAGTGCTGTTGAGCCACATAATTACTCCATCATTGTGTCATGTGTGAAATGTGACTGTGTGTACTTTCTGATATCTGCTGGGAATAAATAAGTCATGAGGGTGGATCGACATATTACATTAAGAGGATAATGCACACAGAAACTCTTGATTCCCGCTGTGTGACTCATCCAGGCATATGGGTTTTACTCGTGGGTGTGCTCACATGGGAGATATTCGTCTTATCAATGAGGATTTTTCATGGAGAAAGAGGGTGTTAGTGGTCCTCAGGCTGCTCATATTACACATAACATGGTGGTTAGTTTGCCATCCTGTTTAAACAGGTGACGTTAGAGAATCACAATTTAAACTCAGTTAACACAATCAAAAGTAGCTTTCAGAGAGAAGCAGAAGTTATCTGTATTCAGCTGCATAAAGAACATTACTGTTTGTTTGGAGTGGTATTTGTGTCCACCTGATGATTGTCAGTCCAATATGCATTAAATATTGGCTGTTAATCTCAATCACTGCTGACTCCTGAGGGACACACGTCTCTTCAGCGGCTGAAGGATTTATTGAAGCGTTTTCCCTGAAAACTGCTTCCTGTGAAGTTTAGATGTGAGGCAAATATGTATCCTTTGTTTTCAGCATAGTGGAGTGTGCTAAACTGAAATTAGTGAATTAGTGTAATTAGTTAGTTTAGTTAGTTACTCCTACGATGAAGCAATTTTTCTAGTATTCTTTATCATAGGGACAGGTGTTTTAAACCTTAAATCTTAAATGTGTAGTATGTGTTAAACCCCACACCACAGTTAACATCCTGCTTTATTTTTCTGATCACACTGAGATTAGCACCGTCCCTTGTTCTGAATAATTCCACAGTTTTACAAATGTTCTTCTCTTCCAGTCACTGAGGGGCTTGGCTGTTGGTTTCTCCTGTTTCTGAAACAATGATGAGATCAGCGATACTGTGGAACTCCTGGAATGCACTGTGACTGTGTTCAGTGACTGTGGGTGTGGTTGTGACTCACTTTATGTATTTTCTTTGTTTTGCACATCTTTGCAAAGTGTCCATTTTTTTTGTTTTTTGCTATTATGTATTTAACATCTATGCATCCTTCATGACCACACCTGTAATATTTTAAGTCTTACACTTCAGTGATCCTGAGTTGCAGACAATCTGGGTTTTACCATCAAAGCAACCATTTAACTGTTCTTTCCAATACACTGACTGTTCATTTCTCTATCTGTGCAGCGTGTTTCAGATTCTTTTCATTCAACATCCCTCAGTGCAAGGTGTGTTTAAAATGTAATGATAAATAATTTGGTCATGTATTAAATCATCTTTATTGCTAAACTCACATGTAGATGCAGGCTTAATTAATCTGCTGACGCCTGTCCAAACACACGTCTCTGATAAAGGATGTTTTTTCTTGGCATGAAATAGACATTCAGCTTGTTTAATGCTAGTTCATAACCTTCATCCTCTCCTGTGTCATTGAAAGTTGTCTTGAACATTGGCGCAGCAAACCTCTTTTCTGTACGGTATCAAAAATTACCTCCCACTTCTGCCAGCACAGACTGACATTAGTTGTACATCAAAAGAACACAACACATCAAAAGAAGCAACTTCAGGCAAAACTAGTGCCTTTCTGATGAGTTAAAAATGCTGTACTTTCTTCCACTTCACCAGAGTTTACTTAATGTGGTTACTGCTTCCTTGTGCTGAGTATGTTGTTCCATTTTATATCCTGATCACCTATTGTAGTGTTTTTCTAAAACGGCGGTGTGAGAATCATTACACACGGCACTGGTCCTTCCACACAGGTGGAAGAGGTACTGAGATTCTTCACTTAAGTAACAGTAGTAATGCCACAGTAATAACATACAACATACAACTCCAAGTTGAATGTGAAGAAAACACCCATCTCCACCTGCTTCCATCTTGGAGGTGGACATGAACACTGCAGGATTACTAGTACATCAAAGTAAACCTGCGAAACAAAAAAAAAACAAAAAAAACAGAGGCTGTGAAGATGAAGGGCCAGAGCTGATTTTACTTTCTGCCGAAGCCCCGATCATTCAGTATTTGCAGAATCATGCTGAGGGTGTCCTTCCAGTCTGTGGAGGCTGATGCAGAGGAAAAGGATGTCTTTGGATACAAGAACAACCCTTGTTAGTAAGTTTCATTGTGGATATGTTGACAATAAGAAGGAGTAGTTCCAGGTTTATTATTGCTTAAATAAGAGAACCATGTCAGGTCTTCTGTGTAAAAGACATAAAGGAGAATTCATTTCTCGCAAGCGCTCTTTTCTGCCCTCTCCATATCAGAATCTCTGGGCTTTTGATAATGGCCTTAAATAAACTGCATAACTAAAATATTATAAATAATAAAGAAAATATAACAATTAAGATCTTATTACATTATACAACTGTAGACTTAGAGAACACAATAACATTAACTTAGGTTTTAAGAATAAAGTTCTTCTTAATAACTGCTGACGAGTGAAGCCCAATGTTTTTACTCATCAACACTTGGGTGGTGACACTTGACATGCCGCAGACGTTTGTAAATACAGCCAACACCTTCAGCTAACGAGGAAGCAGTCCAACCACACATGTACACACATTTCTTAAAAATGTGTTTCTATTGTTTATATGATATGGAGAGCCTCCCTCACCTGTTGCTCTACTCTGGCAGTGTACCGGCGCAAGTTCCAACCCTCCCTTTTGTGTGACTGAATGGAGGGTGTTAGCATCTGTGGCTCCGAGTGTTATGTGTCAAAAAGGAACAAAGGAAGAAGTTTTAAAATCACTTGATCCGTTGATCCTAGCCTGTATCTTCTCCCTGATTCTCCCATATTCCTGTAGTTTTGGTCACATGTCACAACCCCAAATTACCATGCCTTTATTCTCAGAGTTAGTCATACAGTGTGAATGTCACATGTTGTTGACATGGTGAAACTCATCAAGAAGGAGTACTCCCAAGTTTGCTAAGTGACTGAAAGAGTGACGTGAGTGAGTGATGTTAGTCAATACAGCTACTTGTGTATACAGTGTTCCCTCGTTTATCACCAGGGTTACGTTCCAGAAATAGCCCGCAATAGGCGAAACCTGCAAAGTAGGATTTTTACAATTATTATATGTTTTAAGGCTGTAAAGCCCCTCACCACACACTTTATACACTTTTCTCAAACAGGCATCAATATTTTCTCGCATTTCTCTCTTGTTTAAACCCTCTCAAAGTTAAAATCTTCGTAGATTTATAAGATTTAAATAAATAAAAGCTGAACGCATTCTGTACTGTACAGGAGACACGGCACGGAGGAGATTGATTGACAATGATCTACTGTCCCTTAGCCAA
>JBAJHX010000043.1:23134056-23144992 GCA_037176925.1 Amniataba percoides | reverse complement strand
AGACATGCATTAGGTGAATTGGCAACTCTAAATTGGCCTTAGGTGTGAATGGTTGTTTGTCTTCTATGTGGCCCTGCAACTGACTGGCGACCAGTCCAGGGTGTACCCTGCCTTTGCCCTAAGACAGCTGGGATAGGCTCCAGCACCCCGTGACCCTGAGTGCAGGGTGCAGCGGGTTAGAAAATGGATGGATGGATGGATATCTATCATATAACATACTGTTTGTCTAGACTGAATGAACCTTTGGGCCCATTGAAACATTTGGTCTTAGGACCCTCTTTGTTTGTCAGTACATAAGCTTTATTATTCAGTCACCTACAAACCTGTAACTTCTCAGAAGCAGGTGTTTTAACATCCCTGTCCCAATAAACAAAAAGGTAGAACATCTAAATAAGTGTTGAAAGCAGGCCGATTTATTAAAATGTGTGACAGAACCATGCTGTTTCTCTGTGTTTCCTCTCTGTATTCTGAGCTAAGGTCCTTTATTACCACTTAGTTCAACAGTATGGCTTAATAATGTGTTTTAAAGGTTTTTTGACAACAATGCCACTGTATGATACAGGGGAATAAGATCTATCAGGCTTTAGATACACACACAATACTTTTTTAGTAGAATACATTTCTTGTTGATTTTGGTCTAGCTTCATATAGTATAGCTTCATATAGAGACATGAGGGTGGTATCAGATTTCTGATTATTTCCCAAAATGTCAACCTATTCCTCTAAATACCGTAGATATTACCACTTCATATTAAAGGGAGTGACGGAGAATGTTAAATGCTGTGGCGGTGTGTGTGATGGGATTATCATTCTGTTGGGCTATGCTGTGTTGGAAATTTATTGTGATGAGTACATTATGACGGGAAAAGATTGGACTGCAGCGTAAAGTGTCTGAAATAACTCCTCACCACCATCACCATCCCAGAACTAATCTTCCTCACCTCGGAGAGAATGATGTCGCAGCATGGGGAAAGAAGGACAGCTGTTTGAGCAGTGACACAAGAGTTAGCTTTCAATTACCAGCTGCTCCTGGATTCTTTCCCCCTTATTTCAAAAGTGGGTTGTTCTTACTTCAGTTGACACTGCAGGGTCACTCCCAGTATTTTGATCCAAAGCTGCAAATTCACCTCTTCAAAAAGTACTCCATGCTACCTTTTCCAAATATAATCACATCCCTTCACCAATATCTTCCTTGTCTACTCCTTCAAAGGTGATTGTGACAAAAGAGAATATCCCTCCCACCTCATCTTTACCATGTTCCTTCTAACCATCTACTGTCCATGTTTTCCTGTCATCTGTCTCTGAAATCATTGGTTGACGGGCACAGTTTGTTATTACTTTGAAAACCCTAGTCCTGTTGAATGGACTAAGATGTTGTCTCCTTCAAGATAATAATTTTTTTTGTGTTGATGTCTAAAAGGTAGAATGGAAACTAAAGTTCCCTGATGTTCAGACTGTAGAGGATATGGATTTAAACAGAGCATTTTATAAATAATAAAATGAGCATGGAGTGGGGACCTGAGGGTCTTTGGATAATTTGGCTTGTATACCCTTCCCATAATGAATTTACCACAAGAATGTTCTTAGATGTAACATGAGTGCACTGTGTGTAATTAAAATGAAATACTTCTGAATTGACCTCATGTTTCCTGTGTGTCACTTCACTCATGCAGTAGCAACACTCTAACTAATAAGCATGCATGATAAGTTAAGTTATAAGTGATGTAATTAAATAAATGTGGCTGTAATGTGAAATCTTTCCCAGCGGAAATTATATATGTATATATATGTATATACATGTGTATATATGTTGACTGGATGCAAGAGGGCCTTACATATTGCAGCCGACCCTACCCACCCAGGCAATGGACTGTTTGTTTGCAATGGCATGTACCCTCTGGAAAGTGGTACAGAAACATAGAGACAACAACTACCTGACTGAAAAACAGCTTTTTTCCCAGACATGTACAATGCATTTACCCCTAGTGACTGCACTGCAACTGACCCTCCCCCCTTCTGTGCATTGAGGCTGCGACTTTGGACTTTAGTTATTGCGTACATATTAAATACCTTTATTATTTTTGATAAATAATAAATCAATAAATAAATTAATATTTTATTATTTGCTATTATTATTCTTTTTACTATATTTACATTTAAAGCTGGAATATCACCAATATTCATTTTGTCATGTGAAAAAATTATGATAATAAATGATTCTTGATTAAATAATAGAAAAGCAGATAAAAGCAGAACATTTAGTTTGAAAAATGATTTGCATGATTAGTAGATTATTAACATATCTTATTCTTAGAATCTTGATTCTACATGCGAGCATGTCAGCAGTCAGAGTAAACTCATCAGAAACAGTAGAAATGAATCAAAATTGTGATAATGAGAAAAGAAATAGATATTCTGAATCAAACATTAAGATTTCTTCCACCATTTTTAAAGTACCAGAATCAGAATCAGGTGTATTTCCATGCTTAGAAAGAATTTGCCTTGGTGTTTGAGAAATGAGGAAAGGTATGAAGGCTGTCTTGTGACAGGCTTTAAAAGGCTTTAAAAGAAAACAGTTTGATTCACGTAGGTTTTCAAAAGTAAGAAAATCAATTAAAACAGATCATCATGACTTGTGTTAAAAAAGCTAGTGAATTTTCATCAGGACAGAGCTTTAATGTCAAAGTAGTTCAGTAAGTAATAAGTAAGACAAGTGAGTCTCTCTACAAATAGTGATGGTGATGGTTTTTTAATTCTGTGTTTATATTGTAGTCACAGAGTTTATTTTTCATACATGCATTATTACTTTTTTTTACTTGTATTTTACTTATTTTTAGACTTATTTAACAGATCAGTGATCGGTAGAACTCAGCTGGATTTGATAGTTAACAGTAGTCAAAAAATAGATCTCTTCCTGAATCTAAATTTTCCCATACTGGTGTTTTGAAAGTTACCCTCCCTTTTCTCATTGACCCTGGGGTGCAATGACAACCATGGCCATTGTCCATAGATGGTTGTAAATGGATGATTGGTGATTGTAAAACAGACCCAGGTAAGGTGGCGGAGGTTTTTCCTTTGTCATGTCACCTCTAATGTCACATCATTTGTGCTTTGTATCATTGGTGCCATCCAGGTTCAGTCTCACCTTGTCTGTGATTTCTGTCTGGCTATAGTAGTGAATTGTCTTTCCCTAATGCTGAGATCACAGACCTCTTTTGTCAGTATTATCAGCTAATGCTGGTTTAGTCACTTCCTAATATTTGGAGGTGCATGACTACAGCACAAAGGTTCAGATTCCCATCTATCTGAGGGTTTTGGGCATATAAAAAGACACAAATTAACAAAGCAACTCAATTTCATTTGCATTGTTTTAATGACAGGGTGGAGGGGGTTTTGCATACATAAATATAAATGGAAGAATTAGCTCTTTTGACTCAGTGGAAGCATCAATGACAGGTTTTGTCCATTGTGGTGAAAAAAGGAGGAGCGAGTCCAAAAACAATGGCTTCCTTTTCTTTCCTCACGCTCCAGCCGGATCATCGGCACTGATCCGTATGATTGGCTGATGATGAGGTGTCTCATGTGCACACACATACACGATGAGCTGGGCTGCAGTGCTAATCACAAGCAGGGTGACAGACGATTGGATATTATGATGGAATAATCAGATGACTCATGGCAGACAATGAAGGTGGGAGATGATGTAGATATAGAAAAGAAATCTGAGGAGAGATTAGATGGAGAATAGATTAAAAAACAAACAAACAAAAAAAACAAACAAAGGAAAACAATTATGACAGCATTAGCCCAATGGGTAAAAGATTCCTGCTGCTCTCCTTCCACCCACACGTTCTGTGTACGTAACTTGTCCAGTGGTGCAGTGACAATGTGGATGATGTGGACTGACGCCATGCTGGGCCAAGGACGGTGTCTTAATTCAGGCAACAAGGCTGAGAACTCATGTTCTGTGTCTTCATACACACTCTGGTAGTAGTCAGACTAAGTCTATAGAAAAGGAGTGGAAGAGTGGCCCCACATGTACCTTTACCCATTGTGTGTAGTGCCCAGTACAGCATTGTGTCACATGTGCTGAAGATGGAGAGAAAAAAAGCAGGCAAAGAGTGATGCTGAAAAAAATAGTGGTCACAAAAGAAAACAGACATATACAGCTAACAATGCAAGCATTACAAGCACCCATTAACGTTGACACAGAGTGTGACCTTTGTTTTAAAAAGTTCCTGTTTTTGTAAACGCTGTGACTTCCATGTCTAGTTAAATTATGAGATGATATCTTTTCGACTGACTGTCATTTAGTTGTGTGTTAGCAGGTGAGGGCAGTTTTGCTTGTTTCACTTTATCTGATTTTCTGGTTGCTTTATATACCTCTGTGTATCCTCAACAAATCAGTAATTAATCAGATTATACAACCAATTTCTTTTAGGTGAAGCTGTGGATTATGGAGTGACCGTAACTCAGTTTCCTTTTTGTGGTTGGTAATCCAGTCTTGAAAAAGCAGAAAAGCAGAAATAAAAAAAATCTACAAGTGCAACAACCAAAGGACACAACCATAGGCTACAACAAAAGAAATAAAATACAAAGGATAAAAAAGGAGGGACAGAGGACAAAGATGGAGAAGGGGAGGCTGATAAAGGAGGGGGTGGGGGTTCATTTATTAATCTCTCTGCATGTATTCATTATGGATGAATTACTTTACAGCTCAGTCCTGTGCTCAAGGCTGTAATGTGTGCTTGAGAGGCTACTGCCACTGAATGGAAATGCTATTGTCACATATGTAGCATACTATAGATGTCATCCTATCAGTGTTTGGCCTGTTTCAGTAAAAGTAATCCTGTGTTTCGAGAACAGAGCAAGAACAAGCAGCATTCTTCTCTGACTGTGCTACGCTCAAGTAAAAATAATGCAAAACTGGGTTCACATCCACAACTCTGTCCCGCCGTCTGTTTTATTGAGCAGGTAAACAGCTCTCCCTCCCTCGCCCCACAGTCAGCAGGACTGCAGGTCATATGTGGGGTGACCCATGTGATCAAACATGGAGCTGCTCCACTGAGAATTACTTGGAGGATGTTGGGGTTTATTCAAACTCCAAAGCTCCAGCGGTAACTGCACCCAGACGGCTACAAATGTGGGTTTCAGTTGTGTTCCAGGAAAACTGTGAGAGTTTATCTAAGCCAACAGTGGCAGACAAATAAAGGCTGATAGATAAACGGAAGATGGAAGACAGACGATGGTGGGATGACAGGTTACCAAAACTCTGTCAGTAAACAAACTGTGTGAATCACAGTCTGCTTTGTGTTTATAAGCTCTTGAAACTGGGCACCTTTCCACTGTGGGTCTAGCAAAAGAAAAACATTGTTTACCTCAGATTACGTTGCATTTTCATTAAATATCCAACAGATTCTTGTCATAAAATGTGCCTGGATCAACAATAAAATCACTCTGGGCAAAGTTGCAGCAACCACCACATCTCATTGACCCTGAGCGGAGCAGTTTGAGGATTTATCCCATGATGCCAGCTGCCAGAAACACTTATTGGGAAACTATAGTTCATTGCAGCTTTGAATTATTCAGCACTGTAGTTCTATGGGTTATCACAACACTGTACTCACCAAAGTGAGCAGCGAAAATCTGGGAACGCAGTGACAATGCTAAAAATATATCTAAGGTGACAACTAATATGAGCTGGATTGAAGTTTCGTTTCAACTGATCAAGCTGATTCTGTGCTTTTTCTTGACCTGCACTGAACACCCCTGACCTCTCCATGGTACAGACTACTGGAAATAGTCATAAATGATGAACAAAGCTGAAGCTTCTGCAAGGCTTGGGGCAGACATGAATACCACTGTGTAGCAGGCACTAGTTGCTGAAGTCTTATCAAGATACTGAGGTCTACTTTCAAAGAAAGGACAATCTCAAAAGGTCTTCTAAAACTTGCAGGGGCTTTTGTGAGAACTAACAGAGTCAGAATAACAGAGATAAATACTAAGTCAACTTCTTGATTTATTTGTTCATTTTGTTGATCTGTAAAATGAACAGTGTTGAAAGACTTAAGGCACTGATAGTACTTGAATCTCTTCCTTTTTCTTTTGCAAGGAAGAAAGCACATCTCACTCATATTGCACAGGAAATGTCAGTTTGAGTTCAGCTGCATTTTGAGTTTGCATGTTTAAAATGTTAAAAAAAATAACAAAATAAGCATAAAAATACACCACACTAACAGAGGTGGACATATATAACAAAGTTACTCAGGTAACATTAAATACATCACGGATTCTTAATAAAAAGGGAGATGAGAAATGTAGCTCCAAAAAAAGCTCCAAGAATGTTCTGGATGTAATGCCTGCCTGTGTGTAGTGGGATCTTTCCTACCTACTGACACGCTAGTCTATCTGTCAAGTGTCTGTCAGTCTGCAGCCATGGCTGAGTGATCCCTACCACTGATCCTCTCTCTGCTCCTATACCACCATGCACATTCTAACCTCTGCTAGACACACACTCACATTTCAACTGAGACCATTTAGTAGGGTGGACATGTAATGATGTGTGTAAGTGTATTTTCTGTGTGTGTGTGTGAGAGAGAGAGCTGGAGATGGTCTGTCTGGGTTCATAGACAGCCCAGCATGATTATGGGCCCTCCTCACCACAAGTGACTTGACTTTGACTTTTCTCTTGTAGAATTGGATGAGACACCTGCCAATCATCCTGCAGGAGTTAAAGCCTACTGGCCCTCCCCCACAGTCAGCTTGTTCCCAGCCATGCCCTGAGCACATATCACACATTTTAAGGTACGTTCAGATTACACCTCAGGTCCTGGAAATGAGACTTGTCAGTTGCTACAGGAGTAGTGCAAAATGTGTTTCGACTCTAAATCACAGGTCGAAGTTCATCCTTCTTCATCTTTGTCCTGGGAGTTTGCATAGTCAGTTGAAAAAGGATGTGCCATTTCTCATGCAGTAGTACGCAGTCAGACAGTTTGTGATTGCTCCTCTATAACTATAACTATAACTAAAATGACCGAACGTTAAGCCCCTTTTGTACCAAATAGCAGCACAGTAATGCAAAACACACGATCCCCCCACCAGATCTGGATCCTTTTGAGCAGTCAACAGAATTTAACAGACCACTTCAAAACACTGGACACAGATTATTGAGTTAAGTGTATTGACAGAAATTTTAAACTGTTGAAACATTTAAGCACGGTTAAGTGTCACCACCGAGGTCTAAGTGATTCTGCGACAGCCGTGACTGTGGGAGCTTTCAGGGCTCTCAGGGTTTGACTCCTCCTCATTACTCATTGTCACAGAGTGCAGGATTTCATTATTGTAGTTATTGTAAAAAGCCCACCTGTCCACTCAGCTCAGAATGTTACACAACTGAATTGTGTAGAGTGATTTAACAAGCTTTTCAACAAGCAACAGAATCTGAGTGTGTGGATTTCCATGCTCAGGATGGTCAGTCCTGACAGTCACTTCTGTGCTATGGTGCTTCTTAGATATGTTTGAATCAGCTTGTTTGATCAGTTGTTCAGTTTGATCTTTATGCTCTTCTTGCACTTCTAACTGGGTGAGGCTGTGTATATAAATACTGTTTCTTTTCTGTTATTATAATTATTCTTTAGTATTTATTGTACGTACTGTTTCTTGTGTCTTTGTGTGCTATTTTGTCTATTATTTGATGTCTTTTCCCCACTGTGGGATCAATAAAGGATCTTATCTTATTTAATCTTGTGCGTGTCAGCTGTGCAATTGCAGTGTCTACAGCTGTGTAAAATGCTGACACTTTAAACTGCTCCTTTACACATAACCCATCAAAATATCTTTTGGTGTTCTAGTAACTGCAAAATTGTGGAAATGAGCAATAGGCGACCCCATGATTGGGCAAGGATTTAGGCAGCTTTTGTAAAGCTGTGAAACTTCCCTGTGAATGTACCACAAACTGTGGATCTGCAAAGATTTTTTAAATTTCTGTTTTTTTTTATTTTTTATTTTTATGCCAATACGAGCTCTGAAATACAATAATAATAATGTCATGATGTTTGCCCAAATATGTGTAATTCAAAAAAAAAAAAAAAAAAAGAAAATATTTTATTCTTTTGTTGCGCAGCAGGGCCTGTGTTGGTGGTGGAAGTATATTCTACAGGCCAAATGGTCAAAGAAACTAACCATAAGACCTCAGCACAGAGATTAAATCACAACCCATTAGTCCAGTTAATGCATTTCTCTAACTGACAGAAAACTGTTTATGTTGTGTGACTCTGATATCTGAATTAATATTAGGAGAAGATGCAAAGGATACAGAGAAAAGAGGTATAAAGGGAGAACTGCAAAAACACTAAACTCACACACACAAGCAGTTATCTGACATGTGGACATACCTTATTCAAGGACACACAGGGGTCATTGGCCCCCTTAACCTGGATCTTTTCCATTTACAGACAGCAAAATACAAAATGTGACTTGTAACTAGTATGGAAATGTTATAGAACAACAAATCCCTGATGTTATGACACTAAAGCAGGTTGAACAATTTCTAGTGTAAGTGTGTTTTCAGAAGCCATTTAAAAGATTACAATGATATATAGTGCTGATGTTGGCTTTAAACACTTTTAGGGATTTTTTCTGATTCTGATCCTGTTCCAGAGGAGAGCATATTGATTATTTCATAAGCTGTAATGCAGTCCAGCCTTAACATCTGCAATATGTTAATGCATGCAAGTAGAATGAAAACATTCCTGGACTAATTTCGATGTACAAGTTGGAAAAAACAGAGACATGCAAATCCCAGAACAAAGCGTTCCTGTTTTTTTTTTCTTTCTTTTAATAGATGCGTGTGAGGTCTAATAAGTAAGATCATTTCTCATGGAGACAGGTTTTGCAGATATTAGCCCAGTATAACCCAGTTTAAATATGAATCTGAATAGGCTCTTGGGGATGTGCAATGTGACCCGGTTGTGTACACTCATACATATAGATAATATACATCAAAGAGGAGGAGGGGGAGAGACACTGAGTTAGAGGGAGAAGAGAGGGGATTTCTACATTACAAGGCTCATAACTCAGATTACAACAACACTCTAGGTCTGAACTTTCTGCTTGATACTAATGCATGCAGGCTGTAAGAGAAGGCATATAGATTTATCCACCAGCTGATTTATATGTTTAGCACTCTTGCAATGTGGCCATTAAAGGGGCACTGCACCAATTTTACATGTTAGAGTAAACTTTCTCATCATGAGGACGCTGAACTTAGCCTGTAATGAAGAGGAGAGAAGATTTATTTCCATCTGATAACCCTGATGGTCTCATAGTAATGCTGTCAGGGCAACAAAAAGGGGACCTGCAGTCTGGAAGGTCAGACCTTCACCAGGCGTGGTCCAAAAAAACCTGGGTGCATTGTAGGAAATGTAGGACTACTGTTTTTGGGTACAGGAGAATAAAAGTCATGAAATCATTTTTATTAAAGTGCAACAGTAAGTTTCTGGCCCTGCCTCTGCCCTGTGGACTGTGTGTTATAGTCAAACCAGCTGCAGTTCATTTCAGAATGAGCTCTGTGAGGTGTGGATGGTAACCATTTTCAAACATGAATGTAGAAGGTCAAGGATAAGGCATTCTATATTTTTCTTATTTTCAACAAACTTACATTGAAGTCATGCTACTAACAAGCTCATCGTGCAGTTTTGTTGACTATATCAAAAATACAGAATAGTTTAATGGAGAATTAATTCATCATTCACTGGTTTAGTATAGTATTATATTTCTTAATCAACCTCTGATACATTGTAAAAGTGTTTTTTTTCTTTTTTGTGGCCATAAAACATTAAAATGATACTTGAAGAAAGGAAATTACCTCACGGAGTGGAGAAAACTGGTAAAATGAAGTGTTTTACATAATCTAAAACCTCTTCTTTCTCTACCTATAGAGACAAAATCATCGCAGCTGTTTATTGCTTACTTTTTATGTGTTATTTTATCTTCCATAGCACTACTAAGTTATTTTTTTGATTCACTTAGGATGTATGCACATCTGCCAAGTGTTTTCTGTTTTGGTACAGTTTGTTTGGCCCACAGAAACTATGACATTTGAATCTGAGTGACTTCACAACTGAAATAACTGCAAAAGTCTGCTGTGAGGAGGGTGTGATTCAGTTTGTTAGAAGTCACAGAGTGAATAGAAGGCCAAGGTTTATGTGACGTATCCCGCTGTGGCCCTGATATATATTTTGTTGACTTCTCCATAATGTTCCATGACTAACTTCAAGTGCTTAGTGTGTGAGGTAAGCATGCATTATGCGATACTCTTTCAAAAAATGGACCCATTTGTAAATCTCCTTTAAATTGCCAGACTTCCCCTGAGAATTTTTGAAAACTGCTGAATTTCTCTGCCTTGATTTACACCTCTCACTTTCCATGTTTCAGAAATTCCATGAGCAACGGAAAACCTGGCAAGTGAGCGCAGCGAAAACAGAGGAGAGGAGGAGGAGGAAGAAAACAAAGCCAGGCCTGTGCAGCTAGCAGTGATAGCATCACCACCCCAGTCAAAGACCCAGCCTGTCTCCCCCAACTCTCAGAAGCCCAGCCAGCGAGAGAGGGAGATAGAGAGAGTGACAGAGCAGAGAGAAAGAGGGGGAGAGAGAGAGAGGAAACAGACACAGAGCAGTGAGAGATGAGACAGTGTGAGGCCAGATTCTCTGCACTCTGACATGCTGGTGATGACATGTAGACCTCATTAATTGTCATTTTATTTGAAAGTGATCTCAGCTGTTAGGTTACCAGGTGCTATGGAGCAGTGACGTGCAGTCAGGATAGGCAGGGTAGGCAGTGCCTACCCTGAGTAAATTTCATTAAAAAAAAAAAAAACACATATTTTAAAATTTATTCTTAAAGTTCACATTCAAGTTATAAACAAAGAGCTTAGAAT
>JBAJHX010000043.1:23112413-23133956 GCA_037176925.1 Amniataba percoides | reverse complement strand
TGTAAGTGTACGGTCGGAATTTACATATGTGAGTGGCCACTGCCTACCCTGCCACAGACCTCACCGCACGCCACTGCTATGGAGAATATAGCAGCTACTGAACTAATAATGTAATGATAGCCATCATGGAATAAGTAGTTAGGTAACAATGTAAAAATAAATGTATTTACATTACGTTATTGCATCACTGCCAAATATTTGATTTTTAGTTTCTCAGAGCTTTTTCAGTGAACATAGCTTAAGCTGGAAGATGCTAAAAAGCTCTGCAGGGCAGAGAGAAGCTTCAGAGCTGATAATTCTCTCTGAGCAGCTTGTTTCACATTACATATTAGTCATTTGATTTATTGTTAACATAAAAATGTGGGCCACTATGGCTTTAAATGGACTTTTTAAATACATCTACTTAGTTCACCAACTATATCACACACAGTGTTTCACTTCCACATACCAGCCTTTGCTGGCCTGGCTACTTTTTAATCAATCAGTTATTTATGGCATATTCACTGTAGGTTTTACAAAACTGAAAACCAAAATCGGCTGTCTGTAATATAGAATTTCTGTAACACAAAACTGATTCTGAGCTGACACCAAATAAAAATCCAGTTCAGTGGTGTGTTGATCTCGTAGCATACTGCTTCATTTCCCTAGAGTTTGACCAAATTATTTTGTAAGACAAAAAGATGAGCCCCAAAAGAATAACCATATACTGTTTAACTCCTGATTTAGTCTGTCTGGTTGCACTGTTTATGTTTTGTGATATGGATTTATTTGTAGTCTGCAGATGTCTGAGTTAACAAAAGTGTATCTTAATGCCCACAAAGACCTTTCAGAAATGTTTCTCCTCTTGAACACTTTGTTGGTGTTGAGGTGTACAGAGTAAAGTGAGGCGGGTGGTTTAAAATTGTCCCTCCAAAATCTACTCACTTAGCTGCCAACAAAATTCTGGGAGTATTTTCTCTCCTCCTGCAGACAAACCAATCCTTTTTGAAGCAGGAATTAGCCATCAGTATTTTAATTGTGTTGCAGTAGCGAGTCACTGTGCTGCTGAACAAATGGAACATTTGACTATCTCTGCTCTGTCATCTTTGTCGTTGGCAGACAAAGAAATCTGTTTATTCCCATCAAAATGTGTGCTCTCTGCAAAACCAATTAAATGCCAATTTGCTCAATTGCTCCAACAATGTACACCCTCACATAACGCATATGCATGCACACACACTGGACAGTTTGCTTAGGTACACGTAGCAGATGCCATTTCCAGTCTACAAGCACATTGGGAAAGCATTTAATAATTTCTGCTTACAAGAGGAGTCCTATACTATACCATCTGCTGCCATCTCCGTCTCAAGAGCCTGGGTTCAATATTTACTGCCACTTCAACCAGAAATGGTAGGATATAATTTGAGAACTCTGACCTTTATGCGGTTCTCAGATTCCTGCAACCAGACCATGAAGGACTCCAAGGGACAATAACGAGAAGAATAGTCCTTGTAAATTACTTGATGCTGAAAAGAACTCCAATAAAGGGTTCTCCATGTCTTAGCACTCCGTCGTTCCATCAAACAGACTCACAGTTTTGAGAGCAGAGACAAAAGCATGCACACACCCACATGTGTTTGCAGTGGGCCGTGCAATTAGGCTCTCATGCATGTGTGTGCACATATTGAGGTTTTATTGCGAGCTAATAGCAACGCCATCCGGATCCACTGTAAATGTGGGTCTTTGGCAGAAGTCTAGTGTCTAGTTTCCATCTGAGTTGTATTTTCAGCCACGGTGAACAATGGTGCTCATGCTAACATGGTGCTCAAGTCCGTACATATCTCTAACCCTTTTTAAAATCTATTTTCATTGGATTTTTTCAACTGGGATTATTTCCCAATATATTGAAAAAGCTTTGCAGGACCTTCAGAGTGAGTTTCAGCTCACTGTTTAACAGCACACAACTTTACTGTTTTACTTCACTCTCACAGTTCTCATGGTACTGTTTTCAGCCACAGCAGGCAGCTGTTTTCTGTGAAAGAACACTAAAAGAACTACTGTCCACAACCTGCTGAGCACTAAACAACAGACACAGTTTGAGGCTAACTGGTGATCATTTGGAATTTAGCAGCAAAGAGATATTTCCTTTGAGAGTTTATGGAGCCAAAACAGAGCTAAAAGAGTGATTATTGGACTTAAAATCATCAAGGGCACAACAACACAACTCAAATGAATGGTAATATTGCTATGTATCTCCTAACTGTATAAATAAGCCTCTGTTTACCACCTGATGATATATCAACGTTGTGTTTACAATTTGTTTCAGTTGCCCTCAAGGTTTGATGTTGGGGAGGTATTGTTAGAGTTAGGAAATTCAAATAATGCAAATAACACATTACTTTGAGTGTTGGCTCTGAATGGACGAGATCCCAAGCTGCTGTTGTCAGCGTTAGTGTTTTCTGGCTGCTCATCCATGGTGAGTGTTTGTGCTCATGCTAACTAGCCAGTTCTTTTTCTATGACATGGATTTGACTTTACTTGCACACTCAAAAAACTTACACCACAGACCTAAGGACTTTTTAAGGCAATTAAAAATAAACCCAGCTAATGGACAACTTTGTGTAGTGATTTGATTTAGGAAATAGCACATATGTGAGAAACCAGTTTTGCAGTCATGGTAGCAGAATAATTTACTGTATATGTACAATTTCTTAATGAGTCAAAGGGTTTCTAATTGACATTTTACATACAAAGGATAAAGACTTCAACAGGGAAAGTTTTTCTGGGTTTATATTGCAGTTTTTCTGTATTCAAAACTTGCTTTAATTCAAATTAAGACTGAAACAGAATCTGAAAATCTAAATATGTTTTAGACTTCTAAACACACAAACACACAGACACAAAATGAAAAACAAAAATCAGGAGGCAGAATCTTGGATGACAAATGCAATTCAAATAATTAAGCTTTGGTTCCAAAATAGGCTCAGGTATAAAAACATATGGCGGTGAGCTTCAAGGTTTTGTTTCAAAAGAACAACAGCAGCAAAGGTCTTCAAGAGGAAGTGCTCTTTAATGACAACATTTGCCTTTTTACATCTCCTTAATTATCAGCACAGGTAGGCAATCAATAACTGCACAAGCACTTTAACTCCAGAACTCCAAGGTGCCAGAAATGATTATTATCAAAATGATCTTCTGCCAGGAACACAACTGAACATAACATATCTGGTACACAACAGACAACATAAATAGTTAAAATACTGTTTTTGCTTACAGCAAAGCACCCTGGGAAACTCCACCCACACTTCCCGAACATGCTACTACTGTAGCCAGGAAACTTTTTTGCATGTAACAGGTTAACCTGTAACCCTAACCCTAACCTGATCCCTCTAAAGCTCTGAAACTGTTTTTTTTTTTTAAGAAAGAAAAAGTTCTTAAGAAGCTCAAATGAGCTGCAAGGTCACTCTAACATATCAACAAGACAAAGACTACAATAGGAGTGTATGCTTTTTAAAATACCATTTTGGTGTATACATTTTTGTAAAATCAAACCAAAACAAAAAACAGGCTTCTACATTTTACTACTACCACTGTGTCTGCTGCTATTAGAAATGAAAAACACATCACACACAGAGAAACACAGAGCAGAGTCTAAAACTTGCAGAGGCAAAACCCTTCATTAACTGGGTGGAGTCTGAATCTCTATTGTGCCATATTAATAAGCAACAAAGAGAATCAAAACGACCCATCTCTTCATGTGAAACGGCTGCCAGTTGGTACTAAAACTCTAAATGAAAAGACTTTGTTGTGTCGGTGCAGCACATACTTGAACAAACAAACAAAGCCACGGAATAACAATAAGGAAAGTAATGCCTGTGCACAGCCGTCAGTATGGATGTTAATTGCTCGGAGATGATATGCGTGCATCTGAGGAGGTAACGGTGTGTGGGTGTATGTAAATGTGTGCAGGCAGATGAACCTCAGAGACAATTTATTGTTTGCACAGTATGACCATATGCTTTCCCAGATTTAATGGGTTTTTCGGTGTAGCTGCAGCAGCTTATTTATACATCTCTACTAATAATATGCACTGTATGTGTGTGAGACACACCCACTGAGAGATATGCACACACATGCACGTATGTACTTTATATAGTGTATGCGTGAGACTGTGTGCTACACACATGCGTATACAAGCTGCCTTGGTACTTGAGTATGTGTGCACCATCTGTGTACATTGCCGATATTTGAGTGTGTGTGCGGTTGAAGTGTAAAGTGGGGGTTTTTATGGTTGGTTCGGTGCCGTAGGAGAAAGTTGATGCTAGTGGACAGATAAGGGTCTCTTCAGACAAAGGTGCCCTTTGTGAGCCAGGACCGCTCTCAGACGCTGCAAGACGATCTGCCGCAGCCCCTTGGAGCATGAAAGGCCTGCCGTGTCCCAAACCAAGCGAAACAAAGTGGCTCCAGACCCACTAACAAGAGCCAGGAGCCACTTCAGTATGCGGGGTGCGAGGGCCGGGCTGGGAGGAAAGGATGGGTGAAGGGACCACTACTACTACAGTGACAGGGCAAAGGGTCATGAGAGGCCTGTTTGCTAGGGCTGGGTCTCTGTGGATGGCATGAGGGCCAGCCAGTTTGTCTATCACGTTGGTCCTCACTGAAATACCAAAACGGCTGTTGGATTGTTTGCCATGTATTTCACACAGATCACAGTGTACAGACAATAGCAGGTTTTATGTAGGGGAGCCAACCAGATTCACCATGGAGCCACGTTAAGAGGCCCATAAAATCACACCTTTTTCTTAGCCACACATTTGAATGGACTATATTGTGATTTTAAACTCTGATTTTAAAATAATGATCAAAATGTGATTTAATATCGTGCAGTGGACTGTCCCTTCTCTTCTGCTGCTGCTCTCTATTCTGGCATTTTAGTGTTCAGTGTACAGTGCCTCCCTAACTTTCACTTTGCCTTGCTGTTTTTTTCATTGACAAGTAAATAATTTATATTATTATTATTATTATTATTATTATTATTATTATTATTATTATTATTATATTTGACATTGAACTGTGTCCCATTCCAAATAAAAAAGATTTGTTTTTCAGGGATTGCTGGTTTCTCTGCTTCAATCCACAAGGGTTAAGATTCTGCAGAAATGGAAAGAAAACTGGTGCACAGACAGAGAAGGCAGAGAATCATTTTTTGTGATCTTGTCTGTTATTCTTTCAAGGCAGATAGAACTGAAGGATTGACATGTAATAAAAAAGAGAGAAGGGTGGACATTGGCTTATTTTAACTGTCATTTGAATAATACAAATACAGTATGAATTTGAATAATAAAGTTACAAATATGCATTTCTCTGAGTCAGAGTAAAAGTAACAGATAAAGTATTTAATGACACAGCAAGCTAATTTTAGTTTAACTTTTTTTCTGACAATACTTCAGATTTATTCATACTTTAATCAAACTGTCGACACTGAGGATGTATTTTTGTTGCAAGTTTCACAAGTGAAATCTTATTGAATGATTAATTCAGACCTGTGGCGTGTGCCCTTCTTGGCACTGAATTGATGTTGCTGGTGTTGTGTTTGGCAGAATACCGTGTGGATTGTTGCTCTGCATGACCCCTTGTTTCTTGGTGGTAAACTAACAGTAAAGGCCAGTAACATACGGCTGGGTGTGTGGGTGTGCGTGTTTTATAAATGCTCTGTCTGTTCTCGCTCAGTTTACTGGAAGACAAATCTCTTCCCTGTTATCTGGAGATAGTCAGAGCAGGACAGTCCTCATCCTATAGACTATTATGGAATGGGTTGAATACAACAAACTCACGAGAGAATGATGATGATAAATGATTATATAATAAATGAAGATATTGTTGGGAATACCACAGCATATACCACATTCTAGTTTGTAATTTCTTAATAGTACAGCATTTTCAGCTCATCCTAAATAAACTAAACTAACTAAACTGTACCACACATATCCCAAGTCCAGACAGAGATATTGGGGTTAAAGTTGAACTTAAAGTCAACTCAGTTGGTTTGGTCTGTTACAGGAAACACTGTTTGCTCTGATTTCAATTCATCTAATCAAACGCTGCACACTGTGAAACAGTAAGGTCAGTGCTCTAACACAGTGTGCAGACAGACACACTGAGCCACAGGCTGTGAACCACTACCACATCAGTGCTCCTGCTAAGGTCTTCCCCACATCTAACTCACAAACACGGACACACATCTTGTTCTGCACCTTGCTGAACGGGCAACCAAACAAACACACAGAGGGCGAGTGTAACACTGACACCCATTTACAGGCTAGATAGCTAATTATCTGCTCAACTGCATTAAACAGCATGTAAACATATTTTCACATGTCACTTCGGTCCAGTCAGATACATGGTTTGCACATGACATAGTTTAGTCTCTCCTTCTGGTGTAACACCACCACTCTGGCGGCCTGCCCTTTGCTGTCAATCAAATCTGACATGCCCCTCCAGTCGGCTGACATGAGAAGGAGAATTTTATCTGACTACAGAGTGACTATAGGGTGAGTGATTTCAGTTGTCGTTATTTTATTATTATGTTGGAGTTAATGCACACTGTGAGCAAGTGTTCACATTATTTTCTGATTCGGTAAGCAAACTTTTCTCAAGTTTCTATACTGTGTTTCTTAACATCATTACTGAGTATATCATTCAACCACAAGCAAACCGCTACTTTCTTCCAGGTGAAAGCCAAAGCCCCCACATACATTGACTTTAATCCTGGAGTCCATGTTGAGCCTCTGCAGCCTGCAGAGGAAGAAGAGACGCTGTCTGGCTGACCTTGTGATGAAGTCAGTGTGATGAGTCCAGGTGAGGTCCTCCCTGATGTGAACCCAGAGGAACTTGAAGCTGCTGACTCTCTCCACCGTGGTCCCGTTGATGGAGGGGGGGGGGGTTCCTCTCTCTGCCTCCTCCTGAAGTCCACGATCAGCTCCTTTGTTTTGCTGATGTTGAGATGGAGGTTACTGTCCTGCAGATGTTAGGACTCTGACCTCTGACCTCTCTGTAGGCCGTCTCATCATCGGCGTCTCAACGTCATGTCATTGGTAAATTTGATGATAGTGTTGGAGCTGTGGGCGGCCACGCAGTCATGTGTGAACAGGGAGTACAGCAGAGGGCTGCGCACACAGCCCTGGGGGGCACTGGTGTTCAGAGTCAGGGTGGATGATGTGGTGCTGCCTGTTTGCACAACCTAGGGTCTGCCTGTCAGGAGGTCCAGGATCTAATCACATAAGGCGGTACTGAGCATGATGGTCTCTGAGCTTGGTAATAAGATTGAAGGGCACAATGGTGTTGAGCGCTGAGCTGTAATCAATGAACAGCATCTCACATATGTGTCCCTCTGGTCCAGGTGGGAGAGGGTAGTGTGGAGGGTTAGAGATGGCATCTTCAGTTGACCTATTGGGCCTGTAGGCAAACTGAAGTGGGTCCATAGGAAGGCAGTAGCAGAACTGAGGCATGGTCTGATTTTTTCCGAAACTCATGTTTGTGTGAATATGAGTGGCAACAACTTAAATCCCCAACGCTCCATCTGGGACTAAGACCAGATCTCTGTAATAAATATGTATATTAAAAACAGCTATTATATTATATTACTAGTTTGGCATATGGAATTGGGGCACAACAATTTATGTATTTATGAACCTTAATGGATTTTCTCTGAAATCAAGGTCTTACCTATGTGATGTATCCAGTATCAGGGCTATTGTGGCACCTCACCCTTATTCACACATGCTATAATAGCTATTCAAATCACTTCACTTGCTGTGTCCCCTGAAAAACCTGGTGTGGCAGACATGAAATATAGATCGGCATTGTGTGACTACACAACCAAGTACACAGTGCACTGTGCATTTGATATTGCATGTCATGCTTCATGCCATATTGACTGACAATGCCGGCATGAATAATAACAAATTGGAAGACAACAAATGTAATCTGTTCTGTATCCTATTGGTCACTGGAGCAAACCACCAAACCCACAATGAAAAGGAGAGTTAATCCATTTAAAATGTAATAAGATCATTAAATATGGCCTCACTAGCCCTGATCCCCACACTCCAATGTTTGAGTCAATGTGGCTTACTCGAACACAGGCCTAAAGTTCACATATACTATCACAGCTGTGAGACCCAAAGATTCATTTGAGACGTTATACTCTCTAAGCCTCAGGCATGTTTTATTTTTATCTGATGTTCTTGAAAGGATTGAATCTGGACTGGTGGATGGAAATCTGGACTTCAGGCTTTTTTGTAGAAGATCTTGTCACAGAGCCTGAAAATACATTACAGCAAGTTAAGTGTACTGGCTCAAAGTATTGCCACCTGTTTTCAATGGAATTGTCATCAGGCTCATACATTAAAGCCTTTATTTAAGTCTGCAAATGTGGTGATGCATTAAGTCTTGCATAAACACTCACATGCACATACAATAACTTCACACAGATGCACACACACAAACACATGCCAACTCACAGATATACTGCAATGCACTTGAATCAAAGTATACACAGGGAATAAGACACACATGTGGACATGCATATATATACTATGACTGTACATGTGGTGATGCATTCAGACACAGAAATACACACACTCGAGAAAAGAAATGCACATGTGAGCCTTTAGACACATTTGAACGCACTGTCCATGTGGTGGGTCAAACATAAAGTCTCCAGTGTGTATGTGTGTGTGTGTGTGTGTGTGTGCGCAGTAAATGGAGCATGGTGACTGAGCAAAGCTAGAGTGCTTAGGGGTGTTCTGCTACCGCCTACTGCCCTGATCTCTCTTTGAACTTTGCCTTCAAGTAGCCTCTTAGCAAAACACAGCAGTGTGACTTTGTTGTGAGAGAGTTGGAGAAACTGAGATGAAGAAATAAAGAAAAGAGAAGTGGTGGGAGGGAGGAGACACAGATATTTATTTAATTTATTTATTTAGTTTTAAATAAACAACTGCTTCTCTGCTTTTAGGTGGCTATGGAGCCATTTTATCACACAGATGGGCAGATAGGTGCACAAAGGTACCAATCTCACCTTTAGAAAGGACATCAGAAAAGAGAATCAGTTTAAGATTAAAGATACAAGATCCACTGGACGGGTCCTCCCACCTGCGTGCCCGTCGGGGGGCCGGCATGTCGGGGGCCGGCATGTCGGGGGCACAGTCTTGATGCCGGGCAGAAAACACTTGAGACTTAGTGACTGTTACATGGATAGTGAAGTTCAAAAATGTGTGTAATGTTCACAGGGGGCTGCTTCTTTGAATCTTTTTAGGGGTTGCTATCACACACAACCCTGACACTGACATTTCTAATGAGATTTTACCATTTCGGATGAATGTGCAAAATTTTGTGAATTTCTGAGCATCACAGGCCCCTCAGCAGCTGCTTCCTGTCTCATGGCGAAACTTTGCCTTACCCCCCCACAGACCTCCCTTTCAATGAAAACTAAAAAGATTTGCAATTTAGCATCACTTATTAGATTTGACAGTTAAAATTTGAAATCAATCTGATCAACTCTCCAGGAGGATTTTGTTGCCTTTGTTATATAACAACTTCCTTTTTTGAGGTGAGAGACTGAAATTCGCCACGCCACCACAGCCACACTATCTGATGGAAAATAAAAAGCTTTGCAAGTTAATGTTGCCCATGTCTCTAGATCGTACTTTTCAAATTTGAAGATGATCTGATCGAAGCTCTAGGAGGATTTTGTTTGGTTGCATACACACGTGTACTTTGCATGTATATGTGTGTTTGTGTATGTTTGTGTATGTACATGTGGGTGGGTTCAACTCTATGTTGGATAAAGTTAGTCATATATAATATAAGTCTTGACAGACATTGATGTAAACTACAACTTGTCTAAAGGATCATTTTTAAAATCCAACAACGAACACGATCAGAGATGGCTGCACAGAAATCAACCCCACCTTGGATTAACGGCGATGTGCAGACATTTCTTTGTCTGGTGGCCTCCGTAGTTGTTTCGCCTCTGTGTCACATCACAAATTACATCACTGGAGTTTCCGCCATGTTGCTATGACGACTACACCCACGCTGAGGTGGTACTCTATTGTAATGTAAAACAACTAAAACTGAGAAAAGTCGAGTCAAGCCGAGCCGAGTCGAGTAGTGCTAGGACTGTGTGTGCTCTGGCAGCTGCATTGCATGATCATCGTACTGTAGTAGATCAAACCACTCTTTGTCACTTCTTCTGATAAAATGATAACCAACCTGTTATAGTATTTTGCCTGCTGCTTTATATTTCTTGAGTCACACATAGACACAAATGATAGGTCTCTTCTCCTAAATCTCATCTTTCTCAAGCTAGCTATGCAGCAACTCCTTAAAGTGAACTGTAGAAGGTCAGAACAGGCCCTGCAAAAACAGACAGGCATGGGGAGAGGGGCAGGTGGGTGCTGTGCATGTGTCTGGGTATCTGGGTGTTGGTCAAAAAGAAGAGAACAGTGGGAGAGGAAAGGAAGAAAGGGGGAAGACAGGGCTGATGTCTGGTGGTGAGCTAAAAGACAGGCTCTCAGGATGAAAGACTGGCATCTGCAGAGAGGGAAGACAACAAGAAAAGGCCAGGGCGCTGGATTGGAACCAGTGTGGGATATCATTCAGAGGGAGCCCCTCCACTATACCACCCACTTTAAATAACACTTCCTGTTTTTTGTTTGGAAACAGAAAGCAGCATCTCAAAGCCTCGAGATAATTACATGGAATAATAACTGTTGGAGGGAAAGGGAAAAGACAGGTTACAGAAACAGTTTTATTCGCTTACTTCACAAGAATGAAATGACAAGATTGATATAAATCTTTTGTCGTTAAGTACAGAGTCAGGATGTGGTTAGGCTAACCAACCAAAAACACTGGAGCCTGTGAAAACACCTCTCACTCGTCTTAATCCAAAATGAATTGTGTTCTGCTAACCTGCACATGAGCACAAATGTGAATTTATTGACAAACAACAGGATGTCCATCCATCCAATGCTTCTGCAAGTGTCTCCAGCTGCAGGCTGAGTAACCTGATAAAGTCAAAGAGCTCCAGTTTTTGTTTTTGGTCTCTGTACAGACACAATGGTACCAATCCTGGCAACCTCACTATTATAGCTAGAAAGTATGCAAAGTCATTGCACCCAGCTGCTGTTGACCAAGAAATAATTCTAGCATTTAACCCCTTAAACCACCAGCAGCTATTTTACAGTTCATTTTCTATACAACCATTAGTGACCTTTAAATGACTTTGTTGTAATAGTATTTTTACTTTGGGCAGACAAGGATGTGGTTCCTCCATGTTTCCAGTTTGCTAAACAAGACTGTCCAGGCTCCAGTGCACAGACACGAGACTGACATCATCTTCTCATCTCACTCTTAAGATAAGATGAGAGTGTGAGGCATGGCACAGCCACGAGGGCAGAAGGACGCCCGTGTAGTCAGTGTGTGAAATGTGTGAAAGAGAAAGACAACATGAATGTATAAAAATAATAGGAAGTGTGTCTCATCTGTATAAGTGTATAGTTGCCATAACAGAAACACATCCTTCCTGCCATCCTGGTGATGTGCAGAAGAAAAACAGGCATTTTTTCTAACTTCCCTCCTGTAGAGAACAGTTGAACTTTTTTCACTCAATTATGGGTGGTATTTTTTTGTCCTTGAATTTTGTGTGTCAGGAGTTTCAACCTGTGTACCCACTATTTGCTATTTTAACTTTCAGATCGATTGAATTGAATCTAATTTAATCTAATCTAACCTAATTTACATGGCCACTATCTCTGTCCTGTATCAGTCTCTCAACGTGCATTTGGCAAGGTCGTTCAGCCCTGAACTCTCAATCTGCCTTACCATTTCCTCTCCATTTCTTTTTCTCTCCAGGAGGGTGGACCAATAACTGTTCTTTATTATTTAAAAAAAACATAAGCAATAAAGGAAATGAATGTATAGAAAGATTTTAATATATATTTGTACTGTACTACATCAGTGAAGACATGACATATATTATTAAAAAAACAGCAATGCTTTATAGGTCAAAAGCAGTGAAAATCTACTCTCTCAGTCAGCTTCTTATAGTGCGCTCACATGCTCACATCTCTGTACTTCGGTAGACTGAGCCACAGTACTGATGCCAGTGTAGCTGTTGGAGCAGCTGTGTACTGAACACACACTGCGGCACGAACGCTAGCGCCAGTGCTTTTCCCTGAACACCGTGGACTGGACATCCTGACAGACTGGAGTTTGTGTGATGTGTGCAAACAATAATTCATCATCATGAAAAAGGCTTAAAAAAGAGTGACTCACTCAGTTGAACTGCTTAGACTCACTACCACCTACTTCTGCGTGCGTAGCAGAGGAAAGTCTAGGACGACTCCCTTTAGTTCCAAAGCATGATGTGATGTTGGTGAAAAAAAGCAACTTTAGAAGCATAGCATCAAGCAGAGCCTCTTTTCTTCTGAACTTTTTGCATGTTGCTCTTTAAGGAAGTCATCATACCAGACCATGTGAGGCGGTAGCAGCAGGGGTGCTTTTTTTCAGTGTTTCAGAGTTTTTTTATTTGTATTTTAAGAGAAAGTGACCTCAGTTTCAAAGCAAATCTGACATAAGTACTCACACAGCAAAATGTATAAAAATGGAGAGCATCCTCACTGACATACTGCGTTGCATTCACTGGGCTCAGGCCTCAACGTTTCAAATTCCCACTAATGTTCTCACTAACATTCAAGTTTGCCCTCACAAAGCTAGAACTACAAGCACACACTTTCTCAGGTCTTTCAAGGACAGGAAACAGAAATGATTTGGAGAGAGGGCAGAAGAAAGACAAAAGAGCTGCAGATGAAGGAAGAGAAGGAGGAGTATTATGATAACTCTGCAGAAATGTCCCCCCCACATACACACACACACAATTACATGCACATGCACTCTGGTTGCCATGGGGACTGGCCACGGTTGCTGATTGCTCCATGGGGTGCGAGGGGTCCGGCTGAGATCAGAGAGCCAGACTGTCGTCATTTAGGATCAATATCCCCCTCCCCCATCTGAAACTTTCAGAACACACACACATTTTCTTGGTGTTCACCCAACCATGAGTTCAACCCCTCCGCACTGTCTCAGTTTTGATATCATACTCCACTAAACTCTAACTGCATTCAGTACTATCCAAAGGTAAAGTGGCTTCTTTGCTGTCATTCAGAACATGCAGAACACATTTAGTCCCTCTGATCATCTCTAGGAAAATCTGACTTTGTAAAAAGGAATGATTGTGCAGCGTGCAGAAATAAAAGGGTATCCAGCCATTGCTGACATAACTCTGCCTTTTAGCTGCCATTACAGAAACTAGCTTCACAGTGATGAAGGTTAGATGATACTTCCCTGGAAGTCATTGATCTTTGTTTGTATTGATGCTTGCCTTGGAATGCCGTCTAATGAGTGCTGACAGGAGACAACAGTTCATATATTTATGTTTTAGGAATCCAAGCAGCAGCACTCACTAGTGGAGCCTTCTTCTTCTTCTTCTTCTTGTAAAAAGCCTGTCTTCCTGGTGGCACAGTGAGTAATTCAACTTCTCTGGGGGGTGTCACAAATGCAGGAAGTTTATATTTCATACTGGGTGCAAAACAAAACAAAATTTGCTTTTAACGAATTCCACTGTCACTTTTCTTCACTGCAACCTACAGTCAATTCTTAATATTTTTTAACACATGCTAAATCTGTTAACATCCATGTCTCCACAGGTCTTCATTCAAATGCTACCCAAACTGACATTCTTTGGATACTTTGTGTGAAGTCTTTCAGATGACGTTCATGGTCAGTCCACAGGGATTTTCACTATCTTGCTGTCATTTTATAGTATGTTCGACATTTTCCATTTTATTTCAGGTTAGCCAAAACATTTGTCAGCACACCTGAAACCGTTATTTCAGACTTTTAAGTTTAAAAAAAAAAACAATTCTTATAACATAATTTCATCAGCTTGTAAGAAGATGCGTGCAAAGCCTGCCTTCCGTGGATTACCATCAGTGTCACAATTTGTTCATGTGCTGTGTGTCTAAGTGTTACATCAGATGCTTGCAATCTGCGTGGATCCCATTAACTGCTACTTTTAATTTTGATTTTTTTTGTCATTAGTTTATTATTAGATCTCAGAAAGCCAGTTCTCAGTGCAAAAGCATAGTAGCAGTAGGACAACAAGGGCAATCACCAGATCAGACTTGACAGCTTAAGTCACACTGCTATTCCACTATTCCAGTAGTGTGTCTAGTGAATTAAGTGTGCAGTAACTTTTAAACATACACTTTAAACATGGCTTAATTAACCTTTTAAAGTCCTCATCAAGAAAAAAAAAAGTAAGATGTTTTAATTTATATGTTTTACTTCATTGGGGCACTAAAAACAACAATCAGTGTGTTTATAGTGCTTTTTTTTTTCTAACTAACTTGCTTTGCATACTATCTCAAAACAGTCACATCTAGTGGACCTTTTTAGTGTAATGTACCTCAACCAAGTGGCAGAGATGGCTGAAACAGGTGGAAGTACATAAAACATGGTTAAAGGTTTAAAGCAAAGCAAACCTGTGATCATGAGTAAACATCATCTCTGCCAATGCCTCTCTTCGTAATCTCTGCTACTTATGAATTAACTTATGTATTACTTAGTTCTCAATTGTATTACGTATTGTAATACAATTCAGAGACTCTATTGATGACATTAGGTATTAATTTACTTTAACTTGCCAAAGACTGTTGATGAAAATGAGCTCATTAGCTCACTCTTTGAATTGGTCTCACCTGCATGAGTTATGCTTTACAAATAATGTTTGATGGTGACTGGCAATTAAGTGATAAATTCATTGCCGTCCACTCACATGGGTGGAACAGTATGTGTTTTAATCTCTGTGTATTCAACCTTAGCATAGCAGGCTTCAGTGCAGAGAATTAACAGACATGTTAACATAGTTAACAGAAAATGGTCCAACCTTGACTTCTAAATATAGTAACTCTGCACTTATTCAATTAAAAAAAATTGCTATCCCTTCTACATCATGAAATACATGTCTATAGGGACTCATAGATAGATTGATACATAGCTTCTTTATACTAAATGTGGCCTGGTCAATATGCACCAACAGTCTGTATAACATGAAAGCTAAACATGAAAAAATGAGAAAAGACTGTGAGAAAAAGAGGACTGTAATTGCAATTCATTTCAAACCCGGGCCCCTGGGGTACCATGAGTGCGTTTGATCCCAAATGCGAGTGAGTGTGGAAATGGAGAGATGCAGTCATATGTATGCACAGGGAGAGAGAGAGAGGGGGAGAGAGAGACACAGAGTGAGAGGGGAGCCGGGGAGTTGGAGAGAAGCAGAAAACCTTTTAATATTCCGGACCATGGGTTGAGATGAGAGACTGCTCTCATACCTTCAGGTTCATGAGCATAATGAGATTTTTATTTTGCTGAGTGCAGTCTGTGAGAACGCGTGTCTGTCTGTCTGTCTGTCAGGCACAAACTTCTTTCTGATCAGCTGTGTATGAACAGAAGCATGTGTACACTCCAAACTTCCCCTGTGGGTATATATGTTTAAATTACAGCATCTGTGAATACGTGTGTGTGTGTGTGTGTGTGTGTGTGTGTGTCATGTCAATTAGGAAGTCAGCTCAGCTCAGATGACATTCATTGACTTAAGTCTCTCAGTAAATACTCATAACATTAGCACAATTTCCTATTATCCTCCTCAATGGGTGCTTTCCCAAAACACTATCTCCTACTATTCCCAGAATCCTTAGGGCTGAAAAATAATCAGCTACATGGACTCGTCTCCTACACATCCGATCTGTGTGTGTGTGCGATACATCACTACGAACACACAAAGGTCTCCACCCAGTGTGAGTGTGGTGTAGGTCTGCACACATACACTCTTGTGTCCTATTGTTTGGAATTGCCTGCTGAGCTCTTTTTCAAGAGGGATAAAACCCAAGACAGGAGTCTTATGTCTCTGTGATGAGGTGTACACTGCACTACAGTGGATCTTTTGTTCAGTGTGTGTGTGTATACATATGTGTGTATGTGACAACAGTTCATTTCTGAATTGTGCAGGAGAATATCTTATGAAGAAGACACATATGGAAGTTTTTTTTCAGTCCCAGTTTTTTCTCATTCTTCATTACAGTGAGACATAACCTCCAACTACATTCAGTGCCATAATTTCCACTGAAAGCGCAATGACACTGCATTTTTATTGTTTCATCTCAAAATACAGTGGTCCAGATAATCAGTTATGTACAACCTGTCTGACTTGTCACAATCACACTGTAGCAATGTTGCCACAGTTTCACATCTCATCCAATACTTTTAAAGATTAAGTGGTAACGCATTTAAAAGGGTGACCATCACTATGTCCTGACAGCAGAACATGAGACAGATAATATGTGATAAAATCAGACTCCTCTGACTCCACCTGATGCCTCTAAGCTTATTGGACAAGAATCCACCGCACCTGAATCAAAACAACCAATCAGAGCAGAGTATCTGATGGAGCCTCAGTGGTTGCTCCTGTAAAGGCTTTGTTCCACCCCTCATAGCTCACTCAGAGTGAACAGAATGGAGAGAGAAAACAACAGTTCACATGGAGAAGTGAACTGTAGAAAAACAGGTTCCAAAGAAAGACTTAAACCGAGCGATGCTGTGGGGAGGGGCTTTAGAGGAGAACTGGTGTGCAACTTAATGACAGAACAAACAAACTGGAATGCTTTCTTGTGCTAATTTTCAAAATAAGAGCATTTCTACCTAATCTTACTGTCTGTCACAGTAAGGCTACTGAGAACTTACTGGTGCTTTAAATGTTAGTGAAAAAGATTATGGCCAAAGCTACAAAACACAAGTATGCAATAAACTGGAATTATCCTTAAACATGTTTCCCATGGCCAGATAAGTCAAACTGAAGGGGGTTAAAATCAGTAACATAGCCTCAAAAAAGGAAGAAAGAATGACCAATGAGCTGCATCTATTTTTTTATTTTTAAACCATGTCAGAGACAAATCTCTATTGCTGTGTGATGATAAACCTTTTCTTTTTTTCCTTGAGTCTGCAGGCTTCTGACACGTGCAGAATTATTCACAGTCTGCTCATTATCAAGTCAGCGTTCTAGTTTACAGCCTGTCAGTTATTCATCCAACCAGCCATTGATAATACTTGGAGCGCACACACAGACACACACACACACACACACACACACACACGACCAGAACAATGCATTCACATTTTAGACAGTTTGGTTCCTCAGAGCTTTTTATCTTACATATACAATACAGATGCATTTCATTTCTTTGTCTGCCAGACCAGGCCTTAATATATGTGTCTGGATGTGTGTGTCTGCGAGTGTGTGTGAAAGAGTGCTTGATATTTAGGTGACAGCCTCTCAACACTCGCCACACCTGGCTGTGCTTTAGAGCCAGCTTCTACTCCATCTCTCCTTCCTTTTATTTCCCTTCTTCACAGCTGCAGCGCTCCTCTTCCTCCTCCCGCAGTGACACTTATTTTAATTTTCAACCTCATGTGCCGTTTTTCAAATCCACTTTCAGTCTTATTTATTTGCCTTCATTTTCTCCTCTCAGCCTCCCACTAACCTCCATGGGCTTTACTCCTCCGCTCCTCTTGTTTTGCTTTCCAGAGGTGGTGCCGCTGGTGATATGTGTGATCTTGGCATGTCATCCATCCTCTGCGGGACATTTCACCCATGCATGTGGAGCCCCCTAATCCCCTGGAATTGTGAAAAGTAAACCATCACCTTGGGAACCCCCCGTGACCCCATACCTCCCCCTCAAACCCTGTTTAACCGTCCGTTTGTACCCTTTTATAGTATGTTCAACATACATGCTTACCGATAGTCCCGTTGGAGCGATGCCTAATGTTTTTAATGCAAAGAATTCAATTTGAAGATTTTAAATTCATTTTGTATGATGAAGTCACACATCCCCAAAGCTCAGAAATTTCAGACAAAAGAGTGATTATCATTGCTGTGATATGAGAGCTCCTCCCACAATTCACATTGGCAAATCAACTGAAAACTTTCCAAACCTCTCTACTTGAAATAGAAGATAAAGGTGATCTTAAAAGTGTGTACCTATTGAAAAACAAATAATTTTGCTGGCCTATTTGACTTACACATTGTCCTCAGTATAGAAGCTGTGCATAGATGCAGAAATATTTGTTAGCATCCATTACTGCCTCATTACTTTACTTACCTTCAAAATGGCCATTTCACCCTCCTCACCCCCCTCACTTCACACTCTATCTTTCCACACTCAGCCTCCCTCTCCCCTCAGTCCATTTCTCTCTTTCTTCCTGCCATCACATTTGTCTTCCTCCACAGCACCCTCTTTCACCACATCCCCCTCAATTTTGGTTTATTTTCACATCCTATCACTCCCCACTCTCCCCACTTCTATCTTTCCTTCCCACGGTGACACAAATGGACAGGAAGGGAGTAGGCCCTAGCATGCATGCCAATCGGAGTGACCCTCCCCAGGGCGGTGCATCATTGCATTATGGGTACATTAGGATGAATGTCTGTTGTTAAGAGAACAGTGCAATTACACCAGTGCTGTGCAGAGGGTGATATTAATGGAGGCCAGAGTGGCTGCCTCTGCACTACTTGCTCAATCGATGGGTTGCTGGCCGACTGTTAATTCAATCAATGGCGACAGCGAGGAGAGATGCCGTGGTTTTCCACTGTTGTGGTTTTTTTTGAGAGTTCATCAACAGCATGCTGCAGAGCTCCTGATGCTTCATCAAGTTCACCATCAGCCTGCTGGGGTTAAACTGTCTCCCTCTCCACCAGACAAAACAGAGAGCTGCCTCCAGACAAAGACTTCTACTGCGAAGTGTTTACCCCTAAATTAGCAAGAACAGGACTCTGTGAAGTCTCAGCCTACAGTGTGTGACTGAGTCACCGCGAGCAGACGCTCAGCACCTGTTTGTATTTACAGATAGCTCCAAGATATTAGTTCTCTGTCTGCATAGGATCATCTGAGTAAACAGGAGGGACGGTACACCCTATTGACCTGACATGATTTCTTTTTAGTCATGTGTATGCAAAGGTTGGACTGCAGTAGAAAATAAGTGATTAGCATTCATGATTATTATGCACCAAGCTATTTGTGTGTAGACACGATCAGCTCCTTGGAATAATCTGCCTGCGGCAAACACAAATTGAATTTAGATTACTTGCTTCCTCTGATATTCTTTTGCACAAGTGGAAGAAATGTCTAATTTGTTTGTGTTAATTGCTGCATTCTTCCGAGTCCTACTGCAGTGCACATTTTGGAATCATGTAGCTACTGTAAGTCCTCCCCTTTACATGCATGCTGTGTTTTTGACTGTGGCTGGCAGCGGAGTCAAAAGCCCTGATCACGCCATCAGCCACACAAGACACACAACTGTTTGAGGCGGGGGGCTGCTTCTTGTGGCAGTACACTGAACGTTTTGTGTAGAAATGGATGAGTGCTGCTTTAACAAAGCAGCATAATTGCACAAGCATGTTTTGTTTGGTTTCTTTTGTCAGTTTAAATCTACTCTATTTGAGAATCTCTACATATTTTTCATGAAAAAGCACAAAAAAAAGCAGGGTATAATATGTTAAACCAAGAGCACTTGTTTCCAACACGATTCCATGATTTTGATAGGGCTCTGAAATCAGGTGAGTTAAGAAAAAAATACCCAAAGACATACTGACTGTGAAGTGCAAATGTTAGATATTTATCTCAGTGTCTTAACACTTGTCATTCTTTATCAAAGATCTCTTTCTTGTTGCTCATTGTAGCAGCAGGCATACAGGAGCTGGTATTATGAGGGCACTGCAGGTGAGTTATTTCCATAACTGTGACACAAGATCAACCCCAAACACAGCTCTTGCCACAGGCACTGTCCATGGAAATTCCCCTCTTATGGCCAAGCCAACTATTCTTCAGCTCTGACGTTGACACGTATCATCTTCTTGACAGCTACATTTACCTCTGAGAACTTGTTTTATATGTTAGGTGGAAGATTAAAGGATGATATAACGTGACAGCTTTATAAATGATAATAGATTGGTAAGTAAACAGAGGAGATAAGAAAGTTGTTTCCAATATAAAAACACCATTAACTCCGGTCTTGATAAACATATTCATAGACAAGCATTTACGAATTGCAGTGAGGGATGCCAATTACCCATGAGCCTCTACTCTTACCCTCCAGTCTTGGGTTTAGATTAGTTTTGCATTTTTCTTGTTATCATTCAAAATCAAACAAGTGCATCAGCCTCTGTCCATTTTGAATCGTAGCCAGATCCAAGTGCTGCTCAGTCTGACCCCACTGGTTTCAGAGTGTGTTCTCTTTACTGTGTGTCTGCTGGATTCACACAAATCACCCGAGGGGGAGGGGGGCTGTGGTTTTTGTTTTTTTTTTCTCTTGCGTGGTCTGACCCTATGCTGAGATAGAGAGCTAATTATGCACTCTGTTTGTCTCTGCAGTGCTGTGTGTGGAGGGTGCAGGTTGCCCGCGGCTGGTGTTTGGAGGTGGTAATAATGTGTATGGGGTCTTTGGGATATGTCTGACCTGGGCAAGCCCGCCAGCGTGAAAGACGCTGGCGTCTGATTGGCACTTCGCCCACACACACACACACACAGAGGCACACATACATTCTTCACTCAGGGAGGAGAATAAAAAGTATTCAGGGGGTGAAGATGACAGCAAACATATTGTATATATAAAGTCCATATAACCTGTGGAGTTATATGGACACACACACACAAACACACACAGAAAAAGCAAGTACATACAGGATCCACAAAAATCCAAATTCAAATTACAACTGAAAGAGAAAGACTCCTCTGTTTATAGGAAAGTACTTACAAATATGTAAATGCACATAGAGAACACACACACAAAATGTGGCCAAGAAAAACATGAAGGCAACTCTGTCACCATGGAAACCCACCACTACATCTCTAGCCACAACCATTTTATCTTCCTTTTAGCTCAGCAGTAGCTGCCAATTGTCCATATTTCCTGTTGGTTTTTGCTTTTCCTCTACCCTCACTCCCATTTGCCCCGCTAGTTGCTATTATTTCTAATATTTTCTAACCCTGCCCACCTTTGCACTTGCTCTTAGTCTAGAGCTCAAACCTGATGATCTAATACATAAAATAATTCTAGGAATAAAAAAGAGAAATCCCATTGAAAACAAAAATGTAGCAGTGTAGGGAAAAATCATGAATCACTTCTTTCATATAACTGTTTTCTTTTTTAGTCTCTTTATCTGGTATGTTTATCATCTTTTCTGCTAAGTAAAAAATAAGTAAGAATCAAACAACTGGTCAATCTTTTAGTTCAGCTTCTTCAACAAAACAGAAAGTGGTTCAGATCTGGTATCTTTGGCACTGGTTATGGTCAGAGCACACATACAGAGGACTGAGGACTGCGTGTTACGGTGAGCGTATTGCGTCACTTCCTGTTTACCTTGCTCTAGAGCTGTGTGTGAATAGTTTGTCT
>JBAJHX010000043.1:23087324-23105751 GCA_037176925.1 Amniataba percoides | reverse complement strand
TTTTTTAGATATATATATATAATTTTATGGCTGGTAGGTTGAGCAGATTCACCCTCCACTGGACATCAACATCACCCACATTTGGTGGATGCTAATTTCCAAGCTTCAGTGGCACACATGTATTGCTTCTCATTTCCAAACATTGTTTGGTTATTGTTGACATAAATATTTAGGCAAAGAAGGAGAGAGAATGACTGAGTAGCAAAAATAGTCATGGGAAACAACTGCAGTTGAAAATGATCCAGCTGGCTCACACTGGCATTTACAGAACTGATGATTAATCTGTGTTTTCGTTAAAAGTTGATGAACGAAATATAAAGGCAAGGACACACTGACCTTGCAAAACAAACCCCTTTCCAAGCAAAATTCTGGCAAGAGTGGAAGGTCAAAGTTGAAGCAGACAGTTGGCCTGTGATGAATGTATAAAACAGACAGTTTAGGTAAATCATTTGACCAAAACTACTTTTGTTTTCTCTCTCAAATAAGTCTGACTAATCTTGGAGTTTATTTTTTAACAGCTTTTGTTTCTTGGCCTCTCGGAAATCCTTTTTTAACAATTACACAAGAATACAGCATCGATACAAAAATGCAGTTATATAAGTAGACTCCTACACCTGTATGATGTCTCTGCACATTCCTGTTGTGTATTTATCTCTCTGCACATGTATCCATATCCCTGTGTGTATGTATTTCTGCATGTGTCAGTCCTTGGCTTTGCTGCTGTGTGGGGTCATACATCTTTCATGGCACTCCCTCTGACTGACTCAGATTACATGCATGACCACAGCCTGCACATACAGCCTGAATGCTCCACTCTGCTTAGCAGCTCTGCCACCATCCATCCATACCAATGCTGCAGCAGAGTCATTACCCTGTAGCACGGGGGACTCTTCTCTCACTGACTTGTTCTTCTCACTCAATAATCCGTATTCATACAGCATTTTGGATGAATGAGAGTGAGCAGGGTAAAGCAGTTAAGTCCAGCTCCATGAGCTCTGCTGGTTTTGATGTTTGAGGGGATTCTGTTGAGACCGATCTGGAGAAAGGTGGCAGGTACAGTACATTGTCTTTCATCCGCTAGAGGAGGGCCAAATTTTTCTGTTGCCTCAGTCAATGTCTCTGATTCTTCATGCATGATACAGCTTCACGCATGACTCAGCATTGGGATAATGATTTTTAATAGCTTCCAATGAGATGATGAAATTAGCTAGGAATAAGATTTCCTGTTATTGAAATTGAGGATGCACATATGATTATGGTCCATAAAAATCATACCCACTATTCTATATGGCCACAAGTAGAGACCTCTTTTGTGCATTTTACAGTTTGGGGAAATTCCTCATCCAACATGGCAAACTACCTCATCATTGGACTGATCAGCAATGAGAGGTAAAGGTTGACACAGTCAGTTTTTCATATGCTAATGCTAATTGCTTTTTTTCTCATACAAATTGCTAAAAAGCTGTCAAAGAGATGTGGTACGTGGAGCCACTAGACTAACAGCACACTTACACCAAGTCACTACATGCATCTAGGTCTAACTGGAGAGATATGTATTATCAAAAAGTATGAATGCATCTAAGAAAAATATTCAAATAAAATATCTTATTTTAAATACAATCTCTGCAGTAATCTAAATACATTAATCTCTCCAAGATTTGTGTAAAATCTCAAATCCCAAGTTTAGCAGTAAATTATCTGTGGAAGTGGTCACTGCCCACTGTGGTAATTAGTTGTTCTTTCTTTTAAATGAAAGGAAGAGGAATGTAAAGCCCCAGTGATTTCAGCATATGTGACAGAAGTAAAGCTTTGCCTGTTTAAACAATGTTTACATGGCATGACTACAGCAAAGAACGAATTTATGGGTCATCATCGTAATGCTCTTGTGTTTTGGCCAAATTAGGGCAGCCCCACCAGCTGGGCTCCAAAATTCTGTGGAAAGTGTAAATCTCATGGTTTCAGAATAAGATGTTCACATATAGGTGAAATGTTTGCACTGTGTGTCCACATACTTTTGTCCATATAATGTATTGGACTACACAGACCGTGATCCTCGTTTAGTGCTAGGTAGTACAGATCTACTGTCTGCTGTATTCAGTTGGCATTAGTATATCCACAGCATTAAACCTCATACTTGACCACATTCCAAAGCTTAACATTGTTTTTCTTCCAAGCACTAATATCCTCCTCCTCAACTCATCCTTATGCTAATCCGATGGCACAAGTCAACGCTTTTCATGCAGTCGCTCAGCACTTACTTAACTCCAGGGAGATTCTCAGTATCTCCCGAGTGCTCAGAACCCTGCTTAATGTAAAGTGTGACCAAAACATTTTGCAAAGGAGTCCACTGACCTCTTTGTAAATAATCTCTGGCTCACATTAACTGGATTTTACAAGAGGTGCTTTGCAGTTAATACATCTATTACTTCTCTCATTCTCCAGATACTTATCTATGACGCCAAAGTGATTTTGGTAATATCAGTCAGGCTCTCTTCAGTGCTCTCTGCATCCCTCATCTGATCCATCTCGTTCACCCCATCTCTCCCCTTTCCAAACATCATGCACAGGACCTGGAAATGCTTGCAATTAGTGATAGTCAAGCGAGCCATCGTGTGAATCACAGAGTGGCTCTTCATTATACAAGGCTTTTAGAGTTGTATGACACTCAAGGCCTCCCTAAAAAGCATCTTTTCGGCTAACAGCCTGTTTTGCTAAGTTTCTCTGCTTTAAAATATACATGGAGCTGCAGTGTTTTCTCCAGCAGGGTACAAGCACACAGATAATCTGTTTCTTTTTGATGTATCATAGATGGGGGTCAAAGAATATGTTTTGTGGGTGTGCCAGTAGTGTGGATGCTTTGTACCCTACAAAATATTTCATAATTCTTCAGCAGTTAGGAGAAATTCTGTATGGAGTCAAAGTCCAATACTGACAATTTCATGCTGTGGATTTGCTGAACTTGAAGAAAAAAATAACTTCAAATGTGGACGTTCTGCTGTGAGAGGAAGAGAATCATGAGGCAATGAGCTGTTTAAATATGAATGAGTGCTCTGTGAATGCCTTTGCTGTGATATTTAGACAGATATTTAGAAGAATGGATCCCAATGTGTTGTTGCTGTGTCTTTAGCAGTAGCTCAAGGGAGTGTTGCTGCTGTTACAGTGTTTTGCAAGATGGAAATTTTCAATAATGTTTATGTCTGGGACAGATCCTGAAACCTTCTCTCTTCATCCTTAGCATTTCATTTTAAATATGAGCTAAGACTTTTTCATCAAATATTCTTGGTAAACCACTAGTTCACTTTGCTTCACATGAACTAAAAAGAGTAGTTTAGAGAAACTAGGCTTTGCTAAAGTTCTTGTTGTCATAGGTTCAGTATAAGCTGTGTGTGCACTCAAAGTGCCATCATCTGTAATTCAGCAGTATATTTTAAGCTATGCACTCACACGTGGTTTAAATACTGAGCTTACTCTTGTATAATGGTCACATTCACAGCTATAACCCCGTAAAGCACTGGAAATATTAGAATATGATCTACAAGAACAGCCATGATACAAACACGCATTTGATTCCATTTATAACTATTAATTGATACTAAAATACAAACATGCAAAATATATAGTCTTAAAGAACTTTATTCTTTCTCTTATTCTTTATTCTGCTCCTCCAGCAGCAGCTGCAGATACTGATCCTGTTGCTGTCGTGTCCCTCAGCAAGTTCCAGCGTGTGTTTTCCTCTTCTTAAGTTGAAAAATAACACCAAAACACATCTTAGTAAATAAATATACAAGCACAGTATGAAGGTGCAGCAAAGTTGTTCAAAGCCAGCACTGCGCGTAGACAGAAGACACCTCCACACTACAGGTGACGGTGAAGGTCCTGGTGACTGTAGCCCCATATTACTGAAATCCATTTCATCCTGTACTGGTAAATGTTAATATCGGCGTCGGCTTTGTGCGATTCATTTGCAATGTGTGTACGCAGAGCGGTGGGTCTCCTCTGCTCTGCCTGCAGATGCTGTGACACTGAGACGCTCTGTGAGGGGGAGGGACCCGTAAATACAGTACAATACGAGTTTTTCAAGTCAGTCTCCAATAACACCAGAAACTCTCCAACAACACCAGAAAAAGTTGCTAGATTTGTCGCTTGTTGCTTTTAACAAAAGAAGTCAGCAAAAGATTTGAAAAGTCTCCAGATTTAGTGAGAAAGTTGCTAAGTTGGCAACACTGGACTCATACATACTGGACAACTCCAGCAGTAAAATTTTTACACCAATGTAAAACCAGGTACACATTCAAATTATGCATCCGAATTAGTATGCATCAGAATCTGCATTTTTCAGCTAATCTTAAATAAGTAATAGCAATAGCATAGTAATAGCAAATAGTAATAGCATAGTTATGAAAATCTTCACTTATCAATTAGCCAGGGGGCTGTACAGTAACAAAAACTAGAATTCAGATCACCACACAGTATCAGCAAAATCAATGAACTAGTGGAAGTCTACTGAGGTTCAAATGAATAAAAAAACAATAGCACAATGATATACTAAGGTATGATTCTTGAGTTATAGCCAAAAACTGTGTTTATGAAGTCACAGTGACCTTTAACCCATAACAACATAATTCTAATATGTTTATCCCTAGTTTAAGTCCCAGTGGACATTGTGTCTGTTGTGATGAAATTTCCTCTAGGCATGCCTGAGATATTATGTTTACAATAATGTGAAGGATATATGAACTACACGGGCAAATAATGCCTGTGGCCCTGAAAATGTAAAACCAAAGATGGCACAGGACTCCTTCCTGGAGGTGTTCAGTGCATGTTCGAACAAATCTTTAAAAGTGAACCTAAACTGAGCTGACTGAGTAAGTCTATAAAAAGCTTAAAGCTTAGGAGAAAACAGTGAAAGCCACAACAATTATCATAATCTGATAACAAAAATAATAGCCTGCTGAACTATTAACCCTCTGTGCAGGGCCTGGATAGGTCAAGCAACTGAATAAACAAACTCATTCATGAGTTTGACATATATACTGAAAGTAAGTTTTTGTGTATCTTTGAAAAAATGGCACTTTCTGTTACCATTCAATTTGCATTCTTGAAAGAGTCCAACATCAAAAATCCAGGAAAGTATTTTTCCTAAACTACGAATTGAAGATCTGCAGATTTTGTGTGGCTCTTATAGTTGTTGCATATAAGTCAAAAGGAAGTTTCTGGGTTATTATCACTGTTGTATTTAGGGTTCATAAGCCTGGGAATCAGTGCAGATGTTCATGCCCACCCTAGATTCCAGTATTTACAGCTCTCCATCCTGGAATGATGCCCCACTTCTTATACACTGGCTTCAGACAGGAAGGATGCATCTGACTGCCAAGAGCACCATCTGAAAAAGCAAATACGCACACAAGCTCATGTGCGTGCACACAAAATATGCATGCACAAACAAGTCAGAAGCAGAACACAGTTATTCCATGTAGGCACCATTTCAGATGCACACCCACTGATACCCAAACACGCAATATGGTGCACAAGAGTCACTTCCGTAGACTGTAGTGAGTATCCAAATCCGCTCAGCTCTCCCCTGATAATATGGGATTGTGGGAATCAGAAGAGGAGAGAGAGAGAGAGAGAGTGCAGGATTTGCGGGGCACCAATGAGGGCACAGGAGCGGACCATTGGCTGCGAATGAAGAGTGAATCCAGCGAGTGGGTGGGTCAGTGAATTTAAAATGAGAATAAGAAAACAGGATGTCTAAAAGAGTGATCAGTGAACTGGGTTAAAAAAAGGAAACTGAAAGATATTGGAGGATTTGACAGTTACAGTGAAAGAGCAAGAGAGAGAGACAGATAACAATGGAAGTGAGAGTGAAACGGAGTGCTAGAGTGAATTCAATAATGGCTGTGAGTACAGGAAGTAAATGCTGGAGTGACATTAAAACTTGGAATTGGGGGTTGATACTTAACTTGTCCTTCCATACATCATGATGGACTGAATGAGAGGGAGGACATGGAAATCTCTTCCTTTGTTCTTCATGCTGCTAAAAATTGGTTAACACAACAACAACACAAAAATATTTCAAGTTCATTAGAATCCAGTATGAAAGTAATAATGATTAGAGGTGTGAAAGAATCAGAGTTCATTTTTTTATTGTAAATTAAAGGACAACAAATATGTAGCAATATCTAACAGTAGAATGCACATTTCAAGAAGTGCAGAAATGTTAGCACCAGCAGTTGCATCAAGCCACAATTCTCAAGGTCCAGACAAAGTCTCATGATAGCCACCAACTGACAATGCTGACAAATCATTTTTCAAGAAGTTGTGTAGTGACAAACCAAAAATTTGCAAAGCCAGTACAAAATCAACATTGTCCAAATGACATTTGGGCTGTTGGCAGTATTTCTGTATCTGTGTTACACTGGAATTGCAAAGGAGCTGCATGAATGTATCACTAAAACTAGTACTGCAGTAACACCAGTACTTGAAGTACTTCAAGTACTTAGTGTCACAGAGAATCACATACAATGATTGTGTTGGTCTTTTGCAGTGGACTGCTACTACTGTATTAGTAATACTGATGCAGATTTGCCTGTTATAAATGTGAATTTTATGTAATGTCATGAATTCGCAATTCCCTGGCTCTGCAGAGCTATCTGCTCTACTGAACTCAAATGAATGGTTGTCTGCACTCTCTTCTTTGAGAATGAAAAACTGGAACAGTGATCAGACGTCACCCACTTGCAAATGCCTCCACTACTTAATGGAGAGAGCAAGCACACTGTACAAATGACCCAGCTCTTCTCTTCTCGAGTTGCTGGGGTGTGACTTTAAAAGCTGCAGGTAAATGACTGTCATGTTACTGTCTGATTGTTCATTGTTATGCTTCATCATTGTAAATTTGCTCATGTTAAAATCTCAATTTAATCTAAAATTTATTCTAATTTACTTTTAGAACAGAAAAAAAGATGAACCGCCAGTCTTATTTTATTATTGATGAGATGCTGGACACAGTGGATGAGCAGCCAATCCTCAGAGACATTCAGCCGTCTGTGGCTGGAGGTGGATGAAGGCACACGTCCATGTGAGGGAGCAGCTGGATCTGCTGGTCCACTAGTTTACAACTGAGAGGACAGTGAGTAATGACTGAATCTGAGTCATACATTCACGTTCATGCTGACTTTTTATTGTTTTCAGTTATATGTAAAATGAAGAGCAGCACATCTTCCAAAGTTCCTCGTCCTCTTGAATGCTGCTGATGTCAGCTAATGTTGTGGCAACTGTAAGTAGAAGAAAGTGTTTGATAACAAAAAAGTTTCAAAAAAGCTCTATGGATGAGACTGAGCAATTGCAGGATGACTTACACTAGTTACTGTTAGCAACATGTACAGATGCCTCATCCGTGGTTCAAGGCCACCTTCAGCAGCTCAATGTGTTTTCACAACAGCAGCAACAGAGTGGCGGCTCTGAAAGCTGCTGTCGAGTCCTTGGGCCTTGAGAATTTAAAAGTCAAAGTTATCACAGATAAACATGTACCTGAATATTTTAGTTCCTTAGTATCTGTTGAGCCTTTCTCTTTAAGGTGGCATTGTGGGGTGATGTTTGCATGGTGGGTGATGTAGTCTGTCAGGTTTGTAATATGAAGTGTGTGTGTGTAGCAAAAGCACCTGTACGTGCAGAAGACAGCACAGAGCCTTCATGGCTTGAGTTATAGTAGTCAGCAGAAAGTGTGACGATCAGCTCAGCTTCAGGTTCCAAACAGTTCTGAAAAAGGCCATGTACTGTGTTTGCTGGAATGAGTGAATAAAGCTTCTTTTCTATGATGCTAACCATTCTTCAAGCAGTGTTTGTCCAGCTATGAGCTAAATGAATCTGCCTAAAGAAACCAGAACATCACATATAAACTGATTTTGGTGATTAGACTCAAATGAAATGAATGAATGAATGCAGAACAGCTTTCTCCTCTGTTTCCCATTTTGTGCATTCTTCTATTTTTTTAGAGTAATTTAAAGGTTTGCCAGTATGAAACTGAGCGAGATGGCCAAACTGGACATGCAAATGTCTTTAGTTTGTTGTTTGAAGTTAACTGAATAATTCTTTATCTTCATCTTTAAGTGGAATCAGAAATCACTGAGAAACACTGGACAGATATATTTGTGTCTGTACCTTTCTGTGTGTTTTGAGAGACAGCAGCAGAGAAGCTAATTTAGAATGGTGGGTTTGTTGCTCCAAAACTGTTATGCTAATACTCAGTCTTAAGGGATACACTGCTGAATCTATCTTGTTATCCATCTTGTAAATAAATCATTATTATACTATTATTATTGGTGACAAACATTTCATTCTGTAATGAATGTTTACTTCAGGTTCTAACAGCATAAAAAGGTGTGGAATCTTTTCAGAAGACCTTGTGTTATGAATAACAAAATACTGTCACCAACATATATGCTGGTTAAAATCGAAAAAAAACTTATGTTAGCTGCAGACATCTCGTATTCAGTCACACAGTCACATATTTCTACCCATGAACCTTTTATAAAGGAAGTCATAGGGCCTAGCAGGAGAGCCTGGAAATGAATCAGTCTAATAACTGAGTGTAATGTTGCTGTCTCTCTTTTGAAACTGTCAGAAACAATATGTTTCTCCTGAACTGACTGACCAATGGCTGTTTCACAGATTCACAAACAAATGCAGTCTCAGTGTGCATGTGTGTGTTAGTATCTTGAGAGTTTGTTTGAGTCTTATCTGATACCCAGTAACTTATTCTGATTTAGAACAAGTAGTAAGATCACATGCTGCACTTTGACAGGCATAAGTTGAAAGCACTGTGTTGTAAAAACTGCCGCACACAAACACGTTTAATTAAATTGAATTAAAATGACTTTAACTCCCACAAACACATTCGCACAGAAACTTGAGACAGTTTAAGTTTATGACTAACAGCCATAATTAATAATAAACCCATCACTGAAGACTTACATTAAACAATGACTTAAAATACCTTCAGAGATTACTGAGAAGATGCTGAAAAGAAAAATACAGATCCTGGTGACTTACACTCCCCTCTCTGTGATGCTCAGTATCACCGTCCCTGCAGTTAAATTAAATCAGAGGGGTCGCAGCATTCCAGGTCTCATGATCTAAAACAGGCCGTTCTTTGAGCACAATCAGAATGACAAAGCAAACAATACTTTATGACCTTTTCCTGCATCAAATTTGACATTTCAAATAGTTTTTTTTAGATAAAACAACATTGTGAAAGAGGATTGTAAAGGAGGGCAACACAAAGTCAAGAGAAGAACAGGAAATCAGCTTGCATGCTCTTGTGTGCTCAGGTAAACTGGTTAATATGAAAGCTACACATTTTTCACACAGTAAGTGTGTGAAACAAGTGTGGACCGCTGTGAAACAACCCAACCCAGAAACTGAATTTGCTTTCTGTTTATTTTCTGTAATCCAGCAACCATCACATAAACAGACAGAAAAGTGTTTTTTCTTTGGTACAGATCCATTCAGAGGCTGATTTAGACCAGTTTGTGCTTTTAGCCACACTAAAAACACGGTTCTGGAGGTGGCAATATTGGTATATGGTTAGTAGGTTGGTTAAGAGTGAAATGTCTTTCAGTGGAGTTTTGTTCAGACATTTTGTTCCCCAGAGCATGAAGCCTTTGACGATCCCTGGAGTTTTCATTTAAAATGTACAGTTATTGAACAAAATATCTTGCCATGGTCTAAATCAATTGACATAAAACCTGCACAGAGACTCAAACAACAACTCTGATTGATCTGATATGTGCTTCTGCTGGGTGGAAAACAACCAGAGAACACAGCAGCAGACCTATTTGGATCTCTAAAACAATCGTATTCAGCTTTCACTGAAATAAAAGACACCCAGTGTAACATGTTGTGCGGAGCAGGGTGGAACCAGATGGAGGACAGCACTTGCCAAGATGAACTTTATTGTGGCTTACTGGCAGGCAAACATGCAGATAAACAGGCTGGGACACAGGCAGGCAGACAGGCAGGCAGGACCACACTGGCAGGTACAGAACAGGCAGTCAGGTCCAAAGGCAGGCAGACAGAAGAAGATGAAGAATCATTCTTTATTAACCCTGCTAGGGGAAATTCACATTTTTCACTCTGTTTTTTTTTTTTTTTACATACATAGGAAACACACACATGCACATGCAACTGGCAGAGAGATGCCAGAGTGGAGCTGCACCATGAGCGCGCCCTGAGCAGGTCTGGGTTTCGTGCCTTGCTGAAGGGCACCTCGGCAGTGCTCAGCTACCAGTTACCAGTCCATAAAATTCACCATGAAGTTTGGCCCGTGGGGACATGAACCGGTGACCCTCTGGTTCCCAAGCCAAGTCCCCATGGACTGAACTACTGCTGCCCCAGGAGGAGGCAGAGGCAGAGGAGGCAACAAGGGCAAGAGTTTAAGAAAGAGGGGCAGGGTTGGAGCAAAAACAGGCAACTGAACTAGTTCAGGAGGATACACCAGAGGCTGGCAATGGAGATGGCACCTTTCAGGAAGCCAGTGACAAAGGGGGAAACCCTCAGGAGACCGGCAGAGGGGAGGTTGGCGGCGAAGGAAGGTCCTCGGGTTCTGGTGTTGTCCGGGATTTTTTACTGAACAGAATTTGCATCTCAGTTAAAATCACAGTTAGTTTGATATATGGATCTTTTCACTTTTCTTCTTTTTCACCTTTTGTTTTTGTTATACAAATTTACTTTCATTGATTAATATCATTTAGTTCTTCCGTTGGGTTTCAGAGTCTCCCTGTTGGAGTCTGGATATCCTACAGTTATACACAGACTGCCTCCACCATTTGCTACTCAACCCTTTCCCCTCTGTACTTCTTCTTCTTCCTCTGGGTTTTACTTTGGCAGTGTCATCTGACGGGCCTGGTGCTGTGGCTCAGAGGAAAGCGGTGCTTTCAGGACCCCTAAAACATGAGCTGATTCACCAGGTTGGCTTTTTGATATATCAGTGCTAACAGGCTGTCTGGGCTCTGTGGTTGTGTTTTGTCAGGTAGTTAGCTACAGGAGGCGTATGGTGTGTGCACAGCCGGACAGCCACTCAGTGCAGTGGAAAATGGTGTCTGTGACAAAAGACATTTTTTTCTTCTACTGTCTTTCCCACTGTCATTTTCCTACCTCTGCTTTGTGTTTCTTGATATTTCCTCCTGTCTACCTACCCTCCATTTTTTTGCCTCTCCACCATCTGTGTTTTTCTTTTTTGCCTGACAGACTCCTCATAGGATGCTACCACACTACCAGATATTCTTGTTTTCTCTCTCCTCCACCTTTCTCTTACTTTAAAGGCTTTTCTTTTCTTTGCCACAGTTCAGTGGTACTTGTCATTTGCATCTCTGTCATGCAGAATATGGTGAAATGGGTAATTCTACAGCATAAATGGTATAGCCCATTATAATATATACTGTATATAATAATAATAATAATACAAATAAATACATTTCAGTGTACCAATATGTATTTTAATTTAGCTCTAATGACATTTTCATTAACACAATGGTATAAAGAAAATTCAACCTAATTGCATTTGTAATGGAATTTCTCCCCCCAGGATAAATAAAGTATTTTGATTCTTGATTCTGATTCTGATAAACTTTCAAAGTCCCAGTTCGACTGGGGCATTACCAACACTGAACTGTGAGGTAGGCCTAATACAGTTAATTCCTCCTCCCCTCAGATTTTGCCTGCTTTTGTTCACTGGCAGAGCAGACACTCAGAGGGTCCTGGCCATCAGTTTAGTGTTCAGTCAAAGAGGCTGGAGAAGTTCTCCTCAGCTGTCACATCTGCCATGAGCACCATCAAATATATTCAAATAAACCTCACTTCACTGAAGAGAAGTCGTGTGCCTCGTCCCTGTGCTACCAGCTTGTCTGCAAATGTGGCCAGCACTGTTAGCCAACTAAACAACTTTCAGCAGAATTGTTGTGTGAATTGTTAAACATGTTGACCACATGTTCGGAGAAGTTGATTTTACCAAATCCCACGGGCTGTTTACTGCTGGGAGGAGTACATTTGACCAGTGTGACAATGTCCTCTCTGATTGATGTAAATATTCTTCAGATTTTGTTTGCCTGTGTTATTTGACTTAAAGTCTTAGAGTGCACAGGAATGATTGAAACATCTCAAGTGTCGAAATTATGTGGAATTCAGGGGATATGGTGAAAAGAATATGAAATTATGGTATGGTAGTGCTTCATTTGCCCACCTAATTCTGGAACTCTTGGCTATAACTCTTGACATAACACGAGTGAACTATGGAGTGTGATTGAGTTGAAATACAGCCATCTTAATGAAGTATTATTAGTAAAGGTAAAGCATTTCTGTTCTTTTATTTCAGGAAATCTCACTCATGTGTATTTTCCTGGTAGAAACTCAAATTAAGAAAATAGCCCATAATGGGCCACATGTAATACCATGTGGTACTCAGACTGTGTAGATGACATCATACAGAAAGTGTTGACAGGTGAACAGTCTACATTACATTAAACACAGGACATTTAGTTTGAAAATGATCACAAACATTTCTGGTTTCAATATGAATGGTGAAAATAATGCAGAGAAATGTCAACCTCTTTTAAACTTGCTTGGTTTGTCATGAAAAATTGACTTTTGGATAATTGTAATAATTGGACTGATGATGACTAATGATACAGTTGACAGATCTGAACCTTAGCTGTTTAAGATTATGTTAACATTGGCTTCACTGACTATTAGACCAGACAGCTTGACATCCTAGAACACTGTATGTCTGAATTCAGAGCTCTTAAGGAAATTCTTTTAAAACTGTATTATTATGTGTATAAAATGAGATATTTCACCAGCTGCCAGTCAACTTCACTCGACAAATACACGAGCTGCATCAACAAGCTCTCTCTTAGCTACCAGTGTGAAACTGATGTGAGGCAATCATCTAAATCATTTATCAGGAGCAAAACCCATTACACTGCTGCTGTTTTCAAAGTTACTTGGGATGGTGTGTTACCTTCCTTTCCTGTGGCAGTGTTACCACACCAGAAGATCTTGTTTTTTTGTTGTGTCAAATTTAGCATAAATTGACTGGCTGTGATGTCGTACGCCTGCTGAAACTGAGAGCTGGGACTAAACATTTCACCTCCTACTGCATGTTAAGACAGAGTTGTGATTTATAGTTAAAATTTCAGCTTTCCTCTATTCTGGATTGATGTTAACTGGATTGATCTTTCAGCCTTCTCTGTAATGATTCGATGGAACATGCTACTAATTCTGTTTGATGTTAAAGCAGAACATGTTTTTACCTTTTACATCTACATCTCTATATGATTCTGCTGCTCTGATACAGAACTGTATGTCTGTTTTGTTTGCTAAAGTTACTCCATTATCACATTAAATTGAAAGTCTGCTTTTTCTTTCCTTTCACGTGACCTGAACAAGGTCCAAAAACCTACTAGAAATGAATAATTCTGTGTTTTTAAAGGGACACTAGAAAAAAATCTGCAAAAGGAGAAGCACTTTCTCAACAGTTAACTTTATGGAGATATGATGTTTTTATTGGGTGGTGTGGTTATATTTTCTGCTCTGTGGGCTGCCTGGTGGGCCTCCTGGGTTTGCCTTAAAGGCCTTATGACTAGTGGATCATTAGCAGCTTGGCTGGGACACTGGCAGGCACACACAGCAATACACACATTACCACACATGCACACCAACGCACACATATCCTCATTTTAAACCCATTAAAAATAATCTCCTCTGATCTTCAGTCAGCTGCATCAGCAGAACTGAAAGTACTTTTCTGCTCCCTTTTATAGCATTTCATCATATCATCACATCATGAAAAGATTTACAAATGGACATAAAAAAACATGGTCAGACATATGCTTAAGATCCACCTGCATGATGTTAACATGATGTTAACATTCTTTTGAGATTGTGATGATATTACCCAACCTACGTGTTTCAAGCTTAATTTATTTATCGTTCTACAACACATGGTTACACAAAAAATGCCAACTATTGTACAAGGTGGAACACAGTATGAGAACATTTCCTGAAACAGCTGAAAAAAGGGAAGAATGCTGCAATTTCAGTGTTCCAAAACTGTATTCAAAACCCTCATTAATACCTACTACTATCCTTATATGTTGCATAACAGGAGGAAAGGTGTGCTTTAGAATTCAGCAAAATGTAGTAGTGGCACATATAAGGTCAATGAAAGATACAGAAATAAAAACAGCTGTATCCAGGGTGGAGCAATCTGAGCCAGAGATACTTCCACAGCAGTAGTTTCAACTTCAGAGAAAAGTGGATGCTTTGGTAATCTAACAGCTCGTGAACATATTGAGTAAGAGTAAAAAAGGGAGAGACTGAAGGGCAATAATAAAAGAGAACATCCTGATGAGGTCTGAGCTGTCACGCAAACACAGATACAATTCACACACACAGTTACTGTATATTTTGCTAGCCTGCCACAACAACCCTGCATTAATCTTCCATTATATCTTCCATAACCTCCATGATTCAACTTTTCGGATAATTTTGGCCAAGGCTGAATTTCATGTCTTTGCATGTTAGTGTATTTTAGTAATGTGTATTATTTGTTAAATGAGTATAACATACAGTTATTAAGTGTATAGTTTCTTTTTCAATGATATGTGCATGTTGTGTCTGATAGATTATGAAATAACATCTGTACTGAGAGTTGTTTTTGTAATATTTTATCAAATCTTTGTAATGTTTACTCATTCCTCCTGTATGTGAACAGGAAGTACAAAATAAAAAAAATAAATAAAAAAACATTTACTATAATGCAGTACATTTCAATAATACCACAAACCCCGCTGAAGGTAGACATTACTGCGGCTGTTGTATCTTAAAGTGTTTTAGCTGAGTAGATCTAATAAACTGGCAACAAGGTGTATAAGGTTATTCAGCTAGTTAGGTTTTAGATTTTTATCTGCACGTTCACAGCTTGAAAACTAAAAACGAGCTTTGACTGCCTGTGCTGCAGATCCTTGCTCAGAGAAAAACATTCGAATCAAATGCGCTCACAGAGATTTCCATCACACACTTCATCACATCACGTGTCCCACAGCAGATTTTCAGCATGCTGTTATACTGTTCATCTGCACAGCAGACCAAGGAGGGAGTTTCTTTGATCCTCCTGTTAGGTGAATATGGCCATAACCATTGGATTTCTTACAATGACTTGACTTTTTTAACTGCTGTATTCTTTGTCAGTGAGTCTGAGCTTTCGGAAGTGTGTATGCATGTGTATGTGCTTATGTTTGCCCATGTTTGTGTGAGAGATGAAAGACAGTTGAGGAAAGTTATAGACCATAAAATGTAGTCCAGAGGCTGCAATAGAGTAGAATCCTGGGAAAGGTCAAGGGTCAAACTGCTGTGGCCTCTTGAGGGACATTAACCCTTGAGCAGTGTGTGTTTTTACGTACGTGTGTGTGTGTGAGAGAGAAAGAAAGTAAAGAAAGGTTGATTGGCATTTCAGAATCAAAGAAGTTGAGAGAGAGCAGGCAAGACAGTGATCCTGGTTGTGTGTGTGTGTGTGTGTGTGTCTGGGAGAGAAGAGTACTATTGACAAAACACAAATGGCTCATGATCTAGACTCCTGGAATGCCATACACAGCATGTTGAATTAGACAAAGCGAGAGAGACAGACAGTGTGTGTTGACTGTGAAATGTCTGTCAGCACGTCTGTCATCAGGTGAATTAGTTTCAGTACGCAGGAAGAGAGTGTGTATTACAGAGAGCAGATGGACGAACAAAAACATTTTAAGTGCACCTTATTTCTTCTTCTTCTTTGTATATACACACTCACACCTCGTCTCAGCAGCGAGTGTCAGCTGTTCATTACATCATATCACATCAGATGCTCTCTCTCCACACTGAGTCCACTAAATATACTAATGATTTATATGCATTCAGTATATCTGTTACGTCATGTAGACAAAACCTGTTAGCTCATTGCTGGAGATTTTAATGGGTGAGTACTTGCTATCTTGCTGTATTTGTACTTTTTCAACAAAAATCACATTTTATGTTGTGATATTTACACTTTCATGACTCGAAATGAGAGAAAGAAGAAGAGTTCTCACTAAGGCAAACAATTCCACTCCAGTAACATTAAAGGTATTTGCAAACATTAAGTAACCAGGGGGCGATGTGAATGATACCAGAAAGCTAAACAATGGCATTACTGATTGCAAATGCTGTTAACACATTCCAGGCCATCTAAACATTCTAGCTAACGCTGCACAAGTTTATAGCTGTGAAAACTATTAGAGCATCCTATTATCCGCAGACAGACGAGCCTCTGTGGGATCACAATAGCAGACCTGTGTCAAATAGCTGCCACCAGATTCCTAACATTTGTTATGACCTATATAGATGATCAGGTAGCATGGAAATGAGTTTTAATGAGCATTATATGATCTTTTCAACCATTTGGTAGAACACATTTTGGCACAGCTAACACTCTATAGAGGTATTGTTGAAGAGAACCACGTTACTTACATAGATCCTTTATAACTTCAGTGTATGTATATTATTTAGTGTATGCTGTGGAGCGTCACATATCAAAAACCTTTTCCAAAGTTGAGACAGAGAGCTAGAGGCAGACAAATCTTTTAGACAACTCAGAAAGTTTTGCATTTGATTGCTCACCAATCAGGTGTATCTGATCTAATCAAAATTAACATTGTACATAAAAGGAATGGGAGTTTTAAAAGATAATCCCAGGAAAATTGTCATCCTGCATTTTGAATCCAAAGTCTTCTTCTTCCAGATTTGCACTGAACTTTCTGCAGTCTGAAGAAAAAAATATTAAACTTGTGTTAATGAAGGGGAGGGTTTTATTTTCCTGTATCTTTTTGTTTGGCTGTGGTTACTATTCACAATTACTGCAAGCTGAACAGAATGATATAAATTCAAGTCTGGTGAATAAATGGTATAGACACTAACATATTTTTACAAACATTACAAAACACATTCTTTGGTTTATTTTTAAAAAGTTTCATGTTAATGTTAAACCTGTTATATTTTAGTGGATTCACACATGACTCATAAATGTCCGTAATTTGCAATTACAAAATGTCTTCTAATATTAACAGACAAATTCATGCAGAAAGCGTACCTGTTAACAGACATCTACGCCACTTGGCAGATACTCAGTTTAAAACAGTGTGAGTTTTGCTGTTAAGAAACTAAGAAATGAGAAGAAGAAAAACGTTTCTGTTTGTTTTGGTGAGTGTATGAAATTGATAACATAACCAGTTGACCTGTGCCATTTTGAAGTATGAACAATGTAATTGGATGTATAGATCTACTGTCCCCTGTCCGAGTCAAAATTGACAAAACAGTTGATTTCTGTACAGTGGTCTCACAGTAAAATCAATAATGTTAGCTTATATACACACAAACATCCACAGCTATCATTTCAAGTAGGTAATCCAGCCAGAGTTCATTGATGGAACTGTCGATCATGATATCCACTAACATATATGAAATAATGATTATCAGAACATAATGAATAATAATGGAGTGGAATAATAGATCACATCAGTATGTGAAATCCACAGCTGTGCAGTCCTCTGGTGTCTATGAGCTCTTTGTTTTTGTTTTACTACACTGCTTTAGCTTATTCTGAGTGCTTTAATTAACCTTCCAGCAGTGTGAACATGTTGCAGAGTTGGCTGCTGTCTTTTATTATCCTTTGGGCTCTACATATGCACCACACCTGACCGACTTCACTAATAATCAGTCAGTGATATTATGGGCTGGTTTAATCACCATGCCAATTTGTACTCTCCTGTGACAGTGAGATGTTAAAAATGTTAGTGATGACATCAGGTAGTTGATCTCTGGTTGTACGCGACCAGAGATGTTATCAGACCAAGCAGCTTTACTCATATTCACTCTCAGCAGGATTCTTCTCATATCTTCTTTTTTATTTACATTTTCCCATGTAGTAAAATATCCGTCCACTTTGGAGATGCACAATAATTCAGACAAACAAATTACTGTAACTCCTGATGGACATCGTAGGAGACAACACTCGTTGGACTTATTCATGTGAACTACAATTATTGAACCAATTCCATTTTCATATGTGGGAGAAGTAGGAAATAACCTTTTATGTTGTTTGCAGACACCAAGATACTCATGCTTGCAGGAAGAACCATCACAGCAGTCCTCAGCTGCTCTCTTTCCATGGATCAGTTCAACAAGGACTGAAGAAGGTGCTAACGCTCAGAAACGCCAGGATTTCTTAAGGAAACTTACGTTAGCTCTGTGGAGTTTTTAACCAGTTATGAAGTGGTCTACATTTAACCCTTTAAGCGCCAGATTTTTTTTCAAGAAAATATGTAATTTTGATATCAAGATTCCAAAGGGCTGTAGCTTG
>JBAJHX010000043.1:23029670-23071580 GCA_037176925.1 Amniataba percoides | reverse complement strand
TATGTTTATATATATGTTTATATATATGTTTATATGTATATAATATATGCGTATATATGTGTATTTATGTATTTTAGCATTGTTTGGGGAGACTTAAGAATTTCATTACCAATGATTACTGCCAATGGAAGTATTCACCACATCAGCTGTAACTGTGGCTTTTGTGGCTAGATAAGGTGCGTGGACAGTGGTGGCCCACTTGGTCTTTAGCTCGTCAATTTTCTTGCAAATAAAATATGAGGCAACCTTTTATGTACATGCATTGAACTGAACGTAAGCACAGTTATTTATAACATTAACACTGACTCTATTTTATTCAGGTGTCTCAGTAAGCCATGAGAGGTTGACAGAACGTGTTTCCAGTCACCTGTTTTTGTGTGCATTTAAATTTTTTTTTACACAGCTGAGGTAAAGATGATGATGATGCTTTTAAAAAAAAAAAAAAAGCATTGTAAACAGACTTAGCGAATATATTATGACGTACTTGAAGTGACTTAAATGTCATTCAAGTTCTGCTCCACTGAAGAAAAGAACAATAGCAGCTGAAGAAATCTGTGTAGAGCAATGTCCTCTAATTAACACAAGAAATGACCATGATGAATGAACATTTCTAACTTCACCCCCCAAAACCTATAATCATCAGGATACTATCCCAGGTGCAAGATATTTTTACTTCACTTTTAGAGAGAAAGAAAGATCTTCACCTCTGAGTCTATGTTTCTCTCTCTTTATCACTTTCTCTTTCTCCATCTCTTCATCTCTCTCTCTCTCTGTCTCTCTCTCTCTCTCTTCCACCTCAGAGGAAAAGTAATCTGGGAAGCAGATATCTCTCACACTCCCTCCTGAATAATGAATGGGGCTTGGGAGTTCTCCCACACAGTTCAGGCCCCTGATCAGTATGCCAAATACAACAACACACATCACTGCAGTAACATTAAAACCCTGTAAGTCCTTAAGTTTTTGGGCATTTCCCTGTTATGGTTAAAGCTGCAGTGCAGCCTGTCTGTTAGGGGATGTAAAGTGTCACAACCACAGAGCCCAAAGAAGCTCATCCCCCAGAAGCCTTTGCCACAACTCTTGTTTCTCTTGGTTTTTGGAACTTGATACAAGATACAAACTTTCCTTGCAGCACAGATATGTAGGCCCCTTCATTACCAGCTCCACCATAAGAAGCACTTTGAAGGCTCCACCAAGTGCATTCCTCCCCTCCGCTGACTTTTTCGGGCTCCAGTCTAGTAGAATTATTGATCAGGCTCCTCAGGGGGGAATGTGGAGTTGAAGGGTGAGAGGAGGGTGTGGGGTTGGTTTAGGAGAGAGTGGGAGCTGGGAAATATTCTCATGTTCTCACTGCAGGAGGATGCCCACCCATCTTCTCATAAAGGCGTAACCAGTCCTCATACCTAAACATGAGCAGGTGGATAGCTGGTGTATGGCTGGACTGTGGATATTGTGACCAAAGTGCTACAATAACAGATCGTATTTCTGTCTGTAATGTGAGTTCCTGAATATTAAATACACCTCCACTTTTTGGTAGTGTTCCTAGTAATATTGATCTTAATGTGAACTGAGGTAGCACATAGAGCGCCACCTATAATATAAAAAGAAATAAGGGACACTTAGTCAGTCATATTATTGAGTTCATCGACGGCCCCACAGTGAACGAATGAATGATTAAATAACCAGGGCAACAATTATGTTGAGTGGCAGACAGCTTTCCTGTCATTCTTTTCCTTAAATACTGATTGAATCCTTCTCTACTATCAGGTAATATAAGGTGGTGTGCTGTCTTCTTGCCATCTGTGTGCACATGATCTAGTGTGATGCATTATTGTACTTACAAATAAATGTAGTAGACTAGAATGTTTCATGTGAAATAGGTGTGTGTGTTTATGCTTGTGGGTACTGGATATATCCTGCTTTCCACTACACTATACCACTAGAGATAGTCTTAGAAAGCAATGCCTTTATGAAACGGACTGTCGATTAATGTAACTCTGGCTCCAGGTTCAATTTATGCACAACAAGGAGGGAGTAAAAAGTGGTAAAAATGTTGGTATGGAAGGTATCAGCAAGTTATTCATTGAAAAAAATCATTAATTCATTCGAAAAAAATAACTGATTATGTCATCTGAGGATATCACAGATTGGCCTCAGATATTACAAAGCAGGCAAACCTGGGGTGTTGAGTTTGAAAGACGAGAGCATTTACCAGGCAGAGACTGTTGAACGAAAACACCATAAAGATTTTTTATGGGAAATATATTGTTCATTGTTTTTTCAGTTTACTCTGTTACTCTGTATCTCTGTTACTCTGTTGCTTTGGTTTTGATCATTCCTTTTCTAAAATCTGCCTCGCAGGAAGTTTTTCTTTATAGTCATGGTTTAAACTGGGAAAAGATTGCCACTATAATGGAAAATCTACAGTAGGTACAAGACTGAATACAAACTGTGGTCTCCAGTATCAGAATTACATGTTTGCATGGCCAACACACAATACACCTTCAATCTCTTGCTGCCTTGTTGCAGCCATACACTTGTCACTGTGTTCATGTGTTATTCTTAACTTCATCTTGTTATATAGTGAAGTTTTCTGAGAGAAACTCTGAAGGGCAAAATACATTGGCAACACTTCCTTTTGGCACAAGTCCACATACTGATGGTATCTCAGTCAGTAATGTGACGCCATAGGACAAGTGTGAGTACTGTTTTAGACAGAGGCCTCACTAGTGCAGGATGTCATTTTACAACACACAATGTCTTTGTCTTCAATTGTTTTGTGTCAAAAACGAATTTCTTCGCATTCAGATTTATTTCAGCCCCCTAGTTTAATACCCATGAAATGACCAGTCTTCACCCACCTGTAGATTCCTTTAGCATGGCACTGGATTCATACTGACCTCTGACCTCTCTGTGCAGGGAGGGCAACAGAAAAGATAATTTCTCCCTTGGAAGTTAATTATATATCACATTATTACCATTATTTATGTTACAGGTGCTCATTATATCGGCTTTGTGAGGGCAAACCCTCACCAGCCTACTACTGCACACGAGTCAAACTAGAGCCTGAGAATTATTAGGTAAGTTTTCCCTCACGCAGGTGCACAAGCTCATAAACACACAAAACAAGATCACACACAAACACATTTGTAAAATCCCATTATATACACACAAAGCACTGTTTAGTGTAAACAGTGACATGAACACATAAAATTCCCACACACACCTACTGCACATCCATCCATTCAAGCTTGCAAGCTTGTGATACAGACTTTGACCACTCACACACACACACACACACACACACACGCACACACACACACACACATCCAGAACTCTCTCTCTGTCACATACACCCACAGATACACAGAGATCTGACACACTCTCACTAACAGCTCTTTTGTAATTAACTAAAGTAAAAGATTGGTGTGTGTGTGTGGGTCTCTGTGTGTGCATGTATGTTGTGTGCAGCAGGGCAGGCCTAGGCCGGGTCCACGGCCATGCAGACAGACAGGCTGGGCAAGTATATATTTACCCTAAGTGAGGGGAGTGGAAGTGAGGGATTAGTTACAACAACAGGCTGAGACGTGCTGAAGGAAAGGGGACATAATTGGTGCAGGAGAGGGTGGACGGGTGGAGAGAAAGACGACTAATATGAATAAGCGTAGCGTATTTGTCATTTTCTCTCTGTGTCCATCTGTTCCTGCTTCCGACTCAGTCAGGTGCCTGAAGGCCTTCACTCTATCAGCTGAATCAATCAGATTTTGTTGCATTTTGCCAATCCTCCCTCTATTGCTGTCAGCCATCATTTCAGTGTAAGATCACTGCCACCCCCCAACCCCCCTATCCCCATTCACCACTGGTTTTCATCACAGACAGTCCTTTCCTTAGTTCACTCTCATCCTTCCTCCACTTGTGTCCACACTCCACTAGGGGGATATTCTTACACAGCTCATCACTACCCTCTCATATTCTTCCTTTATCCTATTGTGCACAAGGTCAAGAAAAGTTATTTTTCTTGAAGCGCTCCTTTAGAGTGTCTTTTGTTTAAAACGATGGCAGAGTAGTAATTAACAAGATAACCTGTGTTTAACAAGTCAGAATGTCAGCTGTGAAAAACATCTTCTTTGTTTTCCTCCTTGCCTTTCCTAAACATTGTTTTCACACTCACTGGAACTATTTCTTCTTTGTAAGTAGCTGCAATTTTTACGGTTGACTTGCTCATAACTCCTCTTGTTATCCTAATTGAACACAGAAAGTTTTAGTTAAATTTGTAAGAGTGGGCATAGTTTCAGTCATTTGTGTGTGTGATGGGAAGAGCAGCAACACTGAGGAATCCTGTTTACAGTGAGAGTGAAGAAGGGTGAGAGGAAACAAGACGGTAAAGAGCAGAAAAGTGTAGAGCAGAAAAGCAAGGCCCCAGTGACTGCCCCAAGGGAGGAACCAGAACAGTGGAAAAGGCCAATTGGACTCTGTGACCCTGTAACTAGGAGATGGATAATGTGGGGCCCAAAGGGCCTCTGGGCCTAGCTGGTGTACAGTTCCTTTTACAATATTAAAGTATAACACACACACATACTCACATAACATGCACTCACCAATATATGCACAGAGGCCCTCCGAGGCAAACAATGTTTGTGATTTTGGGCTTAAAATAAATAAAATTTGAATTTGAATTTAGAGGCATGAAGGCACAAGCACATGATATATTTAGGCAGGTGTTCACACACACACACACAGACACACACACACACACATCCATACGTCTCACTGTAAATAGGTTGAGACAGTGTTTGTTGGTGTTTCTGATGAGGAAACTGAATAGTAGGGGTCCCCAACCCCCAACACCACACTGTTTCACAGACTGTTCTGGAAAGGAGTTTGACAGGTTTTCCTTCTATCCTCATTAACAGAGAATGTGGGGTCAGAGAATACTGGATGAATCAGCATTTCTTTTTTCACTCTCAGACCTGGAACAGTGTTGTTTGGAGCATTTTGCTCAGGGCAGCTCTAATGTACTATATTCAGCTCTGGACTTGACAAATTAGAACAAGTCCAAGTGTTTAGGAGTGGGCAGACCGCCATTTTGCTGCTGCTCTTTCTGCAGCATCATGATTTCTACATCCTGGAAACGTCTACTGCCCGTTTAATCAAATGGTCACATCAGTGTATCTTCAGCAAGGAGCTCAGCACAGAACCCTGTTAATGGCTGCTTGGTGTCTTTTATTTTTAAGTTTGGGATAATTTCAGAGAAATATATCCTTTAATGCAGTTTGTAAACAAAACCACGTATCAACAACCATGTTTGCTGAATTAAAGGAAAGAGAAACACATCCATGTTAAAAAGATAACATGTTTGTCTCTCAATCTGTACATGACTTCTGCTGTTTGTATTTTGTGGGAAATACAGTATGCCATTTTGCAGAGACTTAGGGTTATTGTCACTGGTCTCACAATGCCTCTCATAATGCTTTTACTAAAGTTATCTCAACTGCATTCCAGTTCAACTGTGGACATTGTAATGAAGCAGTTGGGGAGCATTTCAGAATATTCAATCAACTGAAATGTCAAAATGAAGTGTTCACTTACTTGCAGCATTTGGATCAACTCCAAAATCTCTTGATGGGAAAGGTGTTGATCTACCTTTTCTTCTTGATGAGGTCAGCGGGTAAGCAGGAGTACATGCAATGTTAATCAGTCTGATGAAGAGTAGTGATTTAATTACATCACTATTTTTACTGTTTTAATTTTTCTGTTACAAATTTTTACTTACCATGCCGATAAGTCTATCTAAGCATCATTCTGTTATATAAACAACAGTTCATTCATAGACAAGTATTGTAATATTTTGAATCCACAAGCTTTGGTATAATTTCTAAACTGATTTCCTGTTGCTGGAAATCAAATAAGGTAATTCACTTAATTGGAACAATTGAAGCGTGGAAAATTAAACATTAAATGCTAATGATAAAATCAGAACTTAAAATTTTCTAATTCCTAATTAAAGATTCAGTTTGCTGCAGAAACATCTGAAAAGTGTTATCAAGACTCAAGAGGAATAAATAAGTAAAGCCTCTCTGTGAAGAACCCATCACAGAACACTGATGTACTGTGTTAAAGGATTATAAAATCTGACTTTTAGGTCACGTCTTGAAGATCATAATGTCTTTCCCGGTGGAGTTTGGTGGTGTTTATATAAGCGGTGTATGGTTAGGTTGTTTGCCTTGTCAGACGCATGGTGTCAAAACAACCCGTCGACTAAAGGTTGGAACTGCCTGCGATACCAGAAAAGTTCTGTTGTTTGATCTGGATTCTCTTGTGTGGTCCTGAACCTGTGGCCATGGAATGAACTGTCTCTGCCATTTGATCATGTGCAGCCCCCAGTTCCCGTGACTGCGTGAGACTTTGTTAAAGTTACTACATGTAGCACTTTGAAACATTACATTATAGACCAACAGCACATTAACAACAAAAGCAACAGTGATATTAATGCTCTGTGTCACTGATGCTGTGGCTGCTGTTAAAGTGTCAGTTCAGAATACACATTTTTCACTCTGTGGAGTTATGAACTGCCTATGAAAGTGTCCCAGTACAATATTGATGCCTTGATATGACTCTTCACAGTGGGGGGTGAAATGGAGGAAGCGTGAAACCTAAATTTAGGTGAAACACTATCGCCTATGTCCACAGGGGCCGCCAAAATCAGCAAGTTCCAAGAAATTTAACTGTTAACTCAGTAGACAAAACTAATGTAACACTGTGTTTTCTTGTGTAAAAGTCATTTTGAGCCATGTGTACAGAAAAATCTTTAACCACTGACTTTGACAAGTTCAGTACATTATATAGTTCCCTATATGATTCTGTCATTTTACATTGTGTACCAGGTGAAAGAATAAAAGAAAGAATAAATGTTGGAATACAAACATGCACTTTAAAAGTATCTTTATTATGTGATTATCTTAATATTATCAGTATTATGACATCATCACATCTATACTGATTTTTATCCTGTTTCATCTCCCAAAGCAGGTCCGGTGAAGTCTGCACCACAAGCAGACTCTTGTTCTTATTCTGAAGCAGTTCATGTGCTTTTTTGTATTTGTGTTTTGTGGAATGTGATTTTTGGCAAAATATTCCCTCGCCGCTGAGATTAGACATAGTGTGTGTGCGTAAACAAGACGTTGATGTGTAACACATGATTAGAACATGATTTACACCTGCACAGCGTCTCCTCCTGCCAGCTCTAACCTATGCAGTGCTGCGTGATTGTTTGGGACATTGCACATTGTACATACATGTAGATGCATACACACATTCATACATGGTTTATAGCACATATGCTACTATACTGTGCAGTTTGCATGTCTGTTTCCTGTATAGTCCCCTTCATGTTTCACACATGGATCCCTGCTTTAGATCTCAACATCTTTATTCATTTACGTCAACAGATTATTTATCTTGGTAAATTCTGTCTTCACATGTTCTCATACCATCTACAAGCCGGTGGTGATAAATGTTTCTCTGCTTTGTGTTTCTGCAGTCGGGAAGTTCTCAGAAATTCCCGTCAAGCAGTCATACTCGGAACACAGTAGCTACAATAACAGCACAGCATAATTAAAATGCCTCAGGTAATTCAAGAGTCTAGTGTGGGTATAATACTTTGTCAGGTGATGTGCTGGCATTCTGCATTTGTATAGCCATCAGTCAGAGCTGCATCGGGCTGTTTTTAAACTCGCACGCTCATGGATGAGTCATACTGCATGAAGGCATGCTTCATACCTCATGTTTGCACGGACTTAATGTTAATTGGCAGATGACTGAACATTGCAGAGAAGCTGTCAATTGTCCTGCAAAAGCTGCTTAAAAGAGCTGTAGTTGACACGCTGTAGATTATACAGTACAGTGTTACTGAAGTGAAACGTGAGTATGAAAAGCAGCTGCTGTTCCTGTGAAAAGTCTTTCTAATCTATGGTAATAACTGGTCGTGTTAGACATTCAGCACAAGCTGTGTGAACACCGATGCTTGTGAGACTATATATATATATATATATATATATATACACACCCATCCCAGGGACACCAAAAAAGCCAGGTACTGTTCGGCCCAGTTTGCCATTTTGGGCTGAGCCCAGCTGGGTCCTGTAGACAACAGACTACTTGAGACTACTACTACAGGAGCTTGTATATTAACAGACTGACAAATGAGACTGTATGCAAAGGCCGAAGTCACTGGAAAAAGCAAGTACCGTATTTTTCGGACTATAAGGCGCACTTAAAATCCTTAAATTTTCTCAAAAATCATCAGTGTGCTTTATAATCCGGTGCACCTTATGTATGAATTCTGGTTGTGCTTACTGACCTCGAACAGATTTTATGTGTTACACGGCGCTCAAAAATCTGTCAAAATGTTTTAGTACGACTTTGGTAAGCTACAAAGCTGCACTGCTTGATGGATTGTTGGAGCATTACGGCCACCGTAGTCAGGAGCCTCACAGAGTGATACGTACTGTGTGTAATGCGCCTTATAGTCCGGTGCACCCAAAATAGACCATACATTGACAGTGCACCTTATAATCCAGGGTGCTCTATAGTGTGGAAACTTGAGTTGGTACTGTTTAGTCAAACTACAAATATAATTATAATAATTATAAAGAATGAACTTAAACACAAAGCACAAGCTTTGATAAAGAGCAGTTTTGTCTTTCTATCGTCCCACAGTGTCTCCTACTGAAACCTCTCAGACTCACCTGTCACTCACAGGACAGAAACCATGTAGTCCTTCCTGACCACCACCTTCCTGCCCTCCTGCATTCGCTCGCCATCCCACCTCATTCATTCCTGACCCCTGAGGAGGTCATGGGAGCCACACTTCGACTTATGAGGCCAAAGGTCAATCTTTCAGCCCCCTGGAGAGCCATGACTGATTAAAAAAATCACAACTTGGAGCTTGCTGGAATCTCCAGAGACTGAATGTATGTGCGTGTGTGTTTGGGGGACAGAAGTTGTCGTTTTTCGTTGCCATGATGAATGCCATGGAAACTTAGGCTGATTTCGTAGTGTGCCGTGCCCGTAACTAATGACATGCCTCAAGCGTTATTCCACCAATATAGATACAGCCAGGAATAATATCACTGGATTTTCTCAAATGAAATCACAAGGAAAAAGAACAGTCCTGGGGCTACACTGTATGTGCATGTTCTTAAGCATAATGCAGCTGAGTTGTTTTGGTTTGTGCTCTAACCCCCACAGCACACACACTCTAGTCTTTCAACACACACAAGTACTTTTTTCCCCAGCACTGTTCTCTCCCAGCCTTGGTGCGTAAGCTTAATTAATCAGATAATGTTAATTCCCTGCTTCGTATGGAGGCCTAAATGCTGCTCTTCTTCCATTGCCAGACCTGTTCAGTGACGTGCTCTATCTCTTTCCTGTATTCTCTTAAATGTTGTTCTGCGGAGGGACGTAGAGACTCACACAAAGCAGAGTTAAAGGCTTATCGCGATTGATTAAGAAAGAGACAGACAGAGCAGAGAGCTTGGCAATCATTTCCATTAATTAAAAATCTGAAATGCATGACTGCTCTCCCCTGTAGCATCAGACGCACCCTTCTCTTCCACATGGTACAAGCCAGTACTCCCCCCCCTCCCCCCCACAAACTCCTAAACCACCAGGGGTAGAATAAGTGCTCACATCCGTTATTCAAGTGGAGGTATCAGTACCACAATATAAAAAGTACTCAATGACCTGAATGCAGTCATTCAATGTAAATATACCATCAAAGTGAAAGTACCTGTTCTCCCTGTGACTGACATCATGACATTGTTAATAGTGATACATTAGTTTGTTACAGCTGGGCAAACTAGTGCTAGTTTTAAACTATTAGTATAGGGATTGGGCCCCTCCAAAGGGTCACATATACAATAAATCTGATCATTAAAGGTGCAGTCTCAATGCGTGCAGAGGACAACACTGACACAGTTACTCGAATGAGTTTGAAGCAGCACTGAAAGGAGGGCTGTGTTTTTTAGTTTGTTGAATTCAGATATCAACAAACTTTCTCAGTGACTGCAGAACACGGTTCTGCTACACACAATTTATTATTTTGGACCATTTTATTTGACCTCTTTAGGTGTTGGCCAGCTATTTGAACTAAGTCATTTGAGGAGTTAGGGTGGTGATCTATTTGAAAAGAATCTGAATTGTAACTAGTTACTGTCACATAACTGAGTAAAACTGTATAATATAGTACAAAATGCATAAAAAAGAAATACCTGACAGTAACTCAAGTGTGTCCAATAAATGAAGTTACTACTGCATCACTTCCTCAACTTTTAAGCAGTTTCAGGTTTTATGTTTACAATTTTAGGTATCCCCTCCACTCTCCCTTTGTCCCCCCTCTTTTCCTCATGCCAGTCTGCCAGAGGGTGGGGAGTGGGGGGAGGCCATGAAGGTGAGATGGAGTGACAGAGATGAAAGAGGCCATGTTTCGTTGTTTACATGTGGGCACTGGACTCACGCATGCAGCCATCTTTAGTTAGCCTCTGGATCACATGAAGCTTAAAGACAGCAGAAGCTTTTGGAGTACAAAGGGGAGACATCAGTGCTGCCTGAGGGCCTGCAGCAAACCAAACCTGTCAATTGAAAAGAGTTCAAATGCTCAAGATAATAAAGACATTGCTGCTTTATTAGTCTGGGTTGTGGTAGGAAAAATGAGAGAGAGAAGAAACCTCATTCAAAGCCTAAGAAATGAGTACATGCTACGTGAGTTACAGCAGAACTCCCTCTTTCCTTAATCATCATGCATATCGCGCTGCCAAGGAATGTCCTCCTAATTTCTCTGGCACCTGAATAGCTGAGAAACCTTTTAAGAGGGAAATCTGAACTGTACTGAAGTGGTCTTGGCAACTTGTAGTAAGATTTTTGTTAGTTACGTTGTGTTTTTCTTGCTAGATGTGGGCTATTATCTGTAACCTATCTCACCCTCATGAATTCACAGCTGAGGATGTTTAAATTCAGCATGCGGACATGTGCACGCATGTACACACCCATACAGGCCAGACCTGAGGGAAACAGTAGCCGCAAATGATTCAGAGTGTTTGTTTTGAACCTGTTTGAAATACCAGAGGGGTTAACAGCTGCAGTGGTGCTGAGATGATGTCAGGTATGTTGTCAGTCACAGGGAGGGACTGTAGAGCGGCTCTGAAATGTTGTTTTTAGTGACTGATCAAAGTTCTGGAGAGATGCACTCATCTGGCATACGAAAAACTATCCTGCGTTGTTATGTTTGTGCTAATTACCACAGCTGTGACATAGTTCCAGACGGTGATGTCTTATTTCCGGGTGTAAAATCTTCACTTAGCCTATTTATCTGACATTTTCAAACATGCATCCACCCACCTCAATCTTCAGCCTGTCATTCCACTGCACAGTTCACCTCACAGTAACTCTAATGTGGCAGCAAACTGACAGTTAATCAAAACAGAATTAGCTACTTTGCAAAAAGTCATATCTCATACCAGTACTATTGGTCTGACCTACGGAGGATGATTTGGGCCAAATGTGACAATGTTCTGTTTTAGTTTTGTGTTCAAAGTCACAATTCTGGGATTAAAGTATTTTTCAGCAGTGGGGGCAAAGAGAGGGATGCCGGCTGCCACTCTCGTGAACAGTCAGTGTTCATGATGATTCAGCATTTTTATGTTGCTGCTGCAGCTCACTCTGCAACAAAAAAACTATGTGATCTTACTGCATCTGAGCAGGAACCACCCATCATTCCAATGATCTATTACTCATAGTTTCTCAAAGTAAAGCTCACATGTTTAATAACAAACATTTTGTGCAGCACCTTAATTTGGTTACTACATCAAACTGTGACCTCACCAACATCTGTCTGTAAGGATTGACAACCTGTAAACCATTGGTTGCATGGCAGCTAGAGGCATCTTGCAAGTGTGATGGGAATTTAGTCACAAATGGATTCAAACTCCATTGTGGCCCCAAACCTTACACTGGATAAACTGGCACTCAGGCAGTCATGAACTTTGAGAACCGCATGTTATGAGAATTGAGTTTCTGAGACCAGTCAAGCAAGACAAACAGTGTTTGCTAACATGTTAACCCTTTAGGCGCCATGGTCGCAAATTTGCGACAAGCGTCATTGCTGAATTAAACGGGCCATAGCTGTAAATACGGTGCTGAAATTAGTTATCACTTTACACCAGGAGATGACAGACAACTGTGGCTTCAATCTGAGCAGCATATGTGGGCTGACTCAGATTCCGCGGACGAACATTCACTCTGTGACGATGATGTTCAGTCGTCAGGTGAGCGCGAGTCTGCTGGTGCGTCTTTACGCAGCAGCAGCGAGTCTGCACGCTGTGACAGTCACCAAGCAGCACATGCTTCACCACAGCGTGGCCGGGGAGGGAGTACATTTTTCTCAATTACAGTATGGCTTTACCTCTATCCATTTTCAAGCTACAGCTCTTTGAAATCTTGGTATCAAAATTACATATTTTCTTGAAAAAAAATCTGGCGCTTAAAGGATTAAAGAACATTTTCACAAATAATGCCACAAATTCTCTTTGCCTTTGGAGTTTACTTTCTGCTCTTATGTGAATCAAGCACTGGTAGATCAGGATTTCTTAACCTGGTCTTATCAGAGTGGAGCAGCATTTGCAAACAAAAAGGTGAATAGAAGGTATTTAGCCACTGCTGACTATTTCCTGCATTGTGTTTGATGTATTATTCATTATGTTCCTCATTCTTGAAACACAATATCCAGTTGTTGGTTGGTCTCAATGAAAAAATGTTGTTCCTCTTTATTACAAATTAAAGTTGTGGTCAGGACATTGTGTTCTCGCTCTTAATGTTCTTATGTTCTCTTTCTATGTAACTTAAAGTTACATTCCTCTCTATGGTTTGTTTCTTTTAACTTTTATTTCTTCAGTTCTCTCTCTGTGTGTGTACGTCTCCTTCATGTAAACTGTTTTCTCATTGCTTGGTCATTTGGTTGTTGTTTATCTGCCATTAAGCTTGCTCCAAGTTAGTCTGTAGCATAGTGTTCAGCGAATGTAATCTCCATCAAATTCTCTGCACTGATTGGTTGTTTTGATTCAGGTATGGTGCATTCTTGTCCAATGAGTTTAGAGGCAGCAGGTGGAGCAGAGAAGTCTGATTATATCACAGATTATCTGTCTCATATTCACAGACACACAGAGACAGTTACATTCAACTTTACATAACACATAATAAGAGGGGTAGGGCTACTTACAGATGCATCTTGTCAGTCAGAGGAACAGAAAAAACATGCACTGTAAATACTACTGTGTAGCTGGCTGTGGCCATAGTTTCTTAATACACCGAAGAGCCCGTTGTTTGCATGGGAAAGTGTCAATTACATTTATGTTTTTACTAGTTTAATTTAGAAAAGACAGGAAGGCTGCATTCTCGCCGTGAAGTCATGAGAAAAAAGAAGGAAAAAATGCCCCTGAGGTTAGTGCCGGGATTCTCATGGCTTCAATCATGTACACCATAATTGGTTCAAACTGAGGAGCAATCATTTTACACTTGCAGTCAAATGTGTCTTTGAACATCAAGGCGTGTGCTGACAAGAGTGCGTTTTTTTTTTTGTGTTTTACATACCATGCGAAAAGTCCCCTGGCTCAACCTAACACACTTCTTTAACACAGTATCATTAAGCTCGTCCGATATGAGATAAGGGCTCGTCCCAGCTCTGCTTTTCCACAGTCTGAGTGTGTTATTCTCTACCGGTCTTCCTTAGCAACAGCAATGAAAAGAAAAAGCCAAAATAGTCAGACAGTGCTACAGCCCCTCCCCTTTTCCAACTCTCCTCACAAATATATATTCAAACATATCACAAGCTTTTTCCATTTTTTCGTCTTCATTCTTCAAGTGGTCATAAGCGTGGCGTCCAAATCAACAGCAAGACTGCGGCTGGCTGGTTGGCTGGCCGGTCTGCCTCCGACACCTGACAGCTCTTCTCTTTCCACTCCAGCTTCACTGAATGTTATCTGCACAGCTGTATTAGCCAACATACCCATCCCGTCCTCCATGCGTGAAGCTTGCGCACCTCAATGACTATGAAAAGCCAGAGAACAATAGCATCTTGTGTCCCATTCCCGGTTATCTGTCCTTCACCTCTTTATTGAAAGAGCTTGCCTCATTTTCTATTAATTACACGAAAACAATGATTTTATCCAAAGATGGGCTCCCCTGGTAATTCTGGAGCCCCTTAAACCATTTTTTAATCTTGGTTATGAAGCAAGAACAAGGAAACTGTTGTGTGCTCTGGAAAAATAAAAAAATAAAAACAGCATTTAAATGACACTGAGATAATATGCGAGCAGTGTTGCATTGACGTGTGCATATATCTGAACTTTTTAATAAATGTACTATGAGTCTTGTGTGTCTCGCTGTGATAAAGGTAATAATACACTGTGTGACTGATTCAGTGAATGTTGTGTGTGTCTTCATAGGTATGCAAGTGTGCATTATTAGAGAGTGCCACTGCAATGAAACTACCTTATTATCCTCAAAGCAGAGTTAAGCATTGTCTTCAATCCTTGAAACGGGAGCTTTGCCTTTCAACAATTTTGCCTCCTTCTTCACACGTGAGGCCAAAGTTGGGATCAGGACCTCGATCGGCAGGCTGTGAGGTCCAGCACTCACACTTTACACTCTTTGATTTGAAGTAGCAGGTTGTAAACTACAACAGATTTCTCTCAAATAAAAGACCCACAGGACAAGCTTTAATTAATTCATTTGCGAGGAGGTAAAAGCTGAACTTCTTCGTACCAAACAGACAAATAAGCAGTGTTAATTTAGGTCATAGAGTGTTAAAATGGAAATTCGTGTACATTGACACCCATCAAAGTTAATTTAGTTAACAGCTGCCAGCTATAACAGCTTTCTAAGCAGAGAAGCAAGTCTGCAATCAACACCTGTCGACGCAACTGAAAACTGTTTTTTAACACCTTAGGAGTTACTGTATTTGACTCTGTAACAAAGGTTCCTAAGGGTTTCTATTTCTTTAACTAAACTTCTCCACTCTTCAAACACCACAACCGCCAATCACCTGCTGTGCTATTTATAGGCTCATGTTGTGCAGTCAAAATGCTGTTCTAACCCACAAATCCTGATGTTAAACTCCAGTGGTGTTGCAAAGTTTTAAAGAAAGACCTGGGAGGCCATGTCCCTTCCCGAGGTCATCGTAATGACATCATGAACAATGGCTACCTTGTGCTCGATTTCTCTATGCTGTGGTTGAGAGGATAGGTAGAATTCAACAGACAACACTACCATCTTGAAGAATTGCTTTGTAATTCAAAGTTAGTACTCAACGTAACACTGTCATTTATTACTTTAATATTATTTTTATAATTGCACAATTAAACTGTACACATTTCACTATCATTATGATTATACTGTGTAAATTCTGCATGTCCCATAATGCTACTCAGTTGTATCTTTTGATAGACTTTCCCTACATTGTAAACACACACATCTTTAAGCTTCCACATCTCCAGTTTGTAAAAGAGGCTTCTGCCCAAAGTACAAATATCTGATGACGTCATCATGACATCATCATCTTCTCACACTCACAGAAGAAATTAATTGTTTGAAATTGTTTTTATTAGCTGTATATAATTCTCCACAATGAATAAGCTGGCCATGTGAACATTTGGTGGAGTGTCCCTGTAGTCAGTTTCTGCACAGAACAGCTGAAACATGTTTCACAGTGTTGCCAGCAGAAAAATAAAATGAGAACTAATATAATATATAACTACATATTGCTCTGTCCCAATGTCACCACACATTTTTGTGGCTGATGACTCATGGCCATTTCACAAATTGTGATATTTGTGTTGTGACTAATCTACTTTAAACTGTGTAATTAAATTAGCCTTTAGTTGCACTGCCCAGCTTTTATTTGCATACATCAAGCTGAGCACCGACCAAAATATTCTCATTCCGGCGCAGGGAATGGAGTTATGTAATGGAAAATGTGTCATAAACTTCATCCTTCTTGTTTGTGGGATAATGTTAATTCAGGCAAGTTCTTAAATGCCTGTTCTGCACTGGGAAAAAAAACGAAAAAAAAAAACGTAGTTCAACAGCAGTAAACTTTCTGAGCCGGGCCTTACTCTGGGCAGAATCTGATTCACAGCTGTGTGTCCCCAAAACACCATAAACACACTTTTACAAGGTGATATGTGTTTGACTGTGGCTTTGCAGTCAGTAAAGTTTCCAACTCCTCCAGGGTAAATAATGAAGGTGGGTCCAGGCACAGTGACGTGCTTGCCCCTTGCCTCCCATCTGGTGACACACTCATATACGTGGTCACACACACACTCCCTACCTGCTTACAGTTGGCATTCCTCTGTACTCCAGCTGAGGTTGAACAAATATATAAAAGGTTTCTGAGGCTTTGACACTGTTATAAAAATGAGCTGGGCGGGGCTGCTTCTGGTAGCTGCGGGGAGTCATGAAAGTAAAATACCTCCCATTGAGGCCAAATTAACGTCTTGGGAAATTAAAATCAAAGTGTGTGCGAGTATACAGGTTGTATGTGTTTGTGTGAATTAGGGGGAGTAAGTCAGACAGCAGGGATTGGTTTGTCTCGATCTCACTCGGTGGTTTGTGAATGTTTAGTCTCGCAGGAAGGGGTTGGGGGGAAGTCCCCCATTCCCTCCCTCTGTTTTGCTTTTTAAACAACTTGAAGCATGTCAAAACCTTCGCGGGTGTGAAGACACTTGTTCTTTGTGTAATGAAAAGAGTAGTGATAAAATCTAAAGTAGGACTGCTTTATTAAATGAATTATAAAAATGGACACCGGTAAGATCAAACTTGTTAAAAAATCACCCATGAATGTCTCCTGTCCTCTTTTTTATCGTCTAGAAAGAGAATCAACCTTTGCTGCAGAACGCCAGAGTTGGCATTTTTTCCCGGTAATGTCATTCAAGAAAATTACACCTTTAAAAGGTTTTACAAGCTCTGCTTATTTTTCCTCTTCCTCACTACACACACAAATGCACAGTGTAATGTAGGATTCTTCATTTTCTTATTTTTCTCTCTGTATCCCAACATTCTCCCCTTGTGCTCTCTAACTCTCATGTTCTCAGCAGAAACTTTCCTTTCCACCACCCTCTCACTTCCTCCTAAGAGTTTTAATGGACCCATCTATCAGAAGACAGGTAACAGCTCTCAAATCACACCATGCACACACTGTCATTATGGCTTGACGAGTTATAGAGTTACTCTTCATTAACCTCAGCTGAAGCCAATGATCATCCATCCCATACCCCACTATGTGCATTTAGCTAATTAATTAGTCCTGCTGCAGCACGATGTGTATACATGTGGGGGGCCTATTCATAGAAAACACATCTCCATAGATTTGGAATATATTAACTCACCTAATCTCCACTGGTATCAAAGCTATTTCCAGTGTCTTCCTGTCTAAGTGTTCATGTATAAAATGGTCTGTTGTCCTCCTTATTACCTGTCACACTCACCCTGACCTAGTAAAACCTGTCAGAGTAAAATATATGCAGGTCTTGTGTATTACTGTTTGACTTACTTTGAGTATTACAATAGTCTGAAAAATATTAAGGTATGGTCAGTATTTGGCATTATGTTACCAGTTACACATAATGCATATGATGTATGGAGTAAAAATATCAAACAAATCTCTGGTCATACTAACAACTCTACACTGAATTATAGCAGTCTTTGGAGCTAAATTCTAACGTCAGCAAGCATGCTCATTGTGAGATGCAGATATACTGATGTTTGGCAGGTAATCTTTGCCATGATTACAATCTTACCTCAGCCTGTAAAGTTTTTCTAATTAGCATGTAACAGAGAGGATAGTGTGGTGGATGGACTTCCAGCTGAAACTCAATAATCTGATCAAGGCCCATAAAAGACTATTGCTAAAAACTGTTGAAACAAAGGCATACATCTTTATGATAATGAAAACAGTACTGAACTAGACACTGTTTAAAAGTCAGGATCTAAAGTTACAACATGATTTGTAATCAGGTTGCAAGGTAAAAATCCTAGTTCTGTGTAACCAACCAACGGTTACACAGAGCTGTTACCATTTGTTTTCAGCAATCAGACACTGCAACCATGCTCAATACAAGCGCATGCTAAACCACAAAATATGACCAAAATGACATTATGCAATAACCAAGTAAAGTTCAGTGTGAAGTTTCTGTTCCAATCTCTGTGTTCAGGATGTAAGTTAAAAGACGATTCAACATCAGTATCATTCTAATCTCACAAAATTAAGTTTCAAACCCAGACCAACAACTGCCATCTTGATTTTAATGTACTTTATTTTAGTTAACTGTATAAAAGTTCCTTTACAAACCCAGTGTAACTACAAGGCAAACAGACTTATTAATGAGAAACGATGATTTTATGTCACAGTGGAACATATGACGTTCGACTGCATGTGAAACCAGCTAATATTCAATAAACACTTTCATCAAACTGACATCCTGTGTCAAACTGCAGACTGTGTACCTGTCTGATGTGGCGAAAGTGACGTGGCATGAATGCAGACGGGCAAACAGGAAGTCTGTTGTTTTGACTGGAACCGTCTTGTCTTTTGTGTGCAGGCCAGGAGGAAGCACAGATTCTCTCTCCTTCAGATCCAATCAGGGGACAGGAGCCAGTGTGTGTGCCTGTTCTTACTGCACCTTTTCAGGAGTGAATGCTGACTGATAGCTCACATGTATTCGAGGTGTTGGCCCATGTGACTCCCAAACAAACAAGTTGGGTTAGTAGCAAGTGTAAACAAGCTGAAACCACAGAGTACATTTACCTGTTGAGGAACAAAACTGTGTTTCTCCTTGTCTCCAGGGCAAAACAAACAAAAAAATAATTATTCAAGAGAAGTGAACATGAAAAAGATTTAAAACATATCCAATCATTAACTTACTAAAGATCCAAATGATTACAACTCTTACTAGTACTAGTGGAAAAGGGGCATACAAAAATTGTCACATACAGAGTTTCTATATGTAATGTATTTTTTTTTGTGCATGTGAATCAGTGGGTAGGTAATTATAACAGAATGTAATCTCTAATTTCCATGACTTTGCAAATATAACCGAACCATATGTATGTATTTCTCCTGCCTGTGTCTGCGTTGGTCTCACCGCGGCTTTGTGTCCTTTCCTGTGAGAGCTGATATGAAAAAGATGGCCACACTGTTACATCTCTGTGATTATGTTTATGCAATGTACATATTTGAGTTAACATCAAACAGAAGTGTAAAATGTGATTATGATGTTTCGGATTAGAGAACTGCTTCATTTTGCAATCAAGCGACAGTCCAGCTACAGCAGTGTGCCACAGCTCACTTTGAATGAAGTCCTAAACTTTGAGGATTAGCACAGGCTTTATGAATGCTCTCTAGCTGTCTGTGTGTGAGAGTGAGTGTGTTCATGCTTGTGTTTATGAGTGTGTCTGCGAATATGAAGGGATGTGTCTGTGTGTCAAGAGGTACGTGCTCGGGCTTGCAGAAGAATGAATGATTAATCGGCACTGCTTTGTGAGTAATTTAAATGTCAAGCTCTCTTCCTCTGCTTTTTGCTAACTGCGTTGTGTGTGAAAAGACCTCCCTCCTCCCTTTTAAACTGGGCCGGTCAGGCAGGCAACATAGCTCTGCTGTATTTCAAAGTGTCTGTAGGTCGCTCTGCTTCTTATTACTCTTTGATCAGTCTCAATAAATCACAGAGCAAAGGAGTTGTCGGCACAGTGCAGGAAAAATCCTGCAAAAGCTAATAAGAAACAATAATACTTAGAGATTATTTTATGTAATTGTTTTTTCCTTGTGTGATTATACTGAAAATGCCATGAGTTCATGCTGGTTTCCAGCTTTGATTAAATAGACAATGGAAAAAAATGCAGAAGGGAAATAAAAAAAAACAACACAATCCTTGATAAGCATCTGTGTTTGAGTCACATTATGATTTGAAACAGAGCTCAGCAATTATGAATCCAGTGATTACTTCCCTTAATATCAGAAGTATAATGAATTAATCACAGTAATTACTCAGTTTTGTTTGACTTCTTTTTCTTTATGCAGACATCCTCTGTTTTCACCCGAGGCACATAAATTAAAGTAAGACCAAGATCAGTGCTCAAACATGTGATAGCCATGCAAACTGAAAGGGGGACTTCCCATCTGTCCGTCTTGTCTTTGTTGTTGGATGAATACTGTTTTCAGTATCACTGTCTGCCATCAGCACTTAGCATTCACAGTTAAAAGATTGTTGTTCAAAGATAAACATGCAGTGAGTAAGACAGACAGTCAGCACTGTCCTCCAGATGCAGACATAACCAATATGCACCTGCAGGAGCATGCTGTCAAAATGATGTGGCAGGTAGACAATACACCTGTGTGATGAATTGTGACTTAACTTACACATGTTGTCTATGTTAGTGTGATAAGAAGACAGAGTGTTCTTGTGATGGTATTCTTGACAGATATGCAAAGATGGAGCCATAATATAAGTTCAAATATGGCAAGAGAAACAGATGGAGAAAAAGTTGGATTACAACATAGAACACCTACAATGGTAGGACTCTTGTAATATTACACAGATGGAATGATCAGAATCAGTGGGTGACTGAGCCATCAAAAGGATATCACTGGGATGTATAAGAAATATGCTTAGAATTTGTGATGAAGGCGTGTTCAAGCTTAAAACAGAGTGTTAGGTTGCCCTTAAGCTTTGTTAGTGAATTAGAAATTGTGATATAAATAATGATGACGTGTTTGCGGTTGACAGTTTAATTCTGCCACTAGATGTTAACATGTGTGGCATGTGCACACATTTGTAGCTGAAACGCTTTGCAAACTGCAACTCACAGCCAATGCAAGACAAATTGTTGCTCTAACCCTGTTTACTGTGTAAGCTTGTACACATGCACACGGGCCTTTGATGTTCTGATTTGTACACACAGACACACACACACCATTGAATATCTATTTAAATGATTACCTGTTTTCCTCGGGGCAGCCTGTTATCAGCAGCACTGGGGCGCAGCTCTGGCCTGAGCCATGTGAGAGCCGGAAACGCTCGTCACCTCTCGCCCTGCGAGTCTCTATCTATGCCGGCTCAGAGCTGGTGTGAAAATATTTCATCTGAGAGAGAAAACAAGGTTATAAAAGTGTGGGATACGGGGCCACAGGATGGACTAAGTTATTCTTCTGGGTTAGAAGAACAATACTGTTGTGGCCTGGCATGGGGATGATGTGCTGCCAGGATTCAGGATAAAAAAGCATGAAAAAGCATGTGCAGCGGTGAATGTGTGTATGTATGTATGAATGTAAGTGCGTTTGTGTGTTCATGTAGTGAGGTCTGAAATGGGGAAGAGAAGATAGCATAAAGCACAGTCACAAAACATCAAGGAGTCATGATGCAGACCGCCCCTGACAGTGCAGACAGAGCAGAATAATATCAGTTCTGTTGGGAGAGAACGGAAGGAGAGAGGTTATTTTATCTGTCAGACCAACAGAAATGTCAAACTATCTGGGAGAGGGGACAAAAAAGATATGGCAGCAGGTTGAAGTTTGTGATAAGTGCCATGTTGGACTGATGTGAGAAGGGGGAAAGGGCAGAAAAGAAAATGAAAAGATTTGAAAAAAAGACAGACAGCAGAAAAAGTGAGTTTATTCTAATTATCATCTAGACACCTGAAGCGTACATCTGGAATTTTAAATAACTAGTTTATGATCATTTTAAAAGTCATAGTTACACTTCACACTTAATTTTGCATTGGTGTGAAAATTCCCAGCACCTTCAGGTTGAATCACTGCTCTTGTGGTATGAGGAACTCTGTAGTGCTCGTTTGTCAAAGTCATAGAATGACTGACATTGTTTCCATAAGGATAAACAAACGGATTCCTCTTCATGATCATTATAAAGCCATTGAGGGAGACCTGGTGACGCTGTGTTATGACATGTGCAGCTCTCTTCCTGCCTCCTAGACAGCAGGAGTGGTGGGAACCTGGAAATTATGGCTGGTCAGCACTTCACTGTGGAAAAAGAGGCCATTGTTATGTCAATCACTTTGGCATGAAGAACACACAGTGTTTGACGTTTGACAAGCTGAAACACACATGGTTCCAGGTTACGTCCAGGGACTTATTTTAGATTTGCACTCGATAGTAGTATTTCCCAATGCTTTAGGTGGATGTTTGCTGACACAAAAAAATAAATAAATAAAACACACTACAATGGAGTTACAAGCAGAGACAATGGTTGAATAATGCATTTGTCATTTATTACACCTTCTCTGGATAAACAGATACTGAATAATGATACAGCCAAACAACTGTAATAACAGAAAATAAGAAGTTATGATTGCCTTATATACTGCATGCTAATAAACACAAAGTGCACTTGCATGAGCCATGACAGTACAGTCAGCAACATTATTACATTATTATTTTCAATACAACAAAACCTGGTCCTCACCAGGACCCCACTGGACATGTAAACACACTTGTTGTGTACACATGGAGCTAGGTGGCTAGCTAGACATGGAGTGCTAACTGAGTTGTATGTATGTTTGCTGCACAGTTAATGAAGTGCTGAAGTGCCAAACACAATGATTTGTGCAATGGTCCTGATCTAAATCCTATGATACTGTGTTTGTGCTGATACCAAGGCCAATTCACTACTTATGTTTCCAAAATAGCACAGCTGTCCAGTGCACTCTCAGGGTCATGGAATCAGTCCAATGGTAGGTACATAACCTTGAACTCAAATAGAAATAGCTTTCGCAAATTGTAAAGCACTGTAAAGGTTAAACAATCTTTTACTGTACTGATTCACAGCTACAGAAAGCACATAAATCTGTAATAAACACAATATACCAGTTCGTTGTCCAACAGGTTCATCTCTATTTATAACATCCAAGGTCTGCTTGCAGTCTTATCTGATACTACTCATTATCAGACATTTATAAATGGGCTCCAATGATAAATGTACACATCAGGGTCAGTAAAGTGCTGCATGAGTGACATGAGTGACTGTTTTTGAGAGGAATTTGATGTGCCCATGTGGGTTCATGTATCTTTGACATTGCAGGATGACAGCCACCAAAACTCCACAATGACTGAGTTACTGGTCAGTCTGCATTATCTCAAGTTTCTACAGATTTGTTCAATTAAATATATTTATATGAAAGAAATGAACTATGACTAAAAGGCAATAACTGATCTCTCTCTTTTTTATCCAGACCAGCTGAAACAAGCTAGAGGTGTAGATGTAACCTTTGATGACACTTGGCATGCCTTTCTGCTTTAACATGAGCAGGAGAAGCACAGAAACTACAAGTACACTTGTGCTACCATTTGAATCCTATTCAAAAGAGTTTGCACACATTTTCAACTAGTTTCAATACAAATGATCAAAACTGTATCAACAAATCAGACCTAACTTTACCGGACATAACCTGAGGCCCTGTGGATCTTGGATGCATGGCAGGATAAACTGCATAGTACTTACATGGCTGCCAGTGTCTTGTGATTAACTAAATATGTTCTTTGTCTATTTTCAAAGGCACCCTCTGGCTAATTCTTTCTCCTTTAAATAAAAGGTTAGAGTTAAATACTGGGTGTGTGACTTATTAATGCACTCCAGTCCTCTCTTTTCTCTGTCTAGATCTCACTCTGTCTCACCATTGCTGTTATCTCTCCACTCTCAGAGCGTTGGGACCTTTGAAGACATGAAGAGCTCACAGAGGACCCAGAGCACCATCGATTTCCACCTGAAGTACAGATGGCTTGTCTGCAGGGTGTCTGCCCATAATCACGACAGGGTTTTGATAACCATAATAATGATTGCTGTGGTGAATAACAGCCTGCATTAGGCTGTCTGTGCCGGCGAGCCGAACATACAGACAGCTCGGCCGGTTTGAGTAATCACAGATGCTGAACAGATTTCTGCACTCTCTCTCCGTTCGTTAAGGAGTTATGGGGCGTGACTTCCCCACTGTATGCAGCATGTTTCATTGCATATATGGACTGCATTCATGACCCATCAGGCAAGTTCACATCAAATGTTTGTCTTTATTTTATGGATATAACGGACAGTGACAGTGACAGAGAGAGTGAAGAGAGAAAGGAGGACGAATCATTGGCTGAATATATGTTTAAATATGTTTATTAGCACCTGGGGCAGTGTTTGAAACTGACTGTAAACCAGTAAGAGTACATTACCTGGTTATGCACAGTTAATCTGCTCTGAACAGATACCAAAGTATCAACAGTCGTGCACCACTACCACCACCACCCAGTAATGCAGTCGGCTGTGCACTGACACAGGTGACTGACATTCAGTGACAATCATAATCAGTAACCTTTAATCAGTCTAAGCTCGACTGCTACTGTTCCACTGGTGTTTTTTTTACCTTATGATCTTATACTAAACCCTTGATGACAGTAGACTGGAAGCTGAGGAGTTTTTCATTTTTCTTCTATTGGATTAATACAGTGTATCATTTTGTTTTTAGCTCAACTTATAGGTTCATGTATGAGGAGTATGCATAATAGTAGATAACAATAACTGTTTATGTCAATGTCCAGTTTAAACCACACCCACTTACTTTGATTGGGTCAAATACAGATATTGTTGTGACATGAATAAATAGAAATACTAGCCTTATGTTTCACCCCTATTGGAAATGACTGGCTCTGTGACTAAAACTCTACAACCAGTTTCATAGTCATCAGAATAAAACACATTAAATGTGTAGTTTTATTTTTGATTAAGTTGAGGATGAGTCTGCATTCTTTCTCCCACCACCTTCCATCTAGCATTTAAACCAGCTCAGCGTGTTCAGATCAGATCCTGAGTTTATTAAACAGTTACTGACACTATTTCCTCCATTCAGCCCTTTATTCGCTCATTGTTCTGTTCAGTGTTTGACTCACACTTTGGCAGTGACTTCAACAATACAGTGACAAGGTTGCCCATATTTCCCTGCTCCCAGCAGCACCTGAGCAGCACCACGGTAGGCCTAAATCGAAGGCCAACCTTTCTGTTTACAGCCCCCGTGTGACAGCGTTGAAAAGAGAACAATGGTGCCTATTGTGGTGCAGCACAATGCTGCTTTAATATGCTTTGACAAGGCGTGAGCACTACAAGTGATGGTAAAGCATCTGGGTTGTCACTGAGATTATTAATGACAGCACTGTCTAATTGTATTATTCCCACACTTTGTTTGTCTTCTATCGCGACATGTTGCTCATAACATTGTTGATGGACGTGTATGTGTGCATACCTGGATTCTGCAGGGTTTACAAAACATCCTGAACAGATCAGAGGTCAGAGACTGTCTGAGAGTCGTCTTAGAGCAAATGAGACAGGAGCTTAGAGCTAATACCATCCTGCATTATAGTCAGCAGTCTGACACAACCTCACATTTTACAGCAATATGTCACACTGTAGTCATGGTTTGTTGTCCACAGATACACACTTCAAGAATATATAAAGTATTCACACAAACACAGAGAGTTTACTGGTTATCTCACTTGCATTTAGACAACAAGCAGGAACATTAGTAAAGATTTGTACATAGGCCACGCGCCAATGTTGCATGATCCTGTCATCACAGATGTGTGACTGGGGACAGGACCTGACTCATCACTTCATAACCAAGTGGCATCTCTCAGTGATGAATCATCTGCCTGCATGATGTATTTCAACAGGCACCAAATCCACAGCTTATCATCACATCTTTCTGACTAAAGACAGAAAGACTCACAACTCATAATACAAACCTGTGGAGCCCACCTGCAGCCCATCTTGGGTGAAGTGAATTATAGCATCTCTCACTTTAAAGAGAGGCCCCTTGGATATAGTTTGGATCTGACATCACACTTTACACAAATCTGACCTGCCTCATTCTGCTCTCTGCAGCAAGTCTAAGAAAGTTTATTATGTTACTGAACGGTTACCTGAAAGAATAAATTAATGTGTCTTTAATATATACTGTAAATTATTATTCATCCATTCTTTCTGCTGTACATTGTTTTGGTATCTGCCAAGTTACATATCCTTCCTCAAGCCAAACTTCCCGAGGCATCATTTACTAAAACTGCAACATGTGACATAATTTCCTTTCATATTATCGTAATTTGACACATTTCCTGATAAAACCAAACAGTATAATTGTGTCCTATGTATAAGCATGGAGGATCCCTGTAGGACTTCACCAGTGACACTCTTTGAAAAATGACACTACCGTTTATGATTTGCACGTCAGTAGTGCTTGCAAATCCCTTCTATGGAACAGACTCACATACTTCTTACATGTTTTAAACATTGCTTTGAGGTTATGCCCTGTGATACATCATACATCATGAAGAGGTCTCTTGGCCCCAGTGTCCAGCATCATGATAATCAGCCTTTTACATGTGCATATTTCTGCCTCTATGAATTCAGAGTTGTGGTGATTGGACACCGTGTGTAGCATTTAGCAGAAATGAACTACTGCATCATTGTCACACATGATTGGGTTTACTTTCACCAAAACTTTCAGTGCACCATACTCTTTCTGTCTCTAAGTGTTCCCCTGTTTCAAATACTGAGGGCCTTGGACAGTCTATTTTTCTTACAATTACTTTAGGAGATTGCCACTGCCTTTTGCAGGACACCTGTCGAGTACTTTTCTCACTGTGAAAGCTTGACACAATAAATTGCTCCTTTCCAGTCCTCTATTCTGTATGGACAGTGACAACAAGCCCAGATTTATCAAGAAATAAGCATTTTGTTCCACAATCCCCCATGACACGTCAATTACACACCATGGAGAGGTTTTCTCTCAGCCTGAGCAAACGCAGTTTCACTGAGCTCGTTGTGGAGGTGACAGAAGATAGACTGTTCATCAGACACTTATTCTGCCTGCCTGTCTGTCTGTTAGGCTGCAGGCTCGCCTCGCCATCTTTTTTCATGCCTGGCTACCATCTCACGCAGTAAATAAGCACCCAAACAACATACGTAACTCCGCCCTCTTACCACACACACACATCACACGCACGCACACACACACACTGCTCCACCACTATGCCTGCCAGGGTCTTTTTTTTGTTCTGTGATGTATGCCGTCAGTCCACCCTATTATTACCTCTGACTGTAATAGGCACCTCTGTTCCCAATCAAGTTTTTACTTTCTGCCGGTGAAAGAAAACGGTTTTGCAGAAGACACATTTTATTCCTCGCACACACGCAGTAATGTCTGTCGGTGTCATCTACTTTGGCTGCTGGCCTAGCTCGCCCAGATTGTTCACACAGCACTTTTACCACTCATAAAGGCTCATGGCGTTGCCAGAATGCTGTCAGAACGTTCAAATGGGGCCCTATGTTGTTTATTATCTGCTTCAGGATGGATGTAGGTGGTCTGTTTGTACTCAGACTCCTGATCTTCACCAAAGAACAATGAGTGCTTGTGCACAGACAGCAGCAGATTGATAAGAGAGGGGAGGAGGGGGAAGAACAACAATAAAATCAAACACGTATTGTTCTGTAATCTTGCTTCTATCGTGGCTCACTGTATGAATTATGTGCTTAAGTCTTGCTTCATTTCATTGGTCTCTCCCTTTGTTACTTTTTTCCACCTTCATCTGTCTCTCTCTTGCATGTCAAGGTGTGAGATGTTTACATACATTTCTCTGTCTTTCTGCAGGGTTGATGAAGAGCCTGTGAGATGATGCTGTTTGACAATGAATGGAGAGAAAAACAGAGTAGGCTGAGGCAATCACCAGGGACAGGGAGGAAACAGGAGCCAAGTCACTCTGCAGTTGTCTATCAGTTTTGTTCCTCTGTTGTTTTTGTCATTTTCTGGCTCTCACATCAGTGACAGTAGGCTGGTGTCCTCCTGGCTAAATCTGATAGACCAAGTAAAGTCTTTGTGTTCCTGCTGTGGGTGGGTTTATCACAACCCTTATGCTAAAAAACGCTGCTGCTGCTGCTGGAAACAACATTGATGAGAGCCATGGAAACTAAAACAGTAAAGTTTGGCTGTTAAACCAAAACAGTGAGCTGAAAGGCACTACCAGACCTGGTGGAGAGTCTGGAGGTGGCTCCATCACTACAGGTGACACCTTTCAGATTACAGGTGGGCCTCAATATAAAAAACATTACTATTCGCAGCCTTGAGATAAATTTTCAATTGAATCTGCGAAAACCTCACCAAGATAAGCTAACCTTTAAATTCAACACAGTCGGGCTCTGGCTGGTGGGGAAGCTGGGGAGAATTTAATTCACTGCTGCAGCTTAGCATGTCTGCTGGTGAAAAAGACACAAGTGGTGAGTGCAGACATTATAACCACAGTAGCATATGTAACTACCACTCAATGAGCTCGATAGGATGCTGGCTATATTATTTAGACTGTTAAACATCTGCTATTGTTGTTGTTACGGACCTCGACCCCCTCTGTCACCTCTTTCTTTCCACTAAGCCAGTCAGTCGTCATCGTCAGAGAACCAGTACTCCAATTTGATTAGACAGCAATTAATTTAGTAACACGCACCATGTGATCAACCAAAATAATAAAGCTGCAAACTAGATTTTGACATGTGGGCAGTGTCACAAAATTGGCAAATAATGCAGAAACCTCCTTAGTTGAAAATATACTTTAGTGGTGCCAAGTTTTAAAAATATTTGCAGCTACAGTCCAAACCCAGCCTTGGAGCTTTTCACAGCTGATTAACCGGTCTTGTATCTATATTTGTCCACTGTAAATGTGAAGTTTGTTGACTAGCTCTTTAACAAGCCTTGAGCCAGTTTATCTGGTCACACAAAAAGTTTTTGACATCAATTTTACAACCAGGATTAATCTTGAATCCTGAAGTGAAATGATTAAATATTGTTTTTAGAATTCACATTTTGATTATTGCCAGTAGGTCAAGCCTGGAAACTGTACCCTTGCAGCAGGAAAAGTACACAATGTCAAACAAACAAGACCTGTTTCTCGCATATGGGAGAGTATCGGCAATCAATACGATTCAAGAAGAGGATTAAATGGGATTTGAGGTGAAATTCTCCAGGTACTTCAGGACATTGTTGATGTTAGAGTTGTAGGAGAGTGAAGGCTTTTACAAGGCTGCAGTGACTTTTCAATAAGACCGCAATGAAATCAGAACGCTAACTGTAGTTTGTTAATGTCGCAGGAACACCAAAACCATCTGTCAAGTAACAGCATGATGAAGAAAATATATTTTTTTAAACATCATATTCAAGCTATTTTTAAAGGGAGGGGAAAGTAACCCTAAAGCTGATATCTGTGAAGTATTAGCAAAACAAATGCACACAGCAGACCAGGACTAGAAGATCTACAACTATACAAGCCAATCAAAGCTTTTGAGGGCAAAGTGAGAGAACTGGAACGTGAGATTCAAAATGTGTGCATCCATCTGTGTGTACTCAACAGAGAAAAAAAACTTGGAGGCCATGCCACTGAATTGGCCCATATTCCATTAAACTGCCCACTTGGGCTGTGTACTGTATTGGCAAACACAGCCATTGCTTGCAGAGTGCCTGAGCGAAAGCTGTGATTAAGTTGCTGCTATTGAACAGGCGAAGAAAGTGATGGCGAGGACAGCGTGAGAAAAAAAACACATCATAATCAATGCTGTCATCTTTACCTATTATTTATTCACTCTTGAGCTCTTTTCAGAGTGCTGCACAAAGTGCTGCTATCTTAGAAGTTCTTTGTAAAAACTTAAATTGTCTTGTCTGTATTTGACATGACTGATTTGGGCACCTTTTGTCTCTTTTTGTGTTTTCAAAGGCACAAGAGGACTAGTTAAGAGTTTAAGGGTCAGCATATGACTGGTTGTCTGCATTTCTGTTGTTGGCTTTAAATTGTCGTCCCTGTGCAGCACCAAAGATGACGTGAGAGAAGGCCTTCTTCTTGAATCACAGTAAATCACATTGCTGATAGTCACAAAGTTGGACCCATGTCTTTAAAGGTTACTCTATAAAACCAAAATGATTTTGTCAGAATTGTCACGACCATAAGAGGTGACAGTTGATGCTGTGCAGACAACCAAAAGTTTACTCTGACTTGTCTGGAAGTCTGAGATTAACCTGGCTGCAGAGCTCTGAATGTGAGACCTTGTGTGTATTCTTTTTATTTTTTAACATTAAAACTTTATATTTATATTTTTGTACAGATTTCTTATCTCCAACGAGATCTGTATAAAAATATATGAAATATCTTCAGAAAAAAAAGCCTAGTGCAAGTCAGACATGAGCACATTGTGCAGTGTGAAGGTTAGCCATGTTGTCTCAGAAGTACACTGACATTGTGAGAGGTAACATTCCCGTCCTGCTCTGCCAAAAAGTAACCAGACAGGCTGAATGGATTTGGGTTGAAAAAGTCAAACTCCTCACTGTAGCTTCTTTCATTTGTGTTCCGAAAATTCCTTCAACTCAGCTCACTCAGAAGTTGAATGAGCCTCCAAATGGAGTACATCCTGCAGTGCATCCAGAGGTAACAGCCTCAGGTAAACTGCTGAGAAATAGATCAGGACATAAATTCAATAATGCTGCAAACAGTCCTGTGAAAGAAACATAAGATGCACTCCTCCTCCTTCACCATGTGCTTTTTAAGTAAGTCTCGTCTCTCTCTTGCCTTTTTTTCCCCTCCACATTCCCTCTCCTCCTGATCCCAGCACTCCCTCACTGGAGATGACTGTGACAAAAATGCCTGTGACAACAAGGCAAATCTGTCACACTGTCCCTCCCAGAGCTGGCTCACACATTGTGTCTTAGTATGTGTATTTTTTTTCAGCACATGGAAAACAAGCTCAATCAAAAGCTTAAAAGAAATTAGCTTTGATTTGGACAAATTCTTTCAAGCATGCCATTTATTTCACTAATATATCAACTTCATTCAAAGGCCCACATTGCCAGTACCTGTGAAACAGATGGAAAATTCAGATTTGTCCTCTTGCAAGTCGTTTTCTTTCTTATGAAGGTAAGGAAGCCTTCTATGTTTTTGTAACAGAATGCAGTATCTTCTGTTCCGTATGGAGAGACTGTTGGCACTGACAATGTCAGTCATTGAAAATATAATCTCAACCTTGAATCAAGCCAGAATTTGAAACACTGAAACTGAAGTTGTACTTTCAGAGCTCATTATTGTTGTGAGAGTTTTCAGCTGTTTAATGACCTTGGTCACACCACCTGCTTATCTGCCAAACTGTAGTTTACAGTTATGCAATGAAATAAATGCAATGAAAGAAATTAATAAAAAAAAAATGTGGGAACTTACAAAAACTACAGTTTGGTGAATAAGACAAAAAAAAGTGATTCCCCCAACACTGTTCTCACTAGGTTACTACCTTAATGTAAAGAGTGATTTTGAAAGACCTCCAATGACAAACAAGCACTACATCACAGAAAGTGCTGGGAATAATTACGTTCTTGTTTCATTTCAGACCTTAACACACATGGCTCAAACTTACAAGATCATCAAGTTCATGAGTCAAATAAGTTCCATAGCTTTACAAAAAGAATACCACTACAACTTCTGTAAAAATGAATAGATTAAACAAGGGAAACTGCTTTGCTTGGTCTTTTGTGCTTATTTTTGCTGGCAAAAGACACTGATTTGTGGACTTCATCATGTCTTCTTCGCGGGGTTTGCAGCTTTCCTATGGCAACAGGAGGAAAATGGCTGCTTTTGTGTGAAGTAAAGGCAAAAGTAAAAAACATTCTTCAACCTTCTGCAAGATGCAGAGGATGCATGGATTATGAAATAATGCAAGCCCTGCATATTTTGCACATTTTCTGTGGAAATCAGCAATTTCTGCGGCGAAAGTGGACCGTCTTTGAAAAAATGTGGCCCCCACATAAATGTGCAGACTTTGACTGATTATGTGTGGAATTATGCGATCACATAACGTTTTTCTAGAGGGACTGATAATAGCGGGGCTCAAGCACTGCATATCAGCAATGATAAACACTCTTATAGCATTAGTTGTTTTGGAACAACTGAATCTGCAGTGAAAGGCTGCCTGCATGCTGTGGGACGAAGAAATTTCCACGAAATCTGCTTTGTCTTGTTCCACTAATTGAAACAGATCATGCTGTCTTAAATGACTTAGAATTCAAAGACATAACCAACTTCCAACACAGATAGAATATCTGACAGTACTTGTTTGGATCACAGGAAGTTTTATACCGAACCAAAGGTCATGTACAGAATGATTACACACCTGTAAATGGTCAGTTTTTAGGGTGGCATCATAGCCATCATGCTTCTTCTAACAAATGCATTTCTTACTGACCTGAAATAATAAAGCTGGATGTGATTCTCCTGCTATATTGACAGCACACCCACTGGAAAGCTAAGTGTCATCATGTTCCTTTTATTTTTGTTCAGACTGACATGTTTGCATGCTAAGCTATTTTACTGTACAGCCCTGTCAAAAATCTGCACATCCATACCACATTTCCACACCCAGCAATGCCTACAGCCCCACACTAAACCACAGAAATAAGGTAACAGGACAGTTATACATGAACTACATTTTACTGTATCTGAATGCAACATTCATAATCACTGTAACACTGTAGCAGTATTGCATGTAGATTATAGAGCCCTTGTGTAATTATTCCTCATATTGTTGTGAATGTGTTTGTATCTGACTGCTTTTAAACGTGTGTCGGCTCTGATAAGAGCTCCTGTGAGGAAACCTGTGAGAAAAAAATTCTAACCCTGGCGTGATTAAACTAACTCTTAAACTAAATCTCATGGGGATCACATCTCTGAACCTACCTGTTCCTCTTAGGGCGCTAATTACTCCCCAGTAATGAAAGTAATCAGCACTTGAAGTGATGTTGCATGTGGAGCGTATGTTTTGTGATTGCTTGTATCTTCAAGCTCTCAGTAACAGGCTTAAGAAATGAACTGCTTCACTGGAGCAATCAGATAAGGGAGATCATACCTTGAATATTGATGACACGCAGGCACAGCGTCTGGGAATAGCTTGGACATGGTTCAACACAGGATGAGGTAATGACACACAAGGGCAGAGACAAGGCTTCAACCCTTGTTGCTAGTTTGTCTTTACTGAAATAGAGGATGACTGTTGTCTGTGTGTAACACTGTATCAACATATAATTTAATATTTGTCCTGTTTTGACTAGAAACAGCAGATGTCATATATTGTTATCTCTGTAGTCACACTGCAAACGCTTTTTCAAGACTGGCTGGGAGAAAGAAAATCTAAGTTTGATGCCATTTAGGTCAGAATGAAGAAGGAAGTAGGTTAAGCTCCAGCTGATACGTTCAGAAGATTCTCCTGATCTTCCCATCTGAAAGTGCTCTTATTTTGAAAATTAGAGGAAGTAAATGTTTTCAGCTCCCTCCAAAGGCCCTCCTTGTAGCATTGCTTAATCTAATTCTTTCTTTATAACAAATTTTACATCATTCCTCTTCTTTTCTATTGCTCTTTTGTTTATTTAATGGTCATGCAAACTGTTGTTTTCTCCTTGCTTGGTTGTTCCGTTCGTCTGCTCTGAGTTGTACAGGAGCAGTGAGTGAATTGTTAATTTCCCCAAGTGGGATTAATAAAGGATTCTTCTTCTTCTTCTGAGTGAAGCTCCATCAGATACTCTGCTCTGATTTGTTGTTTTGAATCAGGTGTGGTGGATTTTTGTCCAGTGGTCTTAGGCAACGTGAGTCACATGTTTTACTGTCAGGACATAAAGACATCAAGACATGAAGCTTCCAATTCTGTGTCTATTTTTTGTTGTTTTGGCACATCTAATTCAGTTTGAAAGCACTCTACATATGACCATGGACTTTTTCCTCTAACTGTTAGTGTGTGGAACATGTGTATGGTGGATAATGGATCTATGATGTGACATGTGGGCACTCCAGTTCATGGATATAGTAATTACAAATACTCAATCTTATTTGCGCTCTTTCCACACTTTATGTTCATCCTGGCCTAAATGACTGGGTGTTGCCTGATTACCCCCTGAAAGTAAAGTTTCACCGTGTGTTATGTTTAGTCTCACTGCTAGGTTGAGTGGGAGACAAGTAGTGGGTGACTGTTCATAGAAATCAGCCAAATAGATGGCTTTCTGTGTGATGTGATAACTGATCCAGTCTGTCTGGATTTTATGAGGGTTCAGCCTTAGCTTTCTCAAATTCCCTAACCTATTCAATTGTCTGTTTGTGGTCATTACAAACACTAATATAGAAGAAATTAGGCGACATATCAGTGTCTGAGGACGCTGTGTTGCACCAGAACAAACAATTCCATAATGTTTAATAAAGTCATCCTCTACTAAAACTAAATCTTTTAGGTCTTCTGATTTGTAGTTCTACTGAATATAGAGAATATTTTAGTACCAGAACCTTTCCTTTGCTCCACCTGCAGTTAAGAAACTATAATGCCTTAAGTCCCTCCTTTTATTCTAGGGTACACGTGTTTTTGCCAAATTTAGTTTTCCCCAGAGAGCTCAAACTTGGGAAATTCATTAATTAAATGATGCCTCTGAGTAATACTTTTGCTGCTAACACATATCTTAATATTTACTGTGAAATCCCAATAGGACAAATGAAGTAAAACCTGAACAGTGTAGAGGTCCACACAAACACACACATACTGTGCATACACCCTGACCCATACGTTGTAAGGGAGGAGGAAGGAGGCTACAGGGAGCAGAGAGGTCATTGTGTGTGTGTATGTGTGTGTTTGTGTGTGTGCATGTGTGTGTGTGTGTGTGTGAATGAGGGGATACTTATGCTTTATCTACTCCCCCATCTGTTACAAGGGAATACAAGATCCTGACTCTCAGCGGTTTGCTGACACGTACTGTCTGCACCAGCTGACTGACAGGCAGAGTGGTGCAGAGAGAAGAGGATACAATGGAAAACACTTTACAGTCTTCAGATGGATTACAAGATAAGGAAATGGGTACATTTGGGCAATTCTTTGAATTCTGTTTATTCAGTCCTTTCTCTCTCATCATTTTTTTCACGGTATTTCTTGTTAATTTCTTTTCTCTCTGTTACTGATTTAATGTCTTTTTACATCCATAAAGCTTTGGTGCACAGATGTAATATGACATTTTACTGAATCACTTTGTAACACATCACCACTGATAAACAGTTTTATACATTGTAAGTGATGATTTTATTCATGGTTAATCAGCTATTCATTTTATTAAAAGTCAGTGTTCATCTTTAACCTCTGGTATTAAAAAGTGTGTGTAGACATTTTATCATCTAGATTAAGACAATTACAACATGAACATCATTATTTTTATTCAACTTTTTTGCCCCACATATCTGGTACAAACAGACAATAGAAAAATAAAAAAAATGGTCCTACTCCCAGTTCCTTTAAACTAAGTTTTAAAACTTGCCTTTGCCTTTTATTAGATTAAATGTTAACTATCAACTTGAACTCTACTCTAAAACTTACATTTCTGTTCATGATTTTATATTGCTTTATCCCTTATTCTTGTTAACGTGTTGCCCTGGGTTCTTTAATATCGTGTCTTTTAAAAGGAGTTCTTGAAATTGTCTTAAGGTGCTATTCAGTTAGCATGTTGTGCTTTCACATCAAAACTCAGGTTGCAATACAGAAAACATTAGCATGAAGATTTATTGATAATCAAATGATCTGTTTGATTTGATATGTTTTTTCTCTCTGAGTGAGGTAATTTAAACTCCCCTGGATCTATAGGATGGGATTATTACAGTCCATCGATCCTGCCCTTCCTGTGGTATCCAGCAGTGCTGACACACTTTGTGAGCAGTATCTGGAACTACGTAATGATAGGGGGGAGAGAGAGAGAGAAAGAAGAAAGCTGGGTTGTAGATGAGGAGGTGAAAAAGATCAAATTCTGGGTGACTAAAATGGAACACTTTCAGTTAAGGCAAAAAGTGTGAAAAATCTGAAGGACAGAAATCTGTGGGTGCAGGTGTTGAATGGAGAAACCATTTTAACTCCACGTCCAGTGAATGAATACTTCAACACAGCATGAGAGCCATGGTTCACAGCACCATCCTCATCCAATGTCTATTTCTTTTCTTTTCTTCACTCCAACTTGAGAGAATAATGGTGGCGGTGTATTTAGTTCAAGGTGTGAACTAAATGCACTGCCTCATGCAGAGGTGCAGGAGAAGGGCTTCCAGTAAGAGTACTGTGATTTATTCATCAATTCTTGACACTTTCGGCCATAGGTGAAGGTCTAATGCACGCACCACACATTCGGAATAAATGAAAATCCAACCCTGGGTGCTTTCCTCACAGGTAAGGTTGAGGTGAAGCAGGTGAAGCTTTCTGAACAGCTGTCTGCCACACTGGGCTCTGACTGTCGAATCAAGACTGACAGACATCATCATCCACTGCAACAGAGTCTTACTCACACCAAGTTTCTTTTTTGTTTGTTTTTTCATCCTTTCTTCCTATTGTTACTTGTCAAAGTCAGAGGTCTGCAGCTAACTTCAACAAAGTATTGTTTTTTTTTTTGCTTTGAATATAAATGGACCGAAAAAAAAAAAAAGTTTTCAAGGGACTCTTCTCCGAAAAGGGTCAGCTATTTTTCTTGTGCATCTACAGGAAGGAAAAGGATAGGTGTGGTCACAGTTTTTTCTCCAAAATAAGACAGAAACAGTCTCTATTTATAGTGCCTATTTTGGAACAAGGAGGGAGTAAGGTTTTGGTTAGTTAGGTCAGTGTGTGAGCTAAAGGTCCTCCCTGTGTATTCAGTCTGAATTTCACTGGAGCAGCAACATTGTAACAGGCATAAACAGGCTTTTGTGTAGATGCAGCCTAACAAATGTAAGAAATAAAAGAGCACAGTTTACTTTTATACGTTTCTAAACATTATTTTCAGGGGTTGAAATTGTGTGTGTGTGCACAATTTACTGCAACATGGCCGCTGACTGTTTGCAGTTTGGGAAGAGGGGACAAAGGCCAGGGAAATAATTAGCCTCCACCTTTGCACACATTTAATACCTACACACACAGCAGGCAGAGGTATTCCAGCTTCAACCACAGGGGCACTGAACACACACTTACATACACACATATGAGCAAACTGCACTTATCCTCCCCTCAGGTTAAAGCTGATGAGTTAAGGGAGAAACAAAAAGAAATGTTTAACATACAGTAATTCCTGCCTTTGCATGTGCAGCAACAGAAGGTCAGAAATGAGGATGTGAATAGACAGACAAACAGGTTGTGGACAGGTTGACAGGACTGATAATTAAAGGAAACGAGATGTAGCAGACAGGCAAAGTGAGAAACAGAGAGGCGGGGGGATTGAAAGGGGATTGACTTGAAGGATAAAAGAGGGAGACGACACAGACAGAGACAGGGTGGAGGGGGGAGGTGCAGGGGCAGAGGGATAGATGAGAAGATGAAAGATTAAGTGGCATGGAGGAATGTTAAGTGTAGCTTAAGCGTGTGTACAGAACGGGGGATTTATGGGTAGCGTACGCTCAGGGCAAAATAGTTTCAGAATTATTAAACGACTTCAATTAAAGTAATATAAGGGGAGAGAGGCATTGTGGGTGGAGGAGTGTGTGGTGAAGGGGGGGGGGGGCACACACCCCTATCAACTTTGATTTATGAATACCCTCTTTTCTTCTTCCCAGCTTCCTGCAGTCTGTTCGTCATGCCCTCAGCTCCTGGCAGCAGTTTACCCTCTCATTCTTTTTTTCTCTAACTTCAGTTTTAACTGAACATTTGATTGAACATTTGTTTATTTTTCTGTGTTGGCTTTTAAAGAGGTGAAATATGCATGCGCTTCAATTACGTTACATACCGAGTGTCATGGGTAAAAAAAAAAAGCAATATAGTAGTGTGTGTATGTGTGTGTGTGTGTGTGTGTGTCCAATGAGCTAATCAGGGCTCATCAAGTTATCAGAGCACAATGTTACAAACTTTTTACACAGTTCTTCATACACTCAACTTATAGTCTTTACCTTTATTTGTTCAGCCTTGATTGTATAGCTGTTATGTCAATTTCTGTGTATGTTCATTTAGAAGAAGGGTGTGTATGTCTACACACACTTGGCCAATACACCCGAAAGTGATTCTGATATTGCTCTGAGTTCAGCAGAAACAACTGATTTTATCAGTAATCAGCTAATTTTATGTGTTACCAGAATTATTATTAGAATTATTCACTATTCACCAGAAAATGAAATGAAAAGAGAACCCCCCCCCCCCACACACACACACACACACACTTTTCAGCAGTTTTAAAGTCTACCTTGAAATGGCAACAGTACTGAATTAAATCTCTGTGTGTCAATGCTTCAGAGCAGTTTGTTGAATGTTAGCTTAGCTTAGTTTAGCTTGCAGATGTCAAACTTTAAAACTATACTAACTCAAAAAGTGGATTTAATGATAAGTTAATCTTTGAGCTGGAATTGTGAATGTGGGACTATGAACAATGTTCATGATATTAGTTATTTAATTATTGACTTTGCATTTGTGTTAGGCCAAAACCTACTCTCTTAGGGTGAGGTGGATATCTCAGGCACATGGTCCACACACAGTAACTTGTCAAACCAGACACAACCAGCCTCCCTGCAGACTCCTTGTTCTTCTTTTGCCAGCCAGACATCTGTGTCCATACGTTGTAAAGGTGTCATGAAAGGCGATACCTCTATGAATACTCCCTGCGGGAGTCTCAAGGCCTGTGTTTTTAGACTATGGGATTTGTACCATGTCACCAACTCCCAATTCGCCTGACAAAGTCCATCCAAGTCAAGATGGCCTTCTCCCCCATACCCATGTAATTGCAAGTTAGAACTGGATGAAGCTCTGATTTATGCATTTTCTCTTGAACCACCAAAGCCACTGACCAGTGTTTTTTATGCATGCATATGTGTCTGTAATTTGTTTGCTGTTGCCAGGGTTATACCAACAGGGGATACTGCTGGGTTTACAGTCCAGTTTAAGGGCCATCATTTGGAAGTTATGGGCGAAGGTTATGAGCATGGGCCTCCAGCCAGCTGGGCTGTGCATATTTGATTGTAATCACTGTGGACTCCTCGTAAAACCAGATGAAGCACTGAGAGAGGCCCGAGAGTGGACATCTGCTAATGACAGACAGCACAGAGGAATGGAAGGAATAATTTGTAGGAGGTGGAATAAATGTAACATCAGGCATGAAGAAGGGGAGAGGATGGATAGATGGATTTGATGAATAGTCATTTTTTCCCCATAATTGGCAGATTTTTGCTTCTTTTTCCAATGATACTGAAATATTAACAGCAACAAAAATACTGACATTTCCATTTCTGTCAAAAATCAGTGTGTTCAGTAAAGGGGATTTGCATAATTTATAAAATGCTCTAATCCTAGATTCATGCTTCTCTATATGTGAGCATATCTCCCTCACACACATACACACTGTACCAACTGGCTTGTGATGTAGCCTATTCCTCCAAGACTTCCTGTTAGCTTGTTACTAGCAAGTCAAGACAACTGCCAAATGCCTGTCCAATCCGGGCCGACAACAGCAAGGGCCGCGTTGGAACAATGTTGGCTGGTGGATCAAAGTACTTCTGGGGAAATGCCACCCGAGCTAATTGGTATCGTCAGTGTCGAGGTCCCAGCTGGGATCAAACAGGGCAGAAGGGGAGAGGCCTGATAACCAAGATAAAGTAGCTAAGTACAAGGCTGGTGTGTGAAACATAATGATATGGTATTTTGAAATTCAATTTCTCTATATTGCCATGAATAACAGCCATGAAAAAGTGGTATGGACTCATCTATTGCTGATAATTTCCGATTTATATCTGGTGGGATATTACTGCCACGGCTGATTACTGTGGAGGGGAATGACTGACAGGAACACACTCAGAGCAAAAGACTTATGTAACTCATATACAGGCTTTTACGTCCAACTGATATTAAATGTCCTTCTTATCTCTACTGTGGTAAGTGCTCTGCAAATAATGTGAATTTTTATTTTTTAATTATTTTAAAGAAATAATTCTCTTTTAAAAAAACAGAGAAGAGAAATCTGGCTGACCTGGTGACCTGGAGTTTGAAACACTGACCGGTGTAACTGGTCCACTGATGACCTTTGTTGCATGTTATGACCCACTGCTCATCTCTCTTTGTTTCAATCGAATGACGCCAAAAAAGGCTTTCTAAAAAAAGGTATTACACATTTTATGGTTTTTGTTTTCTGTCTGTGCTTGAATGACTTCAAGAATTTATTTGTCATTGCACAACAATAACATTATATAATCATTGCCAATGAAATTCTTAAATCTCTCACTCCCTACAATACACAAACAATGCTAAGGGATTCAAACAAGAAAATAGATTAAAGAATAAGAAATACATAATAGTATATTATTTATTATTAATATACTAATAGATTAATATAGACCTAAATCTTGATTAATTAAGATAATATACAACTAGAAGAGATAACAAATATATAAATAAATATACAACAGAAGCTGGCCAATACCAAGAATGCCAATGGTTGTCTGTCTATGCAGAAGGATACATTATTTTTTTAATGCCAACCAAATCATTTTATTTTCAACTTATTAGTAAAAGGTAATAATGTCACGGTTCTGTCCCTGGCCAATGGTGACACCAGAAGCCACACGGCAACTTGGAACAAACAGAGAAAGAGACTCACACTTTGACTCTGTTTCAGCTTTCTTCTTCTTATCTGTAAAAAAGTCTTGTCTTCCACAGAGGTGGATGGGACACCAAACAATATCCACATTTCCATGCAAAGGTCTCCTGCTAATGTCAGTTTGCAGGTTACAGACATATAATTAGCTAGTACACAGTGCGACTGACAATTCGGACAGTGTGAAGACACAGTGGAATATAGACACACTGTAAAATTTCTCATCTGCTTTTAACAACAAAAATCCTGTGCAGAAACGTAGTGACTCATTTGTTTTGGAATGTATGTATTGGATAGATACTGAACCTCTTTAACAGAATTAAAAGTGTGAGCGAATGAACACACTGACTCTGGCTGTCCCCATCCTATCTGACTGGTTTAGATATGCAAAATGTAAAAATATGAAATAGTATATATAAGTAGTATTTCTTCATTGCACTGTGTGTCTGTGTTTGTTTCAGGTTTACGTCTGACACTGAAACATCTTGTAAAATCACTGTTCAAACTGCCTAAATCCTACCTGGACACGCCTTCGGCCCATTAACAAATTCCTTTGAATGTCTTTGTCACAGAGGGCACACATGAAGGAGTCTTTACGTAAATCCATTATCCTGGTGAGAATGTGCACTCAACATTTATTTGTATGAAGGCTTTCCAGAGGATATGACATCATCAGGTCCCTTTGTTTCAGTGAGATGTGGTGTAAATATCCCACGCTCAAGTGAGAATTTATAAGTTTACATAAAAATCTCTTTATTTTTTAACACGGCTCACCTTCCCATTGTCACAGGGCAATATATAATCCTCACATAAACATTTGAAGTCCCACTTCAGAAGGAAGGAGCGGCGCCAGAGTGGCCTGTTTTGTTTTATTAGTGTGTCAAAACTTGTATTGATTGAGGGTATGATGGAAAGCACTGTATATAGCCTTAGAAAGTAAAAGACAAATTGAAGCAGGCTGGGTGTGTGAGGTTTATGAGAGTGTGTGCTCAGGAGTATCTGTGTAAAAGAGCAAAAGGGAAAGATAAATATGTACTTTGTTAAGTGCATATATGTATTTATGTTTGCAACGTGTAATACACTTCTGAATGATTATGGACACAGTGTCTAAAAATGTGTACAACAGAAAAAAAGCAAAACAAATCCCAGTAAAAATGGCTCCCCTAGTCAAACCCATACTTCTTTATTTATAGCCCACAGAGTGACATT
>JBAJHX010000043.1:23018998-23029570 GCA_037176925.1 Amniataba percoides | reverse complement strand
GTTTGCAACGTGTAATACACTTCTGAATGATTATGGACACAGTGTCTAAAAATGTGTACAACAGAAAAAAAGCAAAAAATGCAGCGGGATACAGCAAAACAAATCCCAGTAAAAATGGCTCCCCTAGTCAAACCCATACTTCTTTATTTATAGCCCACAGAGTGACATTTTCACAACGCTGCCACCAACCATGAAATTTTCCTTCAGTATTTTGCCAAGACATTTCGTTGTGTAGACAAGAGGGAGGACGGAGCAGGAACTGAGGGCGGGGAGGGGAGAGAGGAAGTTGATTGATTACACAGAAAGGCCTCGGCTGTGCTCATGAAAGGTGCTTGTGTTTTAAAGTTTTGTTAATGCTTCCTGTCTTCTCCCTGTGCTCATTAGCAGGTGCTTGACTGGATCATTGTTGGTGGTAATGTGCTGGCACATGGGAGCACCCTTGGAAGTGGACAGAGGCTCACCACAGAAAAACAGAAATGCTTCCACAAGTTAACATCATTAATGCCTTCTGTTTTAGAAGCTCTGGTGCTCCGGCGCTGCCACAGGACACGCTGCAGGTAGGAAGAGGATTAGCTGCAGGTACAGTGCAGTGCATTCTGGGGTATGAACAGAACAGGTTTTGATTGTGATACACTGATTGTGCAGATAATGGGTGTGAAGTGTGGGAGGAGCCGAAATTCTCCCCATTAATAAACTCCTAACGTTTCCAAATACGTTAACAGAACAATTAAAAGAAGAATCTTCGGGTTAATTTAAGGATACTATAGTACGATTTTACTGGTAGTTTTGATGATTAAATCCAAAGAGAGAAAGATGCGGTTTGAAAAGCTTTTAAGGGAACAGTGAATAAAGTAAAGATCTTTATTGCTTAATTGTTTCAACTCAACCTTTGTATTTTCGTTCAGATTGGTATGGCAGCTTTAAGTACAATAATACTTTGATTGTCACATGTTTAAATTGATTTTATGATACTGCAGGTGCAAATTATGCTGTATCAATTTAAGTTTTGCAAGTGGTAGCACAACCCTGTATCAACCCAGTGAACAGAGTTAAGCTGCTGAGGTTTCTATTGTGATAGTTTCATTAAAACATATGTCAGATAAGTTCACATGTATCTTTTTGTTCTTTTTACCTGTACATACTCCAATGCAGTATGCAGTGCACTTGACCTAATTCAGTAACTAAACATAGACAGCCAGAGCAGTTTTGATCAATCGTAGGAAAAATTAGTCAGTAATCATTATTGTACTGCTCTCAGAGATGGTCACCACTCAGCGCCAAACTTTTTAATTTTTTTATTTTTCAAATAATAGTGGTAAAACTATCAAGTTCCCTCAGCTGAGCAGTTATTTTTAAAGCCAACTTGTACTTGAGAAAGAGAGCTGCCTACTCCTGAAAAGATTTTTCCTCACTGACCTCATAACACACAACAATAATTAGAGCCAATTAAACTCTGTGAGTGGCATTTTAATTGCACCCCACACATTTGTTACACTCCTTTAGCCACTTGGATGGAAAATATTGGTCTTGTCTACCTTCCGTACTGCAACTAATGCAATTTTAATTAAAGTTTTTCTTTCCACAGAAACCCTCTCTGCTTTGTCCTTGGAGGTAACGAGTTCAGGCATGTACTGTAGGTATCACATTAAGCTGCCAAGACAGTAACAAATAACTTTGTGCTGGTCTTGAGTCAAGGTGCAGCTATTCCTGGTTTCCAGTTCACCAATTTCAAACAAGTAAAGACAAAATGTGTTCATCATTATGTTAGTCACTGCTTACATGCATGAGTCACCCAGCTGTCAGCAGATTCACTGAAATATTACAATGTAAATTATGTTTAAGAAATATTCATCCAGGGAAAGATTCCTTGTGAAATCAGAATGTAACAAACATGGACTCTGGAAACTCTGGACCGTGTTTCTTTAAGATCATAGCTGCTTCGTCACGGCTATCACTTCTCTATGTCAACACAGGGTAGGTTTATCACAGTGAATATAAGGTGTCATGAAGCAGATGTCTCACAGTAAGCTTACTGTAAATCTCACATTCTCCAGACATCAGTGTCTTCTGTGATTTAACAGTCCTCTGCGGTACCTGCTGATTCATTTCACCCCAGAGAGGGAAGCACGTATTTTGGTATTTCTTTAGGCTGGGTACAGGATATTATTGCTGTAGAAACAGAGGTCAGTGAATTACAAATGAAACTTTTTGCAGGTGCTTTATTAACTACAGAGGACAGTTTGTTGCTCGTACACCTTACCAAGGTGTCCTTCAGTATGTCTGCTGCAGGGACAGTGGGAAATGAGGAACGGTAGTTAAAAAATGCCCACAGAAGTCATCTTAGTTTGAGTAATGTCATCTTGATATTGTGAGCGTCACAGTTTCAGCCACCAGCACCAGAGCTGATATTCATAAAATACTTTTTACTCTTTAAGAACTGATCAAGGATAAGTTACATAACCACACAGGAAAACTTCATGACAAGATGAGTTAGTCTCAGAGGAGCAGGAAATAATAGCTCAGGTTATATTAAGCATTTTAACCTTTATTTATGCGGAGAAAGGTTTGCTGAGCATGCAAACTCTTTTGCAGTGATGAACTCCTTCAGATTTAAACAGATACTCACAAAGGAACAACTGCCACAGCTTTCAAGGCTTTGACCGACAGACAAAACTGTGCTGGAAAAAAAAAAAAAATAGAATTACCAAAAGGCAGAATTACTGCATACTAAAAATTGCCCAACTAACCAAAAATCAGGATTTATCAGGTGCCAATGCAATCTAAGAACTTCTGTACTTCTATTATTATTCTTTGCTTCCTCTTCTTGTGGACTGATGTTAAAAGCTTTTAAGTGATTTTATTTTTTCCTTTACCTTTTCAATTACAAAACGTCATTTCAACTTTTTTATCTGGCCCCTGCAACCATTAAAATCATCAAGTACTCAACGAAACAAATGAAATCACAAGTGACTTCAATACTTGTTACTTTTTACATTACTTATTGTTATTTGCCCATGTTCACCCAACCACAAAGCATCCACACCAGCACAGTATATCTGCTTTATTGTCAATATCTACAAGTGATTGCTGTGTATCAAATGACAACGTGAAATGTTTGCATGTAGCGATGACTGTACAAGAATAACATCCAGAATGTGCAGCTCCTCCTGGGTTTATAGAAGTTTCAGCTCACTGTTAAGCTGCCTACTTTACTGTTTCAGTTCAGCCTCCCTAGTGTCATAGCATTGTTTAAAGCCGCAGTAGGCAGCTGTTATTAGCTAAAAACTAAGCATACACCACCTGCTCAGCAACAACCAGCAGACAGACACAGTTAGTGACTAGTAAGTGAACACAGTGAAACATTTAACAGCCAAGGGAACTAGATAGTTCCCTGTGGGGCTGGTAGTGATTGAAAACAAAAAAACAAAGAAACAGATAACTAGATGTGTCCTAGAAGCTGGTCAGTGGTAAAACAGGTAACTATGTATAGTAATCCAGAAGCCCTGACTTCACATTGGCAGTGTTTATTAATGTCACCTGAAAGACCAGGTGACATTAATAAACCAGCTGAGAAGACACAACATGTGAATATTACAACTTACGACAAAGAGTATTCCTCCTTCTTTGGCGGAGACTTGCTCCCTCCACAACACAAAGTAAGAAAATTGATATCAGCCGTCTCATCTAACTCTTGGTAACATCAGAAATAAAAAAGTACACAGTGTTATTGAGATCAGTAACTGTAATGTAACTAATGAATGAACAACAGGAGTCTGTGAGTCATTTCCTAAATCAAACCTACATCACTACTACCTGGGCTTGCAGTGCCTCCACCTCCATTAAGGCAGCAGATCCTGTGAGCCAGTTCAAGGAGTCAACTCCAGTCTGCTGCTCCGCTCACACGGCACACAGCCTCTCCAGAATGTCACTGAATGCAAAAGGGCAGGGTATCATATCCTGTAAAATGCCTGATATCTTTTACCTAACATCTGTCGGCCGGATATCCTCAAGCTTTTCAAGTACATAAAAACAAACATAAAGAAAACATTGGGGGATATGTTGTTGGGATAGATAGGGACAACGTACTTTAATTTCAAAGTCCTTACTTTATACAGGCTTCCAAAAGTCACTTTTCTCATATGTTACTTATGTGGTTTCCACACAAGGTCGTTTAAGAAGGCCTGCAGAGATTTCTTAGTAATCTTTTATGTTCTTAGAAACCTGTCACAAACTTGCTTGCATTGTTACCACTAAATTCTGAGTTAAGACTTTTAGACCCAAATTACACCAGGGAATGGGACACAATCTGTTGGACAACCCTGACACACTCTTTCTCTCTCTTTCTATAATTTGCCCACAGCTGCATTTTTTTTTTGTTCTCCACTGAGTACCTACAGGACAACAGTTCGGGGTCACTGCCTTGCCAAAGGACGCTTTGATGGCACATAATTGAGGTAGAGGAGAGTGTTACCTATTTTCCTCTTTTAACTCAAATATTTTCTGGCTCCCTTGGGTATTTAAACCCCTGACTCTGTGGTCATAAGAAATGTCCACTATCCTACAGCTACCCTTTACACACTAGCAAAACCCATTCCTCTTTGCTGATTCTTGTCTTTAAGTTTGTCTCAAACATTTAGCTGAAGTCACTGTGTGCGTGCATCCTTGGCAGGCAGCCCGAGGCTCCCTTTTTAAATTTTACAGTGGAGACACATACACATATCCCTGTGGCAATGTGAATACTGAGAACATGTACTTGGGAGGACAGGAACAAATACGGAACAAGCAAAGATGGAAAACAGGATAAAATAAAGATGACCTCCTGATGGTCTAGAAGTTCCTCGGTATACACAGTATGTTCTCACAGCATGTATGAACAGTGTATATTTAGGCATTTTGTTGAAGCAGGCACTTGCTGAGTCATTATTTCAAGGTTGTGTTGACAGGATGACAATGAAGGAAATTACAATTCTGATTTGAAATGGTGTGGTGGGTGTGTGTGTAGGTCGTGGGTATTGTATCTGCTTGCATTTGTGGTATTTTTCCTTTTATCTGTCAGTAACAGAACAAGTACCAGGTGCCATCCTCTCCAGATTGTCTCCTCAAACAAGAGGAATTCCTCTGGCATGGCCTGACTGACAGGCCCACACTTCCTCATTAATATTCATTGCAAAGACAAGAACTGATAAAGAATAACATCAAAAAGGCTGCATTAGGAGTAATTAATCAGACCACACAAGAAGACAAACCCTTTTGAGACTCATTTTAAACAGGCCTTTTATGTTCAGTCTTAATTGGTCAGCACAATTGGTAATGTGAGCCACCCTCAGCCACATGCGACGGCAGCGCCTCTCTTTGTTTCCATGTCAGCATGGATGCAGGGATCACTGTCATAATCAGCAGGCTGTGCTTTGAGGTTTCACATAATGGAGGACCTATTCTCACTGAGCAGCAATCAGTGCTTATGTATGTGTTTAGTTTTTGCAAAGGCAGGATAAAATTTCATACCTCTTCCTGTTCATGTGATCTGATTGTTAGAATTCACCCCTGAAAGAAGTGAATGAATTTGATACTCCTTGTTTAATTTCGCAGGTCTTTTAAGAATTCAGATTCTCCGACCGTCATGTCAAGGCAGTAGAATCTATCCCTGAACACTAAATATGCCCAGGAATAATTCACCAATCACATAGTTTCTCTGGAGCACCGCAGCCACCACATGTTTTGTGCTGAGTAAACAGCAGCGGTTTTCCAGCGCCCACAGCAGCAAGGCGATCCGCTCAGCACACGCCATTTTGTTTGTCCTGTTAGCTCCCACTATCAGAAAGCAGAGTGGCAAACAGGCAAACAGCACAGCTCAGTAGCTCAGCTTCCTCTAATAGGCCAGGGATGAGGGACTGAGGATGAAGGGTATCTGATTTCCCTCTTTAGCCCACCCATATAAACACTCCCAACAACAAGAATTAGAGCTCTTAACAGAGGTTTTTCCTCGGCTGACAACAAGCTGTGTTAACACTTTTGCTCATTCAATATGTTTTCAATGATCCTGAAGATAATTTGAACCAAGAAACCTTGCTGTCTTTGTGATTTGCCAACCCCTGTCCCTTTTAAACAAACATCTGATTGTTGTTAGCTGCAATGGGAAGCTTACACGATCCCACATTCTGCCCAGTTATGTTTACATGGGCTAAGGGAGGATTGGGAATTGTGTCTCTCCACTGTGTACCCAACACAAATGTTGATATCCCTGGTCACAGAAGAAAAAGATAAATACACAGTGGGAAATCTGTTTGGAGAGATGGAGTTAAGATAGCAGGCAGCTTCATATTCATTCAAAAGGCTTGTTTAATACATACAAGTAAGAGTAAAAAGCAGTAGTTGGTTAGGAAATGTTAGGAAAACATGAAATTGTCCTTGACAGTCACTCAACAAGCGACTAGAGCTGCAGTCAGATGCTTCTAGGCACCTGTGCTGGGAAACGCTGCTGTTGCACCTCCCCCCATCCTCCATTTCACACTGTTTTCAGTCCATTTTTTAACAGCCTTTTTCATCCTCACTTTCTTTTTATACCTTTAATCTTCACTCTAACACTCCCACTCACCCAAGTTGTGTTTTTGCACACACGATATCTCCCACCCTTAGACTTTTTTTCTTGCTAACACTGCATTGACAGTAAAAGTGTTTTCCCAGTTCGTTTTATTCTCACCTATACTGGCTCCTTTTTTATTTATTCACCTCTCTTTCATCATACAAATTTCATGAGTTAAGAATTACAAGGTTATATATTTTTTCAATAGAAAATTGACTTGGTCACATATCAGAACACATAGATACCATAGGGCTCAAGTATAACCCAAGGCTAATTTATTGATGGGGCTTACTGTGAACATAAAGCATACACACTGGTTCAAAAACTGAAAATAACACACTCACACACAAAAAAAACAAACTCACTGAAAATTCAGTAATTTACAACAATGTTAATACTTACAGGGCCTTGTAAATAATGTGCACATTGCATAACCTTGTATTTGATAAAAACTGGCCAAAAAGCTGTTTAACATGATATGTCTGTCACAATCTGCTTTCTGTCCCTCCGGCACTTTTACTCTTTTATATACCTGTTCATGGCCTTTTTCTCCCTGTCCATCAGATGCCTTCTGGCTTTTTTTTATTCTCCTGCACTCACATCCCATCACTCCTTCCAGGCCCTGTCACCTGAGCTTCCCGGTCCATCTCCCCACCTGCACCTCATTTCCTCAGCAGCCCTGCAGGACGTATACCAACCCCGTCTCCCAGGTAAGTTGTCAGATCTTTGTAGTTTCTTTGTTGCTCTGTGTGTGCTCTCATACCACCTGTGCCTGACTTTCTGTCTGTCTGTTGAGTTACTTGTGTCTTTAACTGATCATAAGATACCTGAACTGCCTATATCTTCCTCAACTATCTATGACATCAACATTTGGGTCCTTCTCTTCTCTCTTCACCTGCCTGACAAAGCCAAAGGTGCTTCTGGGTAGTGAACCTTAGTTAGAAAAAAATATATGACATGCCTGATTAAGAGATTTTTGTCCAGTCTTCCAAAAAAAGGAGCAAAACAGAGCATAAACAGGCTAAGGTATAAAGGCCTAAAGAACATTGTCCCATCAATTATTTATAATGACATGTGACTCAATGCTTTTCAAACTTAACTTACATAGCATTATCAACATTTACACACTGCATACTGCAGGGGGAAATGCCATGTGAGCAGTGTGGTTAAAATGTCAGCATGTTTCACTGGTTGATCCAGATGCCATCAGCAGTTCAAAATGGTCACTTTGACGTAGTGAAATATTGCTACATCCACTGGATCAACTGGCATCAAATGTGGCGACATTTATTTGTTTCCATGTAGTGAATCCTGTCTTGATGGAATGAATGAAATGAAATCTAGCACTATTATCACATCAACATTTCAATAACCTGTGAAACAAGGATTATCAAGGATTCAGAGGCTCATTTGTAACTTTAAAAGACAAGGTTTTAAAAAGAACATTTAGTTGTAGTCCCTTTATGCTACACACAACTAAAACAAGATAGAATGTTAAAAAAAAAGACTATAGCATGAGGAAAGAAGCTGCCCTGGAGTGTGATGGTACGGCACCAGACACTTCTGTATCGCTTGTCAAGCACTAGGTTGTTCTTTGTTGAAATCTGACTGATGATGGTGTTGTTGCCCTCAAAATGATGAAATAGTTTTCTCTTTCAGAGATTGTGTTCATGAGTGTAGAGCACACAGCCCTGAGGAGCTCCAATGACGAGCACTAGAATGAATAAGGTATAACTGTCGATCTGTCTGAGGTCTGTTCATGAGGAAATCAAATATTCAGTTACAGGATCTGTACTCAAGCTCAGAGTGCTAACTTTGCCAGTTAGCTTCATGGAGGATATTATGCTGAGTGCTGAGCTAAATCAAGAACACTGAGTAAGGGCAGTAGAGATGGCATCGTCTGTGGATCTGTTTGTTCTGTATACAAACTGGTGAAGTGGAGTTGACCAAGTGGAGGTGAGTGCCACAGGGAGGTATTCTTTTAGACCTTCTTTTAGACTGCAAACTTTTTAGGTACAGAGACAATGATGTTTGTCTTGAAGCAAGTATGGAAGATGGATGTTAGAACTTCCACTGATGATATCAATTAGCTGGTTGGCTGTTGTCATTCAGCTGTTTGTTCATGTCACTCATCGCAAAATATCAAAACTGCTAAAGGCAGCAAGAAAAACAATGGTGAATTCTCCAGGCACATAACATAGCCAGTATAATTAAATAAATTCATCACAATGAGAATTACCTGGGGAACATTGTTCTCCCACCTTGACCATATTTGAGACCCAAGCATCATTAATGTAAACACAGAGTCTTGTGTTCTGTCGATGCAGTCTGCCTGCTAGAGCAACTAGATGTAACTTGATACGGGATGTGGTGACGGAACAAAGTTTGTATAGAAATGAGGGCACATCATGATGCTTATCATAAGATAAGATCATAATGCTGCATTTATCTCAAAGTACCATGGTGACATTGGCATGGCTGTAGACTCTCACTCTTTGCCTTTGTTTGCATTTATCTTAAAATGTAACCCTTCACAGAACATCTTTAATTTCTATCCTGTGATCTTGATATATCTCATCTTCCTCCTCTTCAAACTTGTACTGAAAGATTCTCTCCTGCACATTGCCTGTACAGTTGGACATAGAGCATACTGAGCGTTAGCAGCAGAATACTAATGTCCATTGATTTGATGGAGCTATAACATTTCAATCACAGAGACAGCATCCTCCAAGCCTCCATACTTATTACAATCAATGGGCAATAACCATAAAAACTATCGAGCCAAGGCTGGGCATGGGATTAACAATTGTGTACATTCAAATCAAGGGTCTGCAGTAGTATCTACTTACACAGCTGTCCAGCCGACCTCATTTGGCACTGTTCAAGAGAAGAGACGTACAGTGTTCATCAGTGAGAGACAAAGGCAGAAAAACTTGTTTCTTGCTACCTCCGAGAGGAGTTAATTAAAATGTGAGACACCTTGCTGAATATCTTTAGTACTGTTTCCAAGCAGGTTTTCTGACACCCAAGAGTAAAAGAGGGGATGGGGAAAGATTTTGAGTAGGTGAGACAGAGAGAGAAATGAGTTGGAGGGCGGCAAATGCAGCACTATTTCAGCATGCAGATCTGACTAGACAGGCTGAAGCTGCAAATTGCTTTTAGCAGTCAATTTTTCACCTTAATTAAAAGAGGGGAGAGCTCCAGCTACAGCCTGCATCACTTTCAGCATCTGCTTTCCATGATAAAAGTGGGACAATGGTGGCCTGTGTTTTTTATTTCCTGCCTGCAATCTCCTGTTGATAAACTGCTGAGTGGTGTTGAGTCAGGTCAAACACTGATGCTTAACCTGTGGTGTGAAACCTCAGTGGGCTGAATGGCAATTAATTGTGCTTTTGCCAGCTTGTCCTGTGAATACCACTGCCCCTCTGCAGTTCTCTCTCTCTTTTTTGCTTGTTTACTCAAACCTGCCATCGCATTATAGCCGCAGCAGCCATTGGTGGCCCGGCTAATTAAACTAACAAATCATCCATCTGAAGTCCTTTTGTCCACATTGATCGGTGCTGAAAAATGTTTTCAAATGATTGATGATAAACGTAGCAGAAGTTGTTTTTTTCAAGATAATGTTTTACATCATCTTCTACAATAATCAGTCAATTGAATGTAACATCCCATTGTGCAGCTAATATGCAGAGTTTGGTGTTTCACGTGTTGTTAAAGGTATTACACAATAGAGCCCCCGTGTATTTTACACTGTTGGAGACTGCAAAGCTCCCATAACAGAGGAATGAATGCATGTGTAACCCCCCCTTTGCTTTAAGAAGTGGATGACATTAAATAATTTTGACACCTGGACCAGAACAGAAAACCTAGGTACGCAGGAGCCAGTGGTGCACATCAATAAGGAACAGAAACAACTGTTTAAAATGATATGTTTACTTGAAGAAATTGTAAAGGAAATAAAATACATACAGAGATAAAATGAACAGTTT
>JBAJHX010000043.1:22985878-23018818 GCA_037176925.1 Amniataba percoides | reverse complement strand
CTGCTGAAATTTATAGAATGGGTTGTCATGTGCTCTAAACTTTGAAACAGTGTGTTTGTGAGAAGTCTACAGTCAGATCTCACTGGGGTTGAACTGACCCCAGTGGAATGTCACTTTGTACAGCACATTCTGTACTTTTTCTGTACTTTTCTTTGTCTGTGGATGCTCAGGATATTTTCTGAGGACATATGAAACGTGAAATATTTCCTTACTTGGTGTGATAACAATAACACCCTCTCCTTTCTGTATTTTGACAGCATCATTAAAAGGGAAGAGTCACTGCTTCAGTATTTCACAAACAAGCTGACAGTTTAACTTTATCAGAAGATAAAAAAGAAACATGAGTAAAGAAACTGTTAGTGTACAAAACGACAAATACAGTGGTCAAAAGTTATAGGAGGTTATAAGACGTTAATGTACACCAATGTACTATGACATAATGACGTAACTATGACATCAAGCACAAAAGATGTGGGTTGAAATTTTTAAATTCTTCTCTTTTGATTTAAAAAAATTTGATTGTAACTGTCTGATTGTCTGGCTGCTGATGTTTATTTCTACCATGTAGCTTATGGCCAGATCTGCTAAAATAAAACCCAAATTGTAATATTTCCTTTTGTCTGTTACATATCTGTTACATTTGTTCAATCCAGCTGCAGCTTCAGTGGTGCAGAAATGCCTCGCTGACTCCTCATATTCAAAGAGAACCCACCATGCAGCTACCAGCACTCCGCCCTGATTCTTCTCTTGTTGTAAAATACTTGAAAATGCTGCCCACAGTTAAAGGCCTCTGCAAGGAAATGTTGAGATCACTATTATTGATAGAATCATTACCACAATCTTATAATTCTCTGATGGATTAGGGGGCAATTTTACTGTGGCCATAATCAGCACTCCTGATCTAATCGAGCCAGTTGCTGCACGATGGGAAAAGAACGATTCCTGACGGCAGTTGAAAAATGACATGGATGAATGTCAAAGAAAAACATTCAATTATCTTAAGCGGGTTTACACAAGTGATTGCCGCGCTGATGGGGAGGGGAGGGTGTGCTGAGGCGGGACACCAGGAGTTTGAAATGGTCGGCTGGAGGTCTGTTTGATTTGATGATATTCATTTTGATGGGCCAAGTTGACATTTCCTCTTTGTGGTGACGGCTAAGGAGGGTGCAACAAATTGCTCCTTGTTGGCTGAGGCCTGTGTGGAAATCTGATGAGGGAAAATTACACATCTGCCCTCGTTTTGAGGCAAAACGTGACTAAAACCGTAATTCTCCAGCTTAAAGGTTGCCTCAAGCCTGAGAGGAGTTTGTGTGTGCACACTGAAAAAAGAAGTGAATATGTGCCTTTGTGAAGGAGAGTGCACATGCTTATGTTTTCTTATGTACTGTACAGTTTCTTCCAGCCAGCTGTCACTCAGTTCTCTGATCAGAGGGGGCATGCTGTGTAGCCCTGCTGGATTATAGAAGGAGAGGAAACATTCCACTTGTGCTCAAGGCTAATCAGGCTGTTTGTTCTTGTCTCATTTTCGGAGTCCAAGTAAATTGGATGATTAAACTCTTTAAATCTGGACTCGAGCTAATTATTTATGGGTTAGGGATGAGGGCAGATTGGAGTTCATGGCTGGACTGACAGGCAGACATGCGTCCTGCATGAAGTCAGAACTGAAGGTTGCAGTTTAGCAGGAGGAGCTGAAGGAGAGTTGGAGGTTAGAGAGCAGTAGAGCTTTTGGGAGCTGGCTTGGCAGAAAGTCTACTGACATTACAGTTTCAGACAGATGTATCTGTCTCCTTCCTTGCTCTCTAGTTTACCCGTGCTCAAGGAAAAACACACAGTTCCAACTTTTGCACATACACTCGATCTTGCTGTGCCTCTGGAAACATGAAATTCTAATGTATTCAGCTACACTACATGCTGTAGATACTGTAAATGTATCAGGGCATTCTGGCACATACACACTCACGTCATCACTGCATGAAATTCATGTGTTTTAGTTTATCCATCTATCGAAGAACATCATAGAAACCATATCACAATAAAATTCTCTGAAATTGAAAATCCATGTAGTTGTACACAAAAGGAGGAGAGGCAGCAGGACAGACAAAAATCCAGAACCAAGAACACAGAAACGGGGTCAAAAAGCCAAGGAAAACTAACGCTAGGAGAATACTGGAAAGCAATGAACACACAGGGTAGAACAAAGACAATCTTGCAATGCAGAAAGAGAACTCAAAGGCCATATAAGATGACTGATGGCAATAATCAGGAGGAGGTAAGAGAGTAAGATAACAAGGACGCAGGACACACAAGACCACAGGAACTAAGAAGACAGGAGAGAGTAATGCTCTCTGAATAAAAGAGAACAGGGAATGTTACTCAATCACTCACAATCTTTATGTGTGAGTGGTGCATCTAAAATCAGATTCATCCCATGTTAACCCTTTAATGCCAAGCGTATCATATTTGATACGTGACCTTTTGAGACCTCAACATTACCAGTGTGATATTTTCTTTCCTGAATATACCTGATGGATATAAACAAAATTCTTAAAAATACAAAATAAACAAAAAAATAAATAAAAATGCAGAATGTAGCAAAAATTCTACAATTAATAAATATAATAAAATTTATATGGGCAATATTATTATTTTTTCATTTGTCAGAAGGTTAAATAAACACCTCAGTTAAAAAAATAGAATTTTCTGGCTATTATTTAATGGTTTGGGCTTTACAGGGTTAAACACATATGACATCTATCACAAGGAGAAAAACACTGTCCATTCCCACATCGCACAAACACAGTAATGCAGTGTGCACGTTTGGGAATATTTCTCAATGATAAATTCAAATAATTTGGACATATGTCAGTGTGAGAAAAAAGATTTTAATTCTAATCCAGTATTTATTTTCCTCAGGTTACAAAGTGGGAGAAGCTATTTGCCATCTTCTACTGGTCATGAAACACATTTAAATTATCAGTCCAAAAGATCACCTGGATTACAAAATAGCTGCTTCTTTGATTAAAGGTTGATGGAGTAAGTTTTGTTTTAAAAGTAAAAGGAAATTGTTTGCTTGTGACTTGCACCCCACGATGTGCTTCACCACATTACTGCATCAATATCTAGTTATAGTAGTTGTTCAAATATGCAACTCTGATGCATTTTGAATTTGCCACCTTTGACAGGCTTCTTCCACAGCAGTGTATGCTGAGGCTCAGAGACATTGTAGTATTTTGCCAAAATGAAGAAAAAACACAGTTTCTCATAAGAAAGTTGAAACAACTGAAACTGGTGGCAGTAACATAAATCTGTAGGATTGTTACTTAAATTTGTGAAGGAGAGCCCCGTGTTTTTGTGCTGGGTGACACTGAGGATGTTTTATGAAGTAAAAAGTGAAAGCCACCAGAGATCACCTGCAGTTAGCAACTCGATTATACATTTGTTTTATTTACCACTATAAAAATGAATTAAAGCATCAGTAAGCCTTTTTTTGTTTCATCTTTAAGTTCCTGATTTTCCATGCTGAGAGAAACTGTTTTACATGTATTATGTGATCAGTCTGTGTAATTCTCTGAGCTACTGAGCCAGGATGGTCCCCTGAGAGGTCTTCTTGAACTTGCATGTGAATCAAATTTAACAGACACACAGGCATGTTACACACATATAACACAGATATAGTACACTATCACAGGTGCTGAAGGGTTTGCCAAATGGGTCACTGGCAGCATCAGAGTGTATTGTTAATTAGCCTGTACAGGATTTCCTGAGTTCTTTTCACTTTGTTGTCTCTCAGACCTCTTGATTAGCTGGGCCCACACACCATTGTTTTAGGCTGCCTTGTGATGTTATAGTATAAAACCTTGCTTTGAATTTTGACCCTCAGGGGAGATTAAATAGCTGCTGTGAAGTCTCTGCTGCGCAGTGAAATACACATAATCTGAATTCATCAGAAATTCAAGTTCAAATTCTTGTGTACAGATTTCTTCACCAAATGATTTCTACGGCGTAGGCTACACTATACAGCAAAATAGTCCAGATAATGATTGTAGTTCAGCTGGATCTGCTTTTATTTCATCTTAAACTTCTTTTTGAATATTCAGATTTAATAGGTTTGATCTGATGCCCACCACAAGTGACATCGTCTTTATTCTGCAGAATAAGCCAAAATGTAGAAACGAACATGAAAAACATGCAAAGCTGAGACAAGGGATGCACAAAGGAAGAGAAAAACAGATGGGAGGAGAATAGAATCAAATAGATAGATGACTGAATAGGTAGTGACATATGAGGCAAAAAGCAGGGCTTCAAAAAAGAATGTAGTAGTGAAAATAGCGATCTGGGCGGAAAAAAGGCACAAGGTCAGACAGAGACGGCACGAAAGACAGAATAGAAGAAAAATTATTGCAGGCAACTGGTAACTGCTTTACAGAATGAGAGACGAGAAAGAAACAAAAATAAAGATGAGTAAAAGGCAGTGCAAGAGATGTGAGGGCATGTGAAATACAGTGGATGGATGATATAAAACAAGGAAACAAGGTGATAGTTTGGAGCATTACACAAATAACTTCCCAAAGCAGAAAATAAAAAAAAAACAGTACACTTCATAGAATATCTAACAAAAAAAAAAGGATGGTCAGAAGAAAAGTAAGTAGCAAAAGCAGCAGCAGGTGGAATAAAGACAGTGGGGGGAGTGTTAAGGATGAAAAAATGCTTCTGAGCAAACTGTGATCAGTAAGTGCAGAAGAGCGGAGTGCGGCTGAGTTTCTTTCTCGACCTCATCCAGAAGCCATCTTTTATTCACCTACCCCAAACTCCAATTTTGCGGAGTCGAGCTGAGTTTCAAAGAGTCTCCCCTCCACCGCGCCTCATCGTGATAGTCACAGCAGAGTGGGAGGATGCCCAACCTGCTCTGAGAGGAAATAACTCAGATTTTATTATTTAAAAAGGGACTGCAAATTGGACATGCTGCTTGACTGAGAAGTTACTTATCATCCTTAATTGATTCGTTACGGCCTGGTGGCTGTGGGCTGCCTGCTTTGACATGTTTTACGCAGTATCTTTTCTTGCTTTTCTTTACTAAATTCCTCCCATTTTTGCTCTCCTTTCTTTCCACCCCTCATAGCAACAGGATTTAAGACCTGCTAGGGTCTGCTGTGGTCTGCTGGGAGCTAATAGATTCTGCCTCCTCTCCAGCCAAAGGCCCTGCTACGGTTTGTCACTGTGCCCAGCCTGCAGCAGGACTGGAGGGTTTGGGCAGGCACGCGGGGTCCTGGGGGAGGATGGAGGTCTGGCTGGAGGGCACAGAGCAAAAAGAGGCGGCGAGGTGGAGGTGGTGGCTTGGAACTGAAACACGAGTACGGCTGGGGAGATGGGAAGCAGCCAGAGCAGCAACATTCATCAGAGGTGACCACGCCTCCGCCCACTGCCACCACAAGGCCAGTTCATCCACTGAAGGCACTGAGATCCTCTGTGGCACCAGAGAGCTGCGACGCTCCTCAGTCAGCTGGCGTGGAAGGAGAATTCAAGCAGCCAACCTCCTGTTTTTGGATTTTATTTTCAGCAGTGGACTGGAATTTCGTGGAGCTGATAAAAAGACAATTTGTTTATCAAGCAGCTCAGACTTATTCCTAAAGTCACATGAACCTACAAATTAAAGCACACTTCTTTTTTTTTCTTTTTAGCACCACTTTCATCCACACTAAAATATCTCGACAGCTGTAGGAAGGACTGCCATCAAGGTTTGTGCAGATATCTTTGATGCCCAGTGGAATCGTGCTGACTTTGATGATCCCCTGACTTTTTCTCTATGGCCTGCATGAGTTGACATGTGTGGACAGAGAAATGTCTCTGCAATGATTGGATGCCGCCATCTTCTTATTGTCATTGTTAGGTCAAAATTTCAATTTGTCAACCATACAACTCGATCTGTAATCCATAAATAGGGACTGTTAGCTAACGGTCATACCTCCTCTCAAACTTCTTCCTCTACATTCAGTTCCATAATGGATGTCTTCTGGTGCCTCCAAGATAACTTCATTGTCAGTCATTATGTTTCAAATAAATAATTAAAACCACACTTATGAGAAAAAATAACACACATTTATGTGATGTGTACTGTGATCTTGTAGTAGTAGATTTTGTAGTTTGATCCATCTGCTGACATGAATGGGTGGAATTTATGACCTATGTTGCATCCAGGCACTGGGGGGAATCCCGATGTTGTGGCTTCACTAATGGGGGGCTGTCATGTCTTCCATCTTTATATACAAACAGGACTGGCTGAGCGTAAATCCTGAGTGGTGGAGAAACAAATGACTCAGTTTAATATCTTAGGAGATGTACGAGAAATCTTTTCTGGATTTATCACTGCTGAAATAGCTGGCAAGATGCCAAATATCTTTAGCGAGAACAATATATTTTCAGTAAATTATCATCAACAGACACTTTAGTCCAGTGGCCACTCAACACACTACAACAAAAACGCCTGCCATTCAAAAGACATTTTTTTATAAAACTGTTGACAGGATAGTTGAAGCAGCAAACAGTTACCACCACCGTATCTGTGTGGGTAGGTGGTGACATAATGTAGACACAATTTTCATTAAGGCTTATTTCATGTTCCCTCAGAAAGGTTAAAGAGAGTGAAAAGTTTAAACAGGATCAGCATACATATGACTGGCAGAGTACTGATTATGTGATTGCAGTTTGCTACATTAGGTAGACATGTTAGCAGTCCTCCCAGCATACAGTGGGAGACTGGGGCCAAGATTCAAATCTCATTTGATGTGTTCCTGTGTTGTTACTGGTGTCATTTTGTACAACACTGTGCTCCACAATGTTTCTACTATACCCATTTTTTCATCTGTCAAATATTCAATATTACCAGTGAACGTGGTTAATGATGTTGGGTTCATGATCAGGGAGCTTCTCACCATTAAAAGGAAAACTTATTAAAGTCCCTCAAAAAGCGGCTTCAACTTCCTGAACTTTTTTTTTTTAGCACATTGAGTTCTACACTTAATAATTTAATTTGAAATTTTCATTTTTAAATGAAAATTTCCCATTTTAATGTCAGATTAAATGTCTTATCTTCTTGCTCTAATGGTCTTCACCCATGATGTGTTAATGAGAGGTACCACACATCCTTCCTGCCTGCTGCTGTCAGGCTTCACAACAAACATAATGCCCGTTAGTCTGCAGACTAGTAGACAGTTAACAGCAAAAAACAAATAACTTACTGGACTCTGCACAATAACATAACACTTCTGTTGTGTATCATTTCATACCTGGAAATGATATATTTCTGATATGTATATTATCAGGCTCACTTCCTCTGTACTATGTACAGGTATAACTACAGTCATAATTATTTATCTTGGATTATTTTCTTATTATATTCTTATATTCTATTCTATATTTATTATTATTCATATATCATTTTTACGGTCTGTTTTTCACTGTGTGTTTTTCTTTTTTCTGCCGTAAATTTCCACACTGTGGGACAAATAAAGGAATCTTGAATCTTGAATCTAACAGTCAGCAAAAGGATATTTTGTCTTTTGCTCACAGTATCTCAAACTACTAGTTTTTTTTCCTTTTTTGTTTACAGACTTTTATTTTTGTTTTATTTCATGTTATCATGTATAAATCCAATGAAACCATGTCACATATTTCTCAGATAAACATGGTTACTGCATTTTGGCAGGTTGGGGTTTAATTACGTGGATAACTCCATTATCCATGTAAAGGGCACAGGGCCATGCTCTGAGATAACTTTTCTTTTTACCAGTGAAACAGACAAAAAAATCTGTCCATGAAAAGGTAAATGTAATCAGTCCATTTAGCTTAAACAACTGTGGAAAAAAGAAGATACATTTTATTTGTAACAACAATATGTCACCTACTAATTTTAGCTTTTTTTAGCCTGAACCCACTCACTCTCTCCTGTGTCCTTTAACCTCAGTGGGAGGAAGATACCATCTAACCTGCTGCTGCTCTCGTCAACCAAAGAGGCCGACTTGCTACTCAAGGGACTGCATCGCCCGAGGTTAACATGGAGGCGCACAGCACTTAATGAAATAAATACCATCTGCCTCAGTGAGTGACCTTTGACCTGTCAAATAACCAGGATGACAGTGGCGTGTCAGATCTCTGTCATATCTCTGTGAACTCTCCATGAGAGCACACTTCCTCATAATAAACAACCTGAAGTTCACATTCTCACACAGCTGATAAGATCTTTGAGCTTTTCAGTGGCATCTGTCTTTGTTCTTCTTGATACTGATACATGCTGAAGATAGCACAGTGTCAGACCGACAGTAGATCGTTCCATTGGTTCTCAGTGCAGTTGTGTCGCATTTTACAATTTTGTCTGTCAGTTTACAATGTGAGAAACAGTGGATTTAAAACTGAAATTGTGTTGATTGACACATTCATGTGAACAGTCTGAACAACCCTCATCACAGTCTGAAAAACCCTCATCATCTGCCTTCAGGTGCAGATTTGTGATGCTGTGTGTTCACACTGGGTCTATCTGCACCTCCAAACAACATTCCTGAAGACATGTCATTCTGTTTGCCAAGCTTTTGTGGTCATGCTTCCCTGTGTTTTACAGCTTCAGAGCATTGAAAACAGTGATGTGACTGGCTGAGAGTGTATGTATTAATCACCACACCCTCCAACCTAGCAGACCCCTTCAAAATAGCACATACTTTTGCTTGCTCAATGGAATCTCCACGATTTACATATAGCCTGACATATCGCAGACTCTTTCATTTGATTTAGTCTCCAGAATGCTGATACAAACATTTCTCACCTCATTATTTAGTCTTAGTCTTTGTAATGCTCTCTATCTTCTATTGATGTCACCATAACAGCATCAGTGGGAGGGGGAAGCAATCAGCTCTTATTGTCTGCTTAATTAAGTTTCATTTGACAGAGATGATAATTTGTAATCAGTGCTGCAACTTGCGACTATGTGCCAAGTGAAAAACTACCGTTACTAAGACAAATTCCAGGATTTTAGAGCACATCTCAAACACTGTGGCCATCCCTGGATACTGTTAATATGTAGACACCTTCATTTTCAGTCATGAGCTGATCAAAGTAACACCAGAGGGTCAGAGCTTCTTCGACGTCTTCCGTTTCCTCTTCCAGCTGTCGGCTGCTTTGTTCTCATGCAACAATGTTTGCACTGCTGTCCCGGGGACGCCAATCGCTTGCCTGTGAGTCAGTGAGAAGAAGTCGTCTCAGAGTGAGGTATGTTAGTCAACCAGTTTGACAAAGCTTCTGTTGCTTGTCCTATCATCTGGAAATGATGGTAAAGGTACAGAACAAGACGGTCAGGAGAGTTCATTTCAATGCATCCCCAGTGTCACTCTGCAGTGTGCACATCTGCGTCTGCCCCTCTACAGAATGGCCCACTTGACTGTGTATGTTGCCATATGGGAGTCCTTTTTGAAGCTACTAGCATAAAACCACACAATTAATTCTGAATTACGCCAGACAATCTGCTGCAAGACAGCTCCAGTGAAACTGACATGGATGGGTTCTGGGCGCATAGGCAAGAAGGCTGAGGCCTTTGGGAAGGGACATACATAGTCATAGATCCACGCTAACACACTGATTCACACAGGCACGCACAGACAGACATGCTCGCATGCATGCACACAGTCCAGCATTCAGTCTGCGCATTCAGGGAGCGTCTGCATGACTGCCCTAAATCTGCCTGACGTGGGCCTGAAATTGAATCTAATGTAGCTATCCCTGGAGACTCTGAGCTGCACACTGGTAAATTATTAAAAAAAAGAGCTTTGGACTGCATAATTTAACCCAAATAAATGAGGAATATGAGAAGAGAATGGTAACCGAAGACAAGTGTCTGTTGACTCGTAGCGTAGCTCATTTATCACGATCGCAGCATGAAGAGAGTGTGGTGGGAGTGTTATGTGTACACTTCTGTGTGTGTGTTTGTGCATATTCAGCTGACTAGATCAGCAGGAGATTTAACAGCTCCTTAGAGAACAGAGGAAGTATTATGTTCATTATTATTTTTGAGGTTATTTTAGACACCACCCTGCTATAGAAACACTAGTATAGACTTTTTTTCGTGACAACTTCAACAGCATCAGTTTGCATAATCTGCATTCACTTCCAAACCCTCAATACTGGCACTGGCATTAATAAGCCTCTTACATTCAATTTCCATTGTCTATACCGCCCTTGTAAAAACTGTGTGAACTCATCGCATCAGTCTCCTTGTTATAATACATTAGTGTGCTGTAGCACTTTGCAGTTAGATAGATCTGACAGGAATACACAGCAGAAGCCCCGTATACAGTGGCAGCTAGTGTACCATGCTTTAATTCCCATCTCATTTCTCATGCACAAATCAGACGGACTCCAGTGCTCTCGCAGCTTGTCTTCATCTTCACCGTCTTTGGTTATTTCAGCCTCCCTTCAGTACTCGGCCCTAGCAGGCTTTCAATTATTTATAAAGGTTTTTTTTTTTTTTTTTGGAAAGGGGGCAAGTCAAAAAGCAGCACATGGCAAGGGAGGCAGAAAACGATGCCATCTCTCTGCTCTTTACATTCTTCCATGTATATCCATATATATATTTTCTTGCACAAGTTTTGCTGTAAACGCCACAGAAGTGAGATTGAGAGGAAATAATTTCACAGCATTAAAAGACATATGTGTCCATTTTGAGGGAGATTAAATTAATCTACTGTTGTTGAGTGCCTTAATACACTTAGTGTGCAAAGTCCCACAATGCAACCTAATTATATCAATTGGGGAAAGAGAGATGTGAATGAATAGTAATATGGCCAACTTAAGTTTGATGTTTTCCCATTTGATCTCATCTGGTTGAGATGTGGTTGTTTGATAAGAAAGGTCAGGCTGTGTTATCTTTACTAAAGGTTGTTTCAAAGGATGCTTGTAATGATGATCCACTCAATTTGGTGGATTGCAATCTCTTTGATGGGTTAAATACCAAACATATGTGCAGGCCCCTTACATGTGTTCCCACCAGCTGTGCTGCTATAACATGGCTTGGTAATTCACCGCTATGACCCTCTTCTTGTTTCCTTATGAGGCACATTGAGCAGAGCTACCTCTGACACTGACAGTAAACCCCTATAGAAAGTTTGATCAGATGACAAACATCTGCATAGGGACGTGAGGTATGGCCACTACCGACTTGCAGCAGTCAAACTGAATGATATCTCTATCTTTGGGTTTAGTGTGAACATCTGGTAGACACCATGAAATTACATCTTTCACAATCCACTGAGGTTGAGTTATGTCAGCCAACCAGCAGAAGGGTCAAAGTTGAGACCAGGTAACAGCTGGCTGATATAAAGTTTGGGGATGGATCAAGTCGAAAAATGGAAATGGTACAGTTAGGAAGACTAGCGCGTCTCTTTAACTGTAGTCATTAGTACGAGAATATGAAATTATGAAATCACAAATATGTAGATTTTAGTCATAAAAAAATAAAAGCTGTTTAGTGTAGGTAGAAGTAATTTTTATGTTGAAATGGACATCAGTGTGACATCAGCTCACATCTATTGTGGTTGGCATTGCCAAGAAGAGGCACTACACTGGAAGCAATGTCAAACCATATCTCTGTTTTCATCTCTCTGGGACCTTTGCAACAATTTCAACATATTATGTTGAATGTGGATGTGTTAGAAGTTGGACTGACCTTAGGGCTGACTGCTTCAAAGCTTCTATTATTGCCAAGATAATCAGCGTTTTTATTATACAAGCATTAATACAACAATTCCAAAACACTCCGTTAAATGTTGGACTATATATGTGTACATTTGTTTTATATATTTTTTTATTGCACGTTTGATTATTGCACATTTTGTAACTGTTGGAAAGGAATACCATAAATAAATAGGCAAATGATAGGAAAGGAATGGTTGTCTTGGGTTTCCCTTGAAGAGCGATCTTTCCTCACCTACATGATGTGTACCATGTAGGTGTAGGTGTAGTGCTGCTGGAGCTATTGAAGAAGTTTCATAAACATTTTTCTGGCACTTAAAAATCTAATCTAGTAAAATAGTACTTACAGGAACATGTCATCACTACAATGAATTGATACATTGCAAGAAACTTTAACCCACGACTGCTTGGAAATAGTGTTTGTGTGGTACTTTTAGTGGACAGATGTGCAATTGTTCTTTTCTTATACTTTCTCTTCAAAATAAGCTTGTTAACAATCACTCATAAGAATCCAAATAAGGATGCTGAAAGTTCAGTTGCAATGCTCAGAATATCTGTGACGGAGAACTCAGTCTGTGAGAATAATTTTATGTAGCTGTTTTTTTAATAAAACAAACTTCAGAAATGTTTTACAGCATGTCTACAACCCCACCAGGGGAGACAATGTCCTGGTGTCACGTGGGAAAAATTTGTATTGAGTTTTTAGCATGCAGTGTGTTTTTAGTTTGAGCTTTTGGATTTTAGTGTGTGGTTTTGCGTATTCTATCCATTTAATTGCATGCTGCATGTTTTAAATACTGTTTGATCTTTTAAATGCCAGAAACTGCATGTGACATCTGATGGCTGGAATGAGCTACAACTGTTGGGGCGTGATTAGGGGCAAGTAAAAGGGGCTGAGCACGAGACAAGACAGAGAGAAGGGAAAAAGAAATGACAGGAGAAGATCAGGAGGAGAAGGATAAGGAGAAGAGAGAAGAGGGGAAAGTCTGGGCCCCTTCATCTCTACAGAAAAGACTCTCTTGCCCTGTCTTATTGGACTTGGCCCTCTTGGTTTTAACCTCCCTTAGTTTTAGCATTTTAGTCCTTGTTAGCAGCCCTTGGTGTCACCATTTTTATGGACTCTTAGTGATTTTCGTTTCTTGGTTTTAGCAGACTCCTCTCGCCTGATTTGAAAACTCACTTAAACTTTTAATAACTATTTAAGTTATATTTTTTGAATCACATTACACACTCACATCACATTGGACCATGTTTGCATGAAGCTGCAGCAGATCTACAGGACTGTTTCCGCTGCAGTCCACTGCCACATGTTCAGAAATGCTGATACCCAGGAGAACCACATTGCTCTAATGAAAAGGACTGTACATCACCAGTGACACCATACATCATCAGATGTGATGATCACAAAGAAGGCCTTGATGAATGGAGAGAGGGCCTTACTCGGAGGCAAAAACAATGTCTCTTGGTCAGGTGACAAGGAGGTGCACAGCACACAGACTAAAATCTAGTATCAAGCTGGAAGAGCAGATGCACCAAGAAAGGCCTCAACACCAACATCACCAAAAATATGTGGGAAGCAATTCAGACCATCACAGGTTACAAAAACAGGAGTGCACCCATCATGTGTGAGGCCACATTGCCAGATGAGCTGGACACCTTTTATGCTCACTTTGATCTCCTCAGCAAAGAGTCAGCTGTCAAGTCTACTCCACCTCCAGAAAATCAGTCACTGTCAGTATCCACAGCAGATGTGAGAAGAATCCTGCTGAGAGTGAATATGAGGAAGAACATGTGCCAACCAGCTAGTTGTTTTCTAATCACTGTCACACAAGGCTGTTCCCACCTGTTTCAAGACAGCCACCATTGTCCCTGTACCTAAAAAGCCTACATTCTGATGAAGTGCTTTGAGAAACTGGTTCTCTCTTGAAAATAACAACACCTACATCAGGATGCTATTCAGTTCAACATTCAAAACGATCTCCTCCTCTAAACTGACTGGCAAATTTAGCAATCTGGACTTCAGAAACACACTCTGCAAGCAAGGGACTATAGTTTACTTTATGCAATGTGACCCCATGTTGTAGAATGATAAATACAAGAATTCTTAAACACTTGTGTGTTGAAAAAGTTTTTTTAAAAAATGTGGCTCAGAAGAACCTGCATGAAAAAATTTACTGCTCCAAGTGATGTCACGTGTGAGCGTACATGAGCTATTCGAGGGAAACAGTAACAGATTAAACATAGAAATAAGCTGTGTGATGGTTACCACACTTTGCAGCAGAATGGCGTTCAGTCCACATGGCGTTTGAGAAATGCCCAGTGGAAAACGCTAAATAGAACTATCAAGGGGCAGGAAATAGTTGGAATTTGATGTCACCCTTGTGCCACTGCGTTTACCCCACACAATTAAGAGCTCTTCCCGTCAGTGTTGCATCTTCAACTTAATCCATCTGTGTCACCATCCAGGTCCCCGTGCAGGACCTAGGTTAGGATCTAGGTTAAATGCATCTATAATCCAATTAATCTGTCATAGCACAAGCCTGCTGACGATATTTTTACTTTCTGCTGACACGTTCCATTTCCCTCTTGGCAAAATAATGAGGAAGGATAACTTAATTTGGATAACGGAGAGAAATAATGAAAGACACTTAACACAGCAGACGGAGATGGAAAGAGAGATGGAAAGAGCAAAGAGTGTAAATCTAAGACTTTATAATGAGCTGTATTCGCTTGCACCAAACTTCTGTTTACTTACTTAAACAGAATGGTGAGCAAGCATTGTTCACACGTCAGACACGGTCATGCATAACAGTACAGATGTGGGCTGATGCTGGTAATTTCATTTACATCCAAGCTACCATAAGGAAATGTAAATTGAAATAGTTTTAACATCAACTTGACACTGTACAGTGTGGTTGGTAATGGCAAGTGTTGACAAACTGCTGACAGACACTGCTGATCACCATTGTTCATTCACTGGCACACAAACAGAAGATGCATTTACATTTTCCTAGATGGGAAGCCTCATAACTACTGATCCAAAGAAACATCATGTGGTATCATCTGAGGGCTTCTCTTTTAAATGATTCATTTATTTTTCAATATTCCGTAGCAGGACAAGTCCCATCATTCAGGTAATCACCATGAAACATTGCATTGTACCTGCTGACAACAGAAGAGAGAGAGTCATAATCATCTCATCACATTTGACAAGTGGTCCACATCCCCCTTGCTTCTTTTAGTACGCTTTCACTGTCTGACATTTCCGTCTTGGCAGGAGCTTTCGGTTGAAATGATAAAACTCCCTATGCTCCATCCTACCAAAGAAGAATGTCATTCTCACAGATGTAAATCGTCTTTTTTCCAAAAGCAAGCTGTAGTTATGACTATAGCCTTTGGTCTATATTGAGCATTTTCTCACTTGTTATGCAGTTTTCTAATGAAGCAACACTATCACCTACCAAGGACATGATTGCATGATTCTGCAAAACTGTACATTAAATACAATTCTAATCCTTTTTAAATCAATATTATTGTTAATATAGCTTTGTCTATCATTTGCAACATTCCAACTACAGTACAGTTAATACTGCAGTCGGGAGGTTTGAGAAGTGAGTAAACCCCCCAAAAAAAAAAAAACTATTCCCCCCTCTCACTCTAAAGCTTTCTTTCTATCTTTCTGTTCTTCATTGTTCTTCTTTTTCATGTAAGCAGCCCATCACAAAGTAGTGATCGCCTCATGGTTTGTCATCGCCTAGTTCGGTGGTTGTTTGTTCACCATTACTTCGTTGTACTGACAGTTTGCTGCTTGACCAAGTAGCTCATGAAGCACATGAGGGGAGCTGTCTGCAGTGTGTCCAGGGGCAGGGACCAACACTCAAATACTCTGTTCTGACTGGTGGCGGGGGAGCCAGAGGAGTCCGTACTGTCTGGACATAAAGACAGTTTTAGCAAATATCACTAAAAGTTATTTTTGTACAGGTTACCTACTAAGAGAAAGATCACACTCTCAGCATTGTATGCTGAAACTTGGCTAAACTACTCACAGTGTCACCTGTCAAGGCATTGTGGTAGCCAAACAAATAAGTAGTATGTATGCACACAAGGTACAGTACTGTGCACGTAGGTGAGATAGTTGGTGGAAAAATGAAAGAATAATGCAATGCTTATTCAGCTAGTTGAGGGCTTGTCCTTAACGTGGATCTGCTTTTTAATATTGCCATTTGTAATCTCTCCATAATGCAACGTCAAGGTGAACATGAATAAAATGAAGAAGTGGGAACATGTCACTGAAAGACCTGTAAGGATGGGTCATTATCAGGAGCTATAACGCATGCATTTTACATTAAGACTGGAACTGAACAACAAATACTGTCTTTACAACCTCTTCCTATTGTCACTATGTCACACTCCTGATAATCAGGTGAGAAGTCAAATGCCAGAGCTGAGCCATTACGGTTTCTTCAACAGTATCTGTGACTGATGTATGTGCTGTATGTAGTATAAAACAGCAAAGGTATGCTCCACATTTAAGTTACCCATGAAGTACACTCGTGAGAATGTACAAAATGTGGAGGATTCAAAAAGGTGGATGATTAGTTCCCTGGTTACTAAACATTTTGGCATAGCAACAAACAAGTAATTCTATGGTGGTGCTAGATGGACATTGGTGGGTTCAAAGCCTGCTGAGTGCATGAGAGGAAAAGGCTAGGATATATTTATCTTCAAATTAAAATCATTTTAATGAGGAAGTATGTGCCATACATTGTGCAGAAAGACTATAATGTAGCTGTAGTCATTCAGATGGACACATAAGGAAAATGGCTATTATGTGCTGACAGCATGCCCTGTTATGCTAAAGGTCAGCAAAATGGTGTAACTAGCAGTCCCATGACTTAAACTACCACCTCATAGAACATGCAGGCGCTTTCATAACATAAAGAATTAAGACTTCATTAGAATTCAGTTTGTAAGTCTGACAAAGGTATATTGAAAGAAGAATACACTGTGTCCAAACTAAATGGCCCGATTTATGACCTCTTATTGTCTTTTTTTTATGTCTCTTTTTTTTTAGCTTCATGTTTTTAATCATCAGTTGATATTGAGCCTTTCTCCCAGGGAATTTTCTTGGACTTGAATGGACTCGGTTTTGAATTCATTTCTAATAATATCCCAATTGCCTTGAATTGTGAACACTGTTCGTTAGCTATTTCCACTATTATTGATGTTAGAATATGTTTATGAACTCTTTATTGATCTGAACCTCTTCTTATGGTAATACTTACAAATATGAATATTTTGTGGGAAAAAAAATCTTTGTAGTTGTATAATGTTAACAGTACACTATTTGAAGCACATGGCCTCAGTTATTATAGTGACACAGTACATAAATGCACACAGAAAATCAGTTCTTTCCCTCCCCACAATTTTGCAGCAAAACTGGATATCAAACATTTTAGTGTGGGAGAGAGATGTGCCTGTTTGCTGAAACCACTTCTCTTCATATTTGTCAAGGCCTACCCAAAAAAGGGTGCTAATGATTTTCAGAGGCCTCTCCTTAACTCACCCAGCAGCTGTACTAGCAGCGTTAAGCCTACAGAGACAGCCAATCAAGTCTGAGTGTGGAGCATTTTTCTCTGTCAGTTTCTTCTCTCTTTTCCTGTCTCTCTGTCTATATTTCTTCTTTTATGTGTCTTGGCCCAAACTGACATTCTTCCCTGTCATTCTCTGCTTTTTTTTTTTTCCTGGAAGGTCTAAACAGGAGTGTTTTTCTTCTCTGTTATGTGTAAGTGCACAAGCCCCTGTAGACAATCATAAGATATTATTTAATTTTGTTGCTCAGGCTATTAATTATGTTCATTCTTGGTCTCATTCATGAAATAGCTCTACTATACAAGTCTGAAAATCATTCCTCATCAGGTGTACGCGCAAAATTAATGGTGTAAGGAGAAACACAGGGGAGAGTTAAAATGAGTTAAATTGCAACAATGTGTTTTTTTTTCCAAGTATTTCTATGCTTCAGTTTGAAAGATATGCATTCACATATTTTTTATTTTTATTTTCCTTCTGTGGTGTAACTTGTCCAACAAATCAAGAATCAAGACTATGTTGCCAGTTGACTGAAATCTATTGTAGCATGAGCTCATAAAACCATGTAGCCATGAGAGAAGAGACTCAATGAAACCACAGAACTAACATAAGCAGTATATAGACACACATTATGTAGACAGAAAGATTGTTTGGCTTTATCTTTTTTCCACCTCAAAAAATGTGTCTGCAGTAAGCTGGAAGGTTCTGTTAACTTACTACTGCCTGTACAAAATGATTATACAATTAATTATTTGAGATTGTGTGTTTTAGATTTCAATTTCCAGCCATGATTATCCTGGTTTTCCTTGGAAAAGAGAAATATATTCCTGAGAAGTAGACATGGGTAAACCTTCAGCCTTTGCATACACGTGTGAGTGACCACAAGTCTGCTCCAACAGAGTTTTCACATCGTCTGGATGTGGTCTGAAGTGGACGTCTGGAATGTAAATCTCACCCTGTCTGATTTTTTTTGAGAGACAGCGTGTGTCTGGATGTGCAGCTGAGGGCAATTTCCTCTGAAACACTCAGAGTGGTTTTCTTGCTCACTAATTAATGCTAGCTGTGAGAATACACACACAAAAGACACGAGCACGTGTGTCTTCACACATAAATATACAGGACATAAAAAACACACTCCGGTACGTGCACATGCAATCAGTCACTCCACCCAAACCACTGCTGTTCCTCAGTGTCTCTGGGAGAAAATAATTTTGGCCAGTCCTCTGGCCCAAGAATCTCTTAAGTGGTGGTGGGCAACAGACTCTCAGAGGGAGGTACAGCTTTTGGGTGGAGGAAGCGCAATTACTCCACAGGGATCTCTGGAAGCAATTATTCAACCATCCAAATGCCCCTGAAACAATTCAGCAACCATTATCAAACACACACAAATTGTTCTGCCAACCTATTGTAGTGAGTCACCACATCATTGCTTGGAGAATCATATTAACCTCATTTGGCGTGCATATGCCCGCACAAAGTAATTGGGCTAGAAAATAAACAGTTGGACAGCTCAGATAAGTGGGGAGACAGTATATAGGCAAGGTGGTGTATGGAAATACTTTCAGGGTGAGTAGTGGTAGCTGAAAAGTAAAGCAGGGACGATTTGATAGCAGCTGGGCCTGCAGCTCCCTCTACCTCTCATTCACACCGTGAAGATGCATGTATGTACACCTATGATCACACACTGCTGCTACTCTGCTGTGCACCTGCAAGGGAGAAGACTGCACGCATGCTCTATTACCGCTGTAAACACACACACGTAATCACACAAATGCTCAGCCTCACATCGCTGTGAGTATAAACACACCCAGAGGAACACACACACATTCACACAGAGCTGAAACACACAGGGAGCTGACCGTACAGTATAATACGAGCATCCGGATGAAATGCTGAGCAGGAGAACCACAGACAGAAAAGAATCTCATCTCTCTCTTTCCCATGATCCCTTGCTGCTATATTTTTGCTCCCTCCCTTCAGATCTGAGGCTATCATATTTATATTTTATGAACTACACCATCAAGTTAACCAATGAGTGGTGACATAACTGGAACAATGTCAAAAAGGGCAAGTAACACAAGCAGTCAGACAATTTAAGGGGATTGTAAAGAATATCATTCTTATGTTCCACAAATCATGTGAAAAGACATAAAAAATAAAAAACAGAAATCTGTGTACTGTGTGTGAATTCAAAGCCAGAAATAGAGTTATTTAGCTATTTATCTGTTCTGTAGAGCCCCATGCCCCCATGTTATTAGACTTAATATAGTTTTGTGGCACTTTGTAACTTTGCTTTGAAAAATACAATATAAATAACATGGATGTGAATTCTTATTATAATCTGTATAGTCACATTGTTGCACTGGTGACGTATCTTACTGATGGAAATTGTATTTTTTTTCTCATTTATGGTATGTTAGAGGAAACAATGGAAATAAAGGCACATTATCAATAGTTGAGACTCTCTATCTGTCTGTTTATGTATTTCTCTCCCTTCATTGTTCTCCCTCATTTGTCATCTGTTAATAAATGAATGCCGCTGCAATAATGATAATTCCACCTTTTATTTTTTACAAAAACATTCCAAAAGCTTTTTCTGCAGCAGTGTGTCCAGAGCTTGGCCCCTTTCAAAAATATACATCAGTTGTAATGAAATTGAATCCAGCCGCCTGAAAGCACTTAACCCTCAAAGGTTTGCCAGCGGACCGGCCTGCTGTTTGATTTTCAGCCTATACATCCATGCCACATGAAGGCAGACAGTGTATGGCAGGCATGTCAATTCAAAGTCCTGTTACTGTGTGTCTGTGTGTGTGTGTGTGTGTGTGTGTGTGTGTGTGTAGGTCTGTGGGAAACAGAATCAAACAGACACCTTTATGTGTGCTTGATTCATCCTGGAAAGGGAGCATTTTTAAACTCTCCAATTATCCTAACAAGCTGCATGTCATGTCGTCATGGAGACCCCCCCCCACCCCACCCCCACAAACACGCACATATTCCCACTGAAAAGGAAGCAATGCTGACAATGCACAGGATGTAAGTCACCAACATTTTAAAGTGTGGTGTAATTCCACCAGTTGGATGGAACATATGGAAGTGGTTTGAGCTGAGGAAGGTGTCAAGGCGGGTACACGTCGCTGTTGGATTTTTGGGATGAATCCCCCTCTCGGGCCCTTCCCTCCCACCCGCCTCCTCCAAGTCTGAACCAGGCATTGTCTGGTGGGGTTTTTAAAAGTAAGGAAGAGAGACGTTAGATCAGATTAACTCGCTCCACGTGCCTAATGGGCTGTTACATAGGTCTGACACACACCATTACCCACCATTTACACCTCACAGGCGCAGAGGCGAAGACAGAGACAGTGGGTGCTGTGCGTACCTCTAAATTACATGCATGTGTATGTATGTGAGAGGAAAGGTGGCAACAGGGACAAAGAGATGCCGGGATAAGGTGTGTGTGTGTGTGTAAAAGAGAATATCTATGTGTGTGTGAGTCTCTTGAACTGGATGGGTGGGCACATTGAGGTAAAAAGCAGACTTTATTGGATAATTAAGGAAGTGAGTTGCTCTCATTACTCTGCTGCTAGTCTCCCCCGTGTTGGCCTCAGATACTGACAGAGCAGAAAAAGACACTCAAACAAAGACTCAACAAGAGGAAACGCAGTTCTGCTACAGTTTGTGTTCAGCCTTCCCATTTACTTCCTGAACTAAGACTCTCTTCCTCTTTGGATCATAACACTGCCCCACACTGTATCACTGTTGAGCAGAGCTGTCCACACAGGCCGTGGGCTTTACTCCCCGCGGCTCCCAATTCGCTTTGCAGTTTCAGCACACTCCACTTTGGACAAAATGCACCATATGGCATCTCCTGAGTTTAAACGTGCAGCGGTGTAGCCAGAGAGGATCCCATGTGCAGTAAATCTTTGCAGCGGGAAACATCCAGAAAAGTCCCACAGAACTCGAAGTTATCTTTGAAGCTATAAACAGCAAATCTGGCAGCCCCAACCCTCATTTCTCATCGAGCAGGTTGTCTGTATTTCAAGAAAGAGGGCGTAACATAAAAGGAGAACGAATAAAAACAGAAAAGCAGTGAAAGAGAGCAGCAGAGACAGTGTCTGTATTTTTGTGTATGGGTGGCAGCTGGATTGTGTTAGCGCGTCAGAGTGCGTTATCACTGGGACACAACACAAAGCAGGCCCACAAAGCATTTTCCCTGCTAACCACCGCCTTTACGTTAAAGACAGGCTTTGGCGTCTTAGCCATGAACCGTGGGCCTCGGAGACCAAACACAGGCTGACAGCGCAGCTATAGACAAACCAGAGTTTGCAGTTTCCTCAAACTCTCACTTGACTGGAACTGGTCTGTTGGAACAAACACATCTGGGCTTTCTCACACCAGAAAGGTGTTGTATGGAGAAAGGAAATTAATACTGTTAAAAGCTGTTGAGGTAAAAGAACTCAAAAGGTATCATAAATGCTGGGATTGAATAAGAGAGTTTCTGAAGAGTTAAAGAAATGAATCAGTCAGAATAATATGGGATTTGCATATTAGGCTTTGCATTGTATTATTTGAAATTAAATCTACTTTTGTGGCTTGTGATCAAAAAGACAGACTGCAGAAATCATTATAGCATTTCTGTTTGAAGTAAACCAATTTTTTCTAAATCACGCTACAGAGTTGTGTTGATGTGTAGTATCTAAGGAGTGGAATGTGTGCATATATAAATCAAAGGACTGAATGATCCATTAGGGACATTTTGATTAAGACTTGGTCAAAATGTTGTTGTAGAAAGGAAAAGGAAAGACAAGACGATCTTATTTATTAGACTTATTTCATAGACTACAGAATGTGTCAGGAAGCTAAAATGGACATTTGTACCTGTGTTTTTCTTTTGTGACACTTAAAAACAAAGTCCCTGCTCATTTTAGGAGTCATTTACTTCCTTGGCAGAAACTGCTCGGACAACAGAGAGCAGCACAATGACTGCTGATTAGATGGTCAGTCTGATTATTCCTGCAACCTGGTGATTGTGAAACTGAATGGAATCGTGTTGCTTCACACAATCATGGCTGAATATTTCGATTACAGGTTGCAAAGCCAAGTGTATTGTCCTGGTAGAGGTAACACAATGAACAGGGTACTGTCTCAGGTCCTGGGTGCATAAAATGGAGCATGCAAGCCAGTGTAGGAGCTGCAACATTACACACCCTTTTTTATATGAAGGAGGACGTTGTTTTTGTTTTTATCTGCCTTTATCAGAACTGAATGAGCTTCAGAAGTAAGATAGGACAATGCATGGAAAACTATATACTGTCATCTATCAGTCACATATACTGTGTCTAGTCCATCACTTTAAACATTCAGTTTCGGCATGTGACATTTTGAAAAAGTAGTGGCCACACTCTTTCCAGAAATAATAACTGAACCTGGAGCAAAAACAAATAAATACAAGTGGCCAATGACGACAAGATATGTCATTTTAACACAAAGTAATTCCAATGTGCCATTACATTTACAAAGAAAGTTATAAACCTTTTAAACCATTTTATAACAGAAAAAGAAAATACTGACTTAATAATGATTGAAAAAATGCCAAAGTAGAAGCAATTGGAAATAAGAAATGCATTACAATAACTTTGCTATACTGATGGAATTTATGCTGTGAAAATGTACATTTGATGTATTGAGACAACAGTTAAACAGAGGAAGGCGCTGCGTTTGCATTAACAGCAAACAAAGCAGGCTGAGAGTTTAGAAGTTCAATGGCATTACACACAAAACGACACATTCCTCAGTCTTCCTGTTATTATTTTACAATCATACTCAAGAACTACAGGATTATTAGGAAATAACGATGATGCCTCCCACAGGGATGTTATTATGATTACTGATTATTTCCTATCTCTTAGAAAGTTAAGCGATAAGCAGATAAATTCAACACTTCCTACACATGTTCCACCGTAAAAGTGAAATGCAATTGAAAATACTAAAGGAAAAACCTAAAAATAAGTAAGTGGTGAATATGACCTGACTGTCAGAGTGGTTATGCAGGTGGAAATGATTATCCTTAATTGATCAAGACAACACATGACCATGGAGGGAGTGTCGTTTGTGAATGAACAACATCAATCAAAAGCAAAAATGGAAGCAAATCAGAAATATAAATATGTATTTTTATATTTCTATACAAAACCTTGCCAAGATGGTGTGACTGTAGGAAAATGAAAATGGAGGGCAAAGCATTCAGCTTGATGAGTCCAGCCACTGAGCAGACTGTGGGGTTTTTTTGGCATGACAGTCATATAATCTCTTTGCCCCTTTTGGCCCTCGTCCCAACGTTCCCAAATAAGTCATCATTTCAGCTCCTTCTCACAAACAGCAGGCCAGTGCCTGTAATGTGGGTTAAAATTTGTGTGTATGTCCATGCTTACATGAGTACACACTCCTGCGCAGTGCTGGGACACTAAAGAGCCCGTCGAGTTCCCAGGCGACCCTGTGAGCTTGATGAAGAAATGTGGGGAAAAAAGAAGGATGATAATAAATGGGCTTATACTCCTGAGACAGCTATCCACTTAATTGCTCAGGAGCCTGTTTATAAAGACAGACTCAGAAAGTATGAGGGAAAAGATAGTGTATGTGCGAAGAAAACATTTATTTTAAGTGCATTTATACGATAATATTGTACTGACTGCATATAGCTCTGAGGTTGTTAAATACTTGTTACTTGTTAGTAAAATGCAGTGTGAAGTACTTATTATTATTTAATTTATTATTTAATCTACTTTCTAATTGTGGAATACTTAATCTGCAAATGATCTATTTTAAAATATCTTCAGGAATCTGCGATTATTTTAGCTTGTCTGCAATAAAAGATGGAAAAGTGACAGTGACTTGAATTAATAAATGTAAACTGACCAGCAAAGTGGCAGTACAACACAACATTAGTGCTGTGCTGAATTTATGAAGACATCAGGTAAACATGGGGAAGAGCTGAGTTTAGCTTCACATTATAAAACAGGGGAATTAGAATGAAGTTTCTATGTCTCTAATACATCTTGTTCCATGGTGCTCTACCTATCTATCTATCTATCTATCTATCTATCTATCTATCTATCTATCTATCTATCTATCTATCTATCTATCTATCCATACAGGTCTTTTTTCCGATGTTTTTTGGAATACTAAACCGTTTGCCATTTTAATGCTGAGTGAACAGTAATACTGCATGAATGGGCTTTTTTAATGACAACCAATAAAAGATAATACACTAATCTGACATCCACTCAGTCAAGGCTGCTGTTAGTGACTGTGTGTTGCATGATGTTTAACTGCTCTACATGCTCACCAGAAAGCATACCCATTTCAGCATAATGTTGCATGAAGGCATTCCCATAAATTGTCAGTGATGGCATGTCCAGCATGTCGAGCATGTCCACACCCAGGAGCTCTGCCCATTAGTCATTTCAGGGCCCTCCACATTGCCCTCTCTCACCTGAACTAAACAAACACATATGTGAATGCTGCTCATATACTTCATCATTTAACATCGTGCCCTCCAAGATTGTCATCAAGCTCAGAGACCTTGAGCTTATCACTACTTTCTGTGGTTGGATCCTGAACTTCCTGATGAGCAGACTTTAGGCTGTGTGGGACTCTCAACACCAACACTCCTCAGGACAGCGTGTCTGGGCCTTGCCTGCACTCCCGGTTCAGACTGCATGGTCACCCACAGCGAGATTTTCTTCTTGTACATATTATTTGAGATTTGTTAGAGGGAACCTGAATTTCAACTACTGCTTCACTGTAATTGTGGTGCATATGGCAGATAGAGAGAAGAGAGAAAATAAGAAGTTGTATGTGCAATGACATTGAGATGAAGGCGTTCATCAACAAACTCCCAGCTGATGCTGTGTCACAGTTTCCATTGAAAAAGCGTGCGATAAGAGCTCGTGTGTAACAGCGTTCAAAGGGGAAGCAACAATTTTAAGCAACACTTGTTATCACAGCTGTGTGGTTGTCTGATCCAAGCTCTCGATATTTTCATGCTATTCTGAAATAAAGAAAGCCACAATAAAGGAATGAAGAGAATCATTGAAAATTCTGCCTTCTTCAGAACAGGAAGCAATTTCCCTTGATTTCACTCTTTCATGAAAAAAATAAAACTAATTTGGCACACACTAAGTGTTAATAGAGTTGTGATTATGTCACAGTTTGGAAACCATTTTCACACTGGTATTATGCTGGGCCAAAAATGAGTCATTTTGATATATGTGACATTTCTCTAAGAGGAATGGATAAAACACGTATTCTTCTCAGTATGGCAGAGAGGTCAGGAGAACCATTTTAGTTGAAAACATAAATATGTATCACAAGATAACTGAACCTGTTATTGTCTCTTTCTGAATTGAAATCATGGAAGCGGTCATGTAATTATGTAACCAGTGGCGATAAAGTAAAATACACCACCACTGAAATAGTTGATTCCTGGAGTGTCCTAAGTGTTTAGACAAACAAAATAGAGAATCAAATAGTTTTTTCAGTAGTCAAAATACTCACATTACCATGTTGAGTGTTTGTAAAGGAAAAAGCTTTTGGCTTGTACGAGCCTTCCTACCAGCTTAGAGCTTGTCACCCAGTAATTTTCAGCCCAGCATCCAATCAGCACCCATCATCTGCCCATCTGTCACTGTAGATGTTCGCCCATATTGTGGTCTGTATGCAGCAGATTTAATTAATTTCATACTTCTTCTAAGAACTACTCTGTGGTTTTCACATTAGCTTCATGTCTTGCATAAAGTGGTTGTGATTTCATCCCCGCCTTGAATGAATTCTTTGAAAATGACAGATAATTGGTGCAGTGAAAAAGTTGTAGTTTCTTTGAGACACAGTTTGAAAACACCAGCCCTGTCAAGCCTTTGTAAAATGATTGCATACAAATTCTAAAACAATTCTGTGGATGCAAAGTTTGGGAATATTACATTCTCTGACAAGATTATTCGATAACTGTAACCTTCTGGCACACAACTGTATGTTCTTGGGACTTTATACTTTTTATTTTTTGTCTTATCAATTTCCAAACATTTCAGCTAGAAATTTCAAATTGTTCAGCTAGCCCATAGGATTTACACTCTAACTTACCTTTTTGTCAAATATTTTAAAACACATAAAAAATCAAAGCTTTTCTTTGTTTTTTGTTTGAGATGAGAACATGTATGCACTCCCAACATCTTTCTACTTTCTACTAAAAACCCCATTTACATTTTTACAGATATTACAGGCAGGTTGTAATGTGTTGTGTTTAGTTGCTATGCTTCCAAAGAGCAGATCTTACCTAATATGAGCTAGTTATGACTCACCTATATAAACCCGGAAGAGATGCCACTCTGCTGCCATGTAATTCTGTCTTTTCCGGTAGAGCTTCTGTGTTGTCTGCTGTGTATGTTTGTGTGTCGGAATTTCTGCATTGAAGTCTCATCTCTCCTGTGTTTGTTCCAGCTATTGTCGCACAGTCACTGCCTGCCAAGTGTTATCTATATTCGGCATCTCTCTCTCTGAAGTCAGCGGAAAGTCCCATTCAGCCGTCATTTCTCGCCATACCTGCCAGATCATCGCCAGCGATCGTCTGCCTCACCTTACCTGCATTCTTGCGTCGAAGATTCATGAAAGGTTGTTGTTTGCAAAAGCCTGTGTGAGTCATCCGCAACCGGCATATCAGTCTGAAGTGGTTTTGTTTCAGAGTTCACAGCAGCAGACAGTTAGGTGAGATCACAGGATTCATGTAGCACCCTTTCTTGTTGTTAACAAACTAAGGCATTTAATTTATGCGGCCTGTGAGTTGTTGGTAATCTATATGGCTTTGTGGATATTAAATTCACTTAATCTAATAACAAAACATTATACCAGTACAGCCTGTGATTTGACAATAGATCATCATAGTATTTCTAATTCGTCATTTCAGGTTGCTTATCTGGATCTGAGTCAAAGTGTCAGCAGACTAAGCAAGGTAGCCGAGATGATCAAATGTCTAATTCCCGCCAGAGATCCCTGCAGATGTCGTGAACACCATATCTCTAAGTGTTACTCATTTTGGCCACTATCATCACTCATTACTTAGTGCTTATGAACATAAGTGAGGGCTGAAACATGCAAATCGGGGACAAAAACCCTGAATAGATTAGGGGGAACTATAACAAATGCAGCTGCATCCACATAGATGAGAAACAATTTTCTGGTATTTTTTTCGGTCTACTTGCCCCATTGGAGCTTTAGCGCGCTTATTACCAAGTGGGTTTACAAATAAAAGAAATGTGTCTTGATATGCTGGTGCAAAAATAAAATGTAAAATGCTACATTAAATACATTATACATTTTAATATAAAACAGATGATTCATAGTGGAGTTGACGTAAACCATCATTGTCTTTAGCAGGTTTACTTTCGTCAGCTACTACAGGAAATACATCCTATGCTGGACTTGTTTGGCAAGGAAACTGATGTTAAGCTCCCACTTGAGGGAATCTGGTGCTGATGGTCCATGAGTAAGATAGCATATTTCTACAGCACCGCATATTTCTTCCAATCAGACAGGAAGTCTATGATCCACCTGCAGATGGAGTCAGGCAAGTTCAGCGGGGAGAACTTGGACTGTGGCAAAGTGGGATGAAGGTGCTGAAGGCAGAGCTGAAGTTCACAAACAGGATCCTGGCAAGATCCTAGAGAATCCATGCTGAAATATTTAATGGTCACTCCAAATTAATACAAAATTGTCATCTTTATACATTTAAAAATGATGTAATCCTGATAGGTCTCTTCCAAGGGGACCATTCCTGCATCCTCGGAGAATGAGTGTCTCCAAAAGGTTTGATGAATGTGATACTATTTAAGCATGTCTGATAATATCGGTCGGCCGATATTAATTATGTAATATCGGTAAGAATCGTTATCATTTTTTTCTCCAATGATGAAAGCCCCGATAACGCAATGCCTGGGTTTTGCCAAATATGTTGGAATCACTTGTGGGGTCCTGAGACATTTATGACCTCATCAAAATGCACCAGGAGGAAAATTAACAACACTGTGTGGCTAGTCGTGGCTAAGAAGCTTGCTCACTTGTTGCTATACAATGTGTCCGTCTGCATATATTGATATCGGTTGATATCAGAATTGGAAATTAAGTGTTTGGACAATATCGGCTTATCCGATATCGGGTTAATAAAGTTAAAGTTAATATTGGACATCCCTAATAATTTTAAAATGTGTATGACATGCATACCTGAATATGGATCTCCAATGTCTTGTTATTACCCCGTCTTGACAAAAATGTTACCAGCCCTCTGTGTGGTCAATGATCATGTTATGTGTGTTCAGCTCCAAATGACCCAAGAGGAAAGTCTGTGTTTCAGGTGGACTATATGTGGCATTTTTGAGGTATGTTTCCTATGATGGTACACAATGGAAACACACTTGAAACTGAGATCAGTGGTGAGATCAACTGGGATCCCTTAGTTTGTTACATCAGCCACAACTTTACTTATATTTTCAAGAGGTTAAGAATCCTGTCCTCTCTTATGCATTTTTCCACCAACCATGAAAGTATGATTCAGTTCAGTGTAATCCAATTTCATATATTTTTTAGCACTAGTGGCATTCTCTGTTCACCACTTTATGCCAGACCAAAATATTTTCAGGACATATTGGGTGTATTTTGTATGCATGTTAGTATATTAGCATTTTGTATGTATAATAGTATCCAGATGATACATTTTAAAGACTATAGTGGCCCTCTGTAATTAACCTCTATTTGTGACATTCATAAGTCAGAGAGGAGATGCAAAGAAAAATATTTCTGAGGATATTTTTCCAGCACTCTGAATTACTTTGATGACTCAACACGGCCTAGGTGGACTGATTTTGATGGATTTCAGTGGATAAATTGAAGTACTTATGCTGTTACTGATGATTGAGTCTCTTGCTGCTTTCTGCAGACATTGTCCCCTGCTGAGTTGGCTTTTAGCTGTGCACACATACACACACTCTCACACATACGTGCACACACCTTGATATTCAAGAGCGCTCAGAATACTGCTTCCAATCTAATTTCTGCAGGTGTAGTGACCCATGAAATGGTGCCAACACTCCCTCTTCTCCTCAGCGGTATGTAAAAGCTGCAGATTGCTTCATTCAGCCTTCAGTATTAACCCTTTGGGCACCTCTTAATACCTTAGCATCTCTGCCACAATACTCCTAGCTGAGCCAGAAACAGGCCTTTTTCCACTCGAGTATACGCATGTGGGCTGGTGTTTATGTTCATGCTTTGAAGTTTGAGGGAATTTGGCAGCCAGGTGTGTGTCTGTGCGTGTACCTTCTAAAGAGACTGCATGTGTGTGAAACTGTGTTGTCTGTAAGGCTCTTTAGTTTATTATAAATAATTCATTGGGAGAGAGGTAATCATCTCTTGGGGGTTCGAAGGAACTCTCGCTCCACCAACTTAGAGAAAAACTTTGTTAATGTTAACATCTCCAGAAAGAAAGACAACGGTGTTCTTTAGTGAATCTGGAGGTTATCTCACCTGTCACTGTAGTAAGTACTATCTCTAAGATAAAGGGATTAGAGGATAGAGGAGAGAAACTTGAAGAGATGCAGGTTGTATGAATACGGATTTGAGTAACCGCTAAAGTTTTTTTTTTTTTTTCACAGTGATGCAGAGCAGCCAGTCTCAATAATAAAGTGGTAAGTCTCAGTTAAAATCAAAATATTTCAGAAGCAACTCAGCCTATATCCCAAACAATACTGTAGAGCGCACCTGGAGGAGACGTTACCGGCCCATCCTCCCCTCCATCATCATGGGGAATGGTAGATCTCTCCCCAGTAAGATGAATAGGCTGGCGGCGCTGACCTGGCGTATCGGGAGTGCAGCCTCCTGCTGTTCACAGAAACCTGGCTAACTCTGTTAACTCCGGAGACGGCTGCCGAACTGGACGGATTTACACTTCTACGGGCAGACAGGAGCAAGGAGAGTGGTAAGAGGAAAGGAGGAGGGCTGGCAGTGTTTGTGAATGATAAATGGTGTAACTCTGGGCACATCACTGTCAAGGAGCAGCACTGCTGTAAGGACACTGAAGTGTTGGCCGTCAGCATGAGGCCTCACTACCTGCCGAGGAAATTCACACACGCTCTCGCAGTGGTGGTGTATATCCCCCCTCTGCTACCGACAACCTGTGACGTCCTGCTCTCAGCAGTGAGCAGGCTGCAGACACAGCACCCTGACACTCTCCTCCTCATCTTCGGAGACTTCAACCATGTCTCTCCATCCTCCTCTGCTCAAATTCACCCAGTGTCATGTCACACCAGAGACAATAAAACACTGGACCTGTTTTATGCCAACACCAAGGAGACATACCATTCTCTCTCTCTTCTCCCCTGGGCCGTGCCGACCACAACCTCGTGCACCCTCTTGTGCACAGGCAGCCTGCTGTCACCCACAGAGTGAAGAAATGGTCTGAAGAAGCTGAGGAGGCCCTCAAAGACTGTTTCAACACACATTATGGGATGTCTGCAGTGACGCCCATGGGGAGGACACTGACAGTCTCACCTACTGCCTGACAGACTATAATCATTTTTGTGTGGAGAACACTGTACTCACCAGGACTGAGAGTTTCTCCAGCAGCAAGCCCTGGATCATCCCAGACACTAATGCTGCTTTTCCACTAGTACCTAATAGTACTCGGCTCGCCTTGGCTCGACTGCGTTTCCATTACAAAAAAGTACCACCTCAGCGAGGGTAGAGTCTTCATAGTGAGGCGGTCTGAAACTCTGCCGATATCTTTTGTAATGCGAGACAAACACGAAACAACTACGGAGGCCAGCAGAGAGAAACAAATAAACAAACATAAAGAAAAATCTGCACCTTGTCGTTGCTCCGCGGGCTTGATTTCTGTGCAGCGATCTGTGAACGCTTTTGTTGTTGTGTTTTAAAGATCAGCCGTGTGGGATTTTCAGTCACATGGTCGACCTGAGCCTGAAGCTAGGGAGAGTGCCAAAGCTATAGAAGATGTCCTGCATCATTCCAGTGCCAAAGACACCGCACCATGAGGCAAACAATGTATGTGATTTTAAGCTTTAGGTAGATAAATTTGAATTTGTATTAGTGGAAAAGGGGCATATCTATCTATTATATTTCACATGTGACTTCTTTCCTCTTTGGTAAACACACAGCTTCAAAACCAATGCCAAAAGTCAGCTTTCATTCCTTTTGAAGAGCTTACTCCCACATGCAGGTTACAAATCAGCTTTTCAGTATCTACAAGTTAAATCAGTCAGAACACAACAGGTCAACTAAAGACAAGGCAACATTCAACCATCCACAATAGCAGAAGAAAATGCAACAATAAATAATAATAAAAAAAAATTCTTTCCAAGATGTTCACAAACTTATCAGCACCAATCCTTCTCACTATTCTTACTACAAAATGGGACACAGACTCGTCGTTATAACTGTCCAGTGACTCATGAACCAAAGTCTGCACAGACACATTCTCAGTGACAAACAAACCGAACCTCCGACTCGTACAGGACATGATCAGCCACAGAGCACACATCACACTCAATAAAATGCACCAAATGGCCTCTCAGAGTCACGTAACTACTCACTTTGCCTCCCTAAAACTACAATTACATCTATGTAGCCTGGCACTGCCCAGCCATACAGCACTTCTGCAAAGAGACCGCTGATAACATGTTCCTCATATTGGACTGCTACGAAATGGCTTCCATTAGGTCAGAATCATTACTCATACAACAATTAGCCCCCTGTCTCATATGCACATACTGCAAATACATTCATTTCCATTTCCATACAGAGGTCTGGTAAGCTCACTTCTTTCTAACTCCCTGCCTCCTGACTTTTTTTCCATTGTCAAACCTCTGGCCCCAACCGATTCTAGCACAAGCGCCATCATTTGAGTCAATTTATCAAACCTCACACAGCTCCCTGTGGAGACACTAAAGGCCTTAAGAAATGCCCTAAGACCTGTAAACACACTTTGATGTGGTAAAACAGTGGAGTCTCCATTTAAAATGTTTTTGTCTCAAAGCTTTAGACAATGCTGTAAAAGATGTCTAACCCTAAAAGGAACCTCTAATACTCAACCCCTGTGACTGAGGGGAATGAGGAAGAGAACAACCAAATATTCCCAAAAACAAGAAATCTTTGATTTCTATATTTTTTCTATATTTCTATATTTTTCCACAAGGAATACACAAGATTTTCCTTTGAAGTTTACACTTATTACAAAGACTTGAGCGTGTATGTCGAGACAGTCGATCTTTGTATTTGCAAGAAGAGTGACGTGCCAGGTAATCTGGAGAGTTTCCACTTTCATCAGTCTAATCTACCTTTCAATGGGAGCCTCCAAATCACTTTCTCAAAGTTGAATTTGTCAGCAATATCAACATTCCCACTAATGAGATGTGAACAATCGTACACGCTCTTTGTTGGTATCCCTCAGCTTTTAGAAACGGGGGGGGGGGGGGGGGGGCGGCCCTGAATCCCCAAAGGGCTCCTCAAGGGAAAGGTGGGTTTTTTGGAACAAAACGACCTCTCCCATGTGTTTTTGTGCCATAAGCGGGG
>JBAJHX010000043.1:22961489-22985778 GCA_037176925.1 Amniataba percoides | reverse complement strand
CCCCCCCCCCCCCCCCCCCCCCCCCCCCCCCCCCCCCCCCCCCCCCCCCCCCCCCCCCCCCCCCCCCCAAACAAACCCCCAAAGGGCTCTTAAAGTGAAAGTTAGATTTTCTGAGACAAAAGCACATATGCCATGTGTGTTTGTGGCAATATGAACAAAGGACTCCTTGAAATGAATTGCGGAAGTAGACCCAGGATTTCTCTGTTTAGCTGAAACCTTTGATGTCCGAGGAGATAAGGGCTTCAAAGGGGAACATGTCTTAAGCATTGTTGAGAGAGAGAAAATATTTTAGCGCACAATAAGAAAGAGCCAAACATAAACTCAATCAGTGTGCCAAGCCTGAGATTGCTCCTGCAGCTTGTATGTATTTTGCATTCATGGGTTTTCGATCAGCTGAAGTGCTCTCATGGCCTTGAGCTATCATTTTAATCTTTCAATTACTGTGGACTCCCTGCATGTGAAGTTTATCCCATAAAACAAGACTAAATATTACTGAACAACAAAATTCACAAGCTTAATGTATACTGTAGAAAAAATCATCAGCACCCTTACTCTAATGGGATTATTGCTTTGGGAAATTTTTCTCACCTCACCTGTCATTCTAAAGGTGATTGCCTCACACTAAGGCTGCAAAACACCCAATAAAGTGATCGGATAATTGTAAGAAATCATCAGTTAGAAGGAGCTAAAATTAATAAGGCTGAATAAACGCTTGACTATATCACCTTATAATTCAGTTAGTAAGTTGGAGTTTAAATGTAGCCCCAGGGACCTCATGCATGCACGGGAGAGTGATAATGCAACAGGGCATGATGGAGGAAAAAATAAGAAGGCAGTAAATGGAGGCGGACCGAACGGAAAGTGATGGAGGCTGAGAAAAACGAGGAAACATATGGATGAAGGACAATGGAATGTAGAAGGATTGGAACAGATGTCGATTAATGTATTACTCCTGCAGCCTGTAGAGTCCTGGCTTACTGCTTTCTGCCTCTAGTCGCACCACTGCTGGAGCAGCACTTTCCCTAAGAACACCAGTACAACAACAGGAACAGTATATGTCGGTCCAGGCAAGAGGATGAGTGAGGAGAGAGTGTGTATGGTAAAGATTTTAATATTTAATTTTTATTTAACATTAATAGAATTGGGACAAATTTTAAGTCTCTCCTCACCAACTGATATAATATAAGAGTGAATCCACCAGGCACAGATGTGAATGTTTTATATCACCATCAGCAACAAATTCCGTTATAGAAATTAGCTATGCCAGCACTTAGGCTACAAAATGTGCAACAGACAGATAAAGTCTGTTACACTTTCAGTCTAGGCAATTGAGGCAGATTATTTTACATCAGTTAGGTAGATTCTAGAGTCAACATTTTATCTCTCATGTGCACAAAAATTACATGAATCAGTTGCTGTCAATGAAAGTCTTGGGTCATAGGCTCCCTCTAACAATACTCCAGGACTATTTAGAAAGAACCCACACACAAAAACATAAAATATGAAAAGTTTAATTCAAAGTAACAGAGTAAAATAAAGGAGCATCAGGGCTTATGCATTAAACACCCAAAATGCAGTTACTGCACTCAATTTCTACAAAATTGTCAGGGAATGCACAGGGAAAATGTTATGTCTACTGAATGTGCATTATTCCCTTTTCCAATTATTTTAAGACAAAAACTTTATTTTGATCATTTTTGGTTCATAGTGATTTCTTGTACCCTGTGGAGGTGATCACTAAAGCCAAAATAAAAAGTGCATATTTTATTTTACTCTAACTCAAAACCACCAGCCAAATACACTCCAATAATCACTGAATACATCACAGTGAGGTTCTTTGTTACACATGTCTCTTGATTACAGAATTCAGCCTAGGGTTGAAAATCCTTTTTGCAGAAACCAGACTGCTTAATTGGTCACAGCGTGATTTTTTTTATTTATTTATTTATTTTTTTTGGGTGGGGGTGGGGGGTTGTAAGATGAAAATCTGTGAAAATTCATGCTAAGAACTGTAAGTAGGTGTTAATTAGGCATGGGCTGTCATGCTTTAATTAAATTGTTGTTCTATTGGAAAAAATAATCAGTTGACAGCAACCCTGTGATGGGCTGGTGAGTAGTCTAAGATGTTTCCCAGCTTTCTGCCCCATGTGTGCCTGACACCCAGCTCCCCAGTGACCCTGAAAATGATCTACATGGTAGAAAAAATATATGCATGAAAACATTAATGCAGACGCAAAGGCATTTAAGCTTTCTGTAAGAAGCTCAACATTTTGAGTAATGTTAAAATATAAAAAAATAGTGAAGACTATGAATGGGGTTAGTTGAAATTTTGGAAACCACGCATTTTAATTAATAGCATTTTCATTCAACCCAAGAAAGAAAAAGAAACACAACAATTACAGCCATCCTTCACCCTTAAAGATGAAGGGTTATTACAGGCAAATGTTTTACTACAACTTCAGAGGAGAAAATACAATTAGAGTGTTAAGAGAATCAGTTGCATCTGCATCTCTCATCTTATCCAGATTTGATCACTGAATCACTTTACATTGCCATGAGGCAATAGGAATGTATTCATCTGAGTACCTTTTTTCACATATGAAGAGAAAATGCCTTCTAAACAGAATAACATCCAAAAGAGCAGTATCTGTCGCTCCTCCCTCTGCCACTGACGGTGTTTTGTCATTATGGAGGACTCATTTTTAATCATGGAGACTTTAGACCATCCTTTTATCTGGACCTTCTCCCCAACATCAGCAGCTTTTATGTAGTCTTAATAACAGCTATTTCTATCAACTATTCAGACAACTACAATGCAAGCAATTGTCGATTTCTTCGGTAAAATGATACTTATTGTGTAGAATCATTACACTTGAACTGGAGAGATGCGATGTGCTCGATTCATTTGACTCCCTGAGCTTTATTGACACACTTGGATTGTATCAGGTCCACTCATAACTGCCAGTAAAGAAGATGAGGATTTGGCCTTGGTAGGCTGGAGCACGTTGCCTCCAAGTGTCTCCAAGGTTCATCAACCCCACCCCCCACCCCCTCAAATTAAGAGTCCTCCCCCTCGTTAGCTCCATCTGCACTGGAGGTAATTAAAGAGAGACGCACTCTAATGCAAGAGTACCCTCTTGAATCGCTCCATCGATCTTATGTCTGGGATTTTTCCACTGGAAAAATTTCTCCCTCCACATCAATACCCAACTGTATGCATAATGTGTAATAGCTTGATGTTGATTAGGAAGCCATTGGCATTTTTAATGGGTGCTGCTGGAGGGAATCATTTACACCAGCTTGGGCTCAGTCACATAGAGACCACACACAGATTTGCACAGTGTGTTTTGGGATAAAAGTGTGTATTACTGCAGACGTTTGTATCGTATGTGTGTGTTTGAGTGTGACTGTGTCATCAGTCTCACAGGAGATAGGCTTTGCCTGTGTGGGGCTGCTGCAAGTGCTGACTGACATATATTGGCAGAACCAGACCTGACCTTAGAGTGTCCACAGGACCTGTCCGCAACCGCTGGAAAACCATGTTCACTGCGCCTCACCATTGATTCTCAGTCAGACTGTGACGCTCATAATCGATGTCTTACTCTTAGCCACATCAAACTGCCATAAGGTTGTGGAGGAAGGGCAGTCAATACCTTACAAAGCTCCTCCGATGCCTAAACAAAGTTTGTTTATGCTGGGAGAGTTTTCTCCTTAATCACTAGCTCTTTACGAGGTGCACTGTCATCATTAACTGAATTAACGGGGGGAGACAGAAGAGAAGGGCTGGTGCAGTGGGGTCAGAGGGAGAAGAAGAGGTACGAATGTGTCAGAGTAAATGTTACTGTCTGCCTGTGTGGATATGATCAGCTTCTTATGAGGCAACATTAGAGCCGATGGTAGGAGGCACAGATGGTGTCGGACATTAGAGGAAGGCAGTATGGCGGAGAGACGGAGCTTTGCTCGGAGTGTGTGCATGCTGGCCTTGTTTCTGCTGTCACAAGTTAGGGACAGGGCAGATGGGATATAGGTGATGGAAATGGGCTAAATCTGTGCCGTGAAACAATGAGCCACACAGGTGAGACATTGGAACAAGAAAGAGGACAGGAAGGGTGAAAAAGAGATGAGGTCAACACACTGGGAGTGTCTGTGGAGGCAGCAGGAGTTACAGATGCATTACAGGCAGTTTCAGCAGAGAGGACTCTCCATATGGTGAGGGCTTATTCTCCAGGGATGTTTTACAAAGACACTGTGAGGCTGTGGAGAATATACACGAGTCAGCATGTCCCTATTTATGCAACTATCCCGATGTCAAGTGCAGAGAGAATCTCTTGTGGTGTTTTCTGTTATTAATACTCCACATGCGCTGTTTGGATGTGTGCTTGTAACCATTGGTAGGAGTTACTTCTGGTGTGTGTGCGTTCATATGTCTGTGTATAGTAAGCACTAGCTGGCAGCTGGTGCAAGTTTTCTCTGAAAAGTTGCTGAAGGAGGGAAAAAAGAACAATAATTCTGGAAGTATACACATGTGGCTGAAATAAGAAGAAAAAGAAAGCAATGGGAGAAGTTTATTAATGATAGCCAGACTCTGTGGGCTGAATAATATCCCTCTCTGAAGAACGGCTGACTTAATCTTTGACTTTCATTAACTTAAGGCTAATGATTTTCTCCCACCATTGACATTGTGATACTGTCTTTGGAAAAGAAAGAGACATCATTAAGTTCCATAGTAATGTTCCTTGTTCTTGGTGATGCACACACACACACACACACACACACACACAGAAATCCAGCACCACTCCAAAGGGGACCTTATTATAGATCATGAGGGCCCACTCGACCCAGCATACACAGCCGTTCATTTTTCCTGTTGGGGCCCAGGTGACAGAGTAAAGGTGTGCAGAGGGGCGTCAGAGACCTTGGGCTGTAGAAACTAATTACCCTCAGTGGTAATTATGAGAGCAGAGCTCAGGTCTGACCTTGGAGAGGTGATTTAGTGGCACATGGGGGTGGGGGTACATTACGTGTTGCTGCAAATGTTGAGCAGAGCAGGGAACTAAGATGGTCATGTTGGTAAAGGGAGCATCCTGATCATGTACACACAGGTGCACGTTTACTGGGATTTCAGCAGCCCTGAGCAAAAACTTTTTACAAGGAACATATTTTAGGAGTTCTAATTATAAATATATGAAAAAAGACAAATTATTACTTTAAACTGAATAGAAGAAGAATAGAAAGAGATTTTCTCTGGACGTTCATGTAACATACTATTGTGTTATATAGTGTACAATTATAACTAATTACATAATAAATCTAGCATGTGTATGCACACAACACAGGCCTTTTTAACAGGACAGTGTTTACCAGACAAACTGGGACATCTGGTCAGTACCATCACCATTCATGCTTAACAGTGAGATTTTGAAAGGAACGGCCAACCTCACAAAGTTCTATACAGAAAAAGAAGAATGGAGAGTTACCATGTTTTGGTGTATGTTTTGATGCAGTGGCATGATGCTGTGCAGTATTAGTATTTAAGCATAGTAGAATAGCACATCAGATGAACTTGAAAGTGAATGCAGTAACAAAGTGTACATAGATAAATTATAAGGATATTATCATATGTTACATTTGCTATGTTTCCATTGCAGCGTAAAACTGTCACAAGTCATATTGTACCCTATCACAATTAATATGAAAGGCAAAGTTCCCTATTCAGTATGTGACAACAGCACAGAAGGAATCAGCCTTTTGTGAAAATTGCATTTTATTGCTGTATTTGCTTTGAAAAAAAAGTGGGAGTACAAGATGGTTGGGATTGTTTAAAGGTTAAAATAACTTGCAGGTGCACAGGTTGGCAAACAGGCACACAGGCAGGTAGACTGTAACAGGCAGGTGGGCAGACAGGTGAGTGTTGCTTCAGGCGAAAACAGAAAAGCCAAAAGCAGAAACACAAGGCAGATAACAACTGTTAGAAACTAACAAAGGATAGTCGAATGTCTGGAGGACTGATGAGGAAAATGGGAAGAGGTGAGCAGTCAAGTTGGAGAGAAAGCCTGAGGGCATCCAGCAGAAAATATCAAAGGGGCTTGAGTAATCGGGAATGGAGAGAGAGGAGGGACAGAAAGCCAGATTCATGATCCTACTATGATGACTTCTTGACCCTTGTAACCTTCCTTCAGCTTGTCTTGCTGGAATAGCACATAGTGTAGACCAACACCACGAGCAAAACTACAAAACCCCAAACCCCAGAAGGCACCAACATACCATGGCAAATATATAAAATCTTTCTTGGCAATGACCCTAATTCTGACTGTTGAGCAAATTGAAGCTGTTAAAAATTGTAAATCACAGCTTTCAAGCTTTACATTTTTAATTTACATTTGACAAAAAAGATGTTTACATGCTACAAACAGAAAGCATTACAGGTCTTGTACACACGGTACAGTATTTCTACTTTTACTTAGGTAAAAATAAATCAGAATGTTTCTCCATCACTGGATGTGGCCATAGTATGAAATGTTGATGAAAAGTGGTGAAGATGTTCATAATAAATCAAAAGTATATGATGCAGTTTGATCAAACATACAGGGGTGCTGTTGCAAGAAACTTTCTATAGCTTTTAAATGCTGCAGGGATAACTATTTGAAAACAAAGGTAAGTGATAGAGGCAGCACAGTGCAGTGGTTAGCACTGTCGCCTCACAGCAAGAGGGTTCTGGGTTCGACTCCCGGTCGAGGCAGGACCTTCTGTGTGGAGTTTGCATGTTCTCCCTGTGTGGGTTCTTTCCAGGTACTCCGGCTTCCTCCCACCATTATTAGGTGAATTTGCTAATCTAAATTGTCTGTAGTGTGTGAATGTGAGAGTGACTGGTTGTTTGTCTTCTATGTGGCCCTGCGACTGACTGGCGACCAGTCCAGGGTGTACCCGCCTTCGCCCTAAGAGAGCTGGGATAGGCTCCAGCACCCTGTGACCCAGTGCAGGATACAGTGGGTTAGAAAATGGATGGATGGTAAATGATAGAAACAGCTGGTGTCATATTGTCCATGTATGATGGACCTGAGTTCATACCAGTGGCGAGCTGTTAATGAGCATCATTAAGAATGTTGGTTTGCTCATATCATTGATTGATTTTTGTACACCCATTACATTTGCATTTCCTGAAGTTTCTGTAATTCGCAAAGACACAATGAAAAAATAAAGTGTTCTCACAGTGTTCTCCAGACGTTCTTTGGGCGAACAAACAAAGACAGTTGATTAGCTCCTGACCTGAGCCAAACCCTTAACAGTGGTGCACCATATAGAGTCAAGTCATCACAGTCTACTGTGTGATGGAAAGCCAGATGTAGTGTAGAGCTTCACCATCTGGTCTATGACTATCCATCTGACAAATATGCATACACAAGCATCAATACCATGGGAACACACACACACACACCAGCTCACCCACACATGCTCTAAGCACAGGTATTGTAATGAAGCATGACCAAAGATATGATCAGACTGCTGCTCCTACAGAAGAAGTCATTGCTCAAAACATTAGCCTGGCTCTTATGTTCTGTTGTTATGAACTCCAAAACACAAATGCACACTCACACTTCTCCGCCTCAGTGTTTCCTCTCCAGCCTTTGTCTCTCATATCCCAGTTTGTGCCAGATGGGGTAAGTATGAGGTGAATCACATTTACTTAATTTATATTCCAGTCACATGCCTGAAGTCTACAGTTGGCATTTGGTGTGTCTCAACCTCCCAGTCTCTCGTCTCTGTTGAAAGGTACCCCGGCATCCTAACTTTAAAGTGCTGAATAATGACAGTTAGGATCAGCAACCTCTCAGCCTACACAACTTTCTACAGCTCTCCAGGGATTTCACAGGATTCTTTCATTTCTCTGTGCATAATGTAACATAACTTCTTATTAAACTTCTTTGCAGCAAATTTCCCTAATTAGTTGAGTTTTATTTTTATCATTTTCCACCAACACTGAATGCATCAGTTGGGTCATCCACAGATTCCAGAAATAGCACCATAAATAAAGAGGGAAAACTCTTAAGTTTTTCCATTGTTTATTCTCTGAGTCTATTTTTCTACTCTTGCTCTTTTATTAGTTGGCATATTTTCCTGTATATAACAATAGCCTGTTGGAAGTGGTGCACATAGAGATAGAGGAAAGTACTGAAAAGAGGTTTGGATTTTAGTTGGTTAGTCTGCTGGTGACCTCTAAGTATCTCAGCAAGTGTCAGACAGATTGCCACAATGTTCTGCAGAGAGCTTCATGGTTGCCAGAGGTTGAAAACTTCATCTCTCTTCATTTAGTGACATCATTACCCAGCATGGACTCTGGTGGTTCCAGAGGATAAAGCCTAATGACTTGGTGATCCCTCTTACATTTCATGTAGTGCCATTAAGAAGTTCACATTTTGTGTCACAGTGATATATCTTGACAGTTTTTTTAAGTACATCATGAAATTTGGTACATATACTAGGGTGGGAATTGCCCAGTGTATATTAGGAATTTTATATTTTTCTCGATCCCAAAAATGGAAGAACGATGGAATCCCAGTACAGTATTTGCTTTTAGGATAAAACTTCAGCTACAGTAGAAATACACTGATCATATTTCAGGAACACTTCATGCAACAAGGAGATATATGCATAAACCTATGAGTTCCCAGTGTATTATTTGGTGGTAATGATAATTATTAAGGAAATTGTGTCATTTTTGTTACTCAGTATTGGAAAGAACATAATTTAAACTTGTTATGCAACATGTACGTTGGAGAATGTGTTGTGTTGTTGATGTACACCACTGTTCAAAAAGAGCGGGGAAATCTCTGGACTATCACAGACTGTGACATTGAATTAGAAATGAACTGTACAGTGTGGTTTGAATGAAACTGGGTGCTGTACTGATCAGAACTGCCACACTCAGGGTGATGAAACCCCAGATTATTCACATGCAGCAATATTCCAGTTATGCTTCATGAACAACACCACCTTTTACAATCCAACACAAAAAATCAGGGGGATGAATACACACACACACACACACCTACCATCACATCACAACACACACACACACGCCATCACATCACATACACACACACGCACACACACAAACATTGCTGCTGTAGACAAAGGGGTCATGGTCATTCTCAGGTTCTCCTTTCACAGAGATTGAGTTTACACACAAACACACACACACACACACACACACACACACACACACACACACACACACACACACATTGGCACACCGTAGCAGTCTCTCAGGTCACAGCAATTCATACATACACCTTTTCTGGGGTCAGGGTTACACACACACAAATGTACACGCACACAGACCTTCCCTAGTGAGACTGCGGCTCTACCAATAAGGCCTCAGGTCTGCAGCAACAGCAAACTCCCCCATAGAGACCAAAGCCAATTTATTTCAGTCAGGCTGCTGGTGACAGAAACGGAAGCTTTAACAGAGGTCAAGCTGACCACCCTACCCACTGGGAAATACCACCAGCCCATATACTGCATTTATATACTGGAGAAGTGAAGCGTTCACTCTTTTTTTACCACAACACAGGTAGTTTTACTGTATGTTGGAACAGAGGGAGTCAGACCACTGTAGTAGTCACTTCTTTCTGAAAGTGTTTGAATGCTAAATGTTTATAAGAGTTATGAATTTAACTTGAAAGTTTTCTCAAACTAAAATGTTTTGTAGACCATATACAGTACTGACCATGTACAGTTCTGGTTTTGGCTTAGAGACTTGGGAGGGGACAAACACAATCATAAATACTAAATTTCCTCAGCAGGTGCATGGAAACTCACCTAATGCAATAACATTTTTGTTTTCCTTCCCTAAACCCAACTGAACCATCTGGCCACTGTACATTTTAGCAAATGTTAAACAAAAATGGAGCTCTACGGCTCAGAGGAATGAGATAAATCACCCTTTGGATGGACAGACAGTACTTGTTAGTAGGATCAGTTCATTGTTGCTTTTGGGATTTTCTTTGAAATTTTTTTAACAATAAGAAACATGTAGCATATTGTATAATCACATGCAGGAATGGAAAACATAATCATAGTGTGTGAAGTTCTCTGGCATCATGCTCCATAATACAAAAGACCATCCTACTCTCTAAAAGTTGCCGTTTAGTAATTATCTAGCTTAATTTTGTCCAGTCAGTCATTTTAATTTTCACACAGCACCATCAGAGACTGTGTTGTAACAGATGCTGCTCACTTGCACATAGCACATTTCACATAAACAGTCCTCCGCTGTAGCCTAGTCAAGTTTAACAACACCATATAACTTTGCACAGCACATGACAACACAAGGTTTCACTGAGTTATTGTTGGGGAAACACATCTGAAGAATTCCCATAAATTACATGCTATAGCACTTTACCTCAGAAACAAACAGCTTATGAAAACTCTGAGGCTGCAGGAATCTCTTGAGAATCCACAAAGTGTGGTAGAAAGAAAATATCAACCAGGGGTAAAGGAAAATCCACATACAGCTGTTTACCATAAAGAAAACGTTCACTTTGCTTTATTAATGACCCAGTACACACACACCACATACACACACAAACACACACACAGAAGCTTGCATGACATGACATTTAAATTAACTTGGAGACATACAAACACACAAAAAAATATTGTTTTGTGTATAATTTGCTCAGACACCATTATGACACAATATCGTGGTCATGTTCAGCGGTAAGTGGTCCTCAGGGAAGAGTCTTCAGAGCAGCAGGGAGAGAGATTAGAGAGACATAAAGAACAAGTGAGAGGGACAGTGAGAGAGACTCAACCGTAGCTAATCTTTTTTACTACTGGAGCTCAGTGAAGCAGAGGGGGAAGCATCCTGCCTGCTCATTGGGAAGATTTATCAAACTGGACATCAGCATTTGTTTACCAAAACCACTCCAACACCAGCGCCACCACCAGAAAAAAAAACACTGGGTAAAGACACACGAGAGACTGAGGAGTAAGGGGAGTGTGGACAGAGAGAAAACAGAACAATTGAAGCATGTTCACCATTCAGGCTCAATAAGTGGCAAAGGAGGCGGCTGCTCGTGTGTACGGGGGGATGAAGTACTAGCTTGGAAGTGTACTTCATCTGAAGAGTGCAGCATTAAAGGGCAATACCGTGGAATTTAAGAATGCTCCATGGTGAGGGGAAGATCAATTAACAATCAATCAATTTTTATTTATCAGCATGAAGATATTTTTCACAAATTTGAAGACTCAACGCTGTAATCTTTAGTCTAATAGAGATGTACAGCCTTGAGCTGCTGCACTGGAGATAAGGACTCCCAAAGTTGAAATATGTATTCATATCGAGTGAAATTAGTTATTTTAGCACCATCATTGTATCGAAAATGTGATTCCATTTGTATCCTATTCATTTGAATGTTGGAGTCATGTATCTTTTGACGATTCTGAACAGTAAAAAAGCAGCTGAAAACCACGGAGACACACCCAAAAGGTCAAATGTCCAATGAAGTCTTCACCTGATATTCCAACCTTGGGCTTCATGTGTGATTCACTATTTAATGGGGGAATAGTTTGTGTTCCAGATAGGTTTTTTCTGTTTGAACAGGAACTGGGTGGGCATACCTTTATCATCCTCACACTGCAGGAAGGATGATGAATCATGTTTATAATCCCTTCAGAAGAGCCTCCATAAACAGTATTTTTGTAACCATTCCCAACCATTGGGGCATGTCTCATCACTTTTCAGAGACTCCTGTCACTTCATGGTACTCATAGAGCCACTCCCTGCGTCTTCATCCTCCATGGATTCCTGCTTGTTGACAGTGCAGAACAGGAGGTCAGAGGAGGAATGAACACACAGTTGCTCCACTCACCTCTGTTGGTCTCTCCTCCCTTCCTTTTCAATCCTAGTTTTTCCTAATCCACCTACACTCAGCTGCTGCGGTCTGTTCAGTGGCCGCTTGGTTCGGTAACCTTGGAGTCTGCAGTCTTTATTGCCATGATTTGTGAAACCTCACTCCCTTTCACTCCCCTTCCTTCTACAGAATATCTGCTCATTTCTGTGGAAAAATCCCACACTCAGCTCCTGAAAGACAATTTTGTCCTTTAGAAGAACTCCAATGATATTTCAGAATGCACTTTGTAGAGTGCTTTCTTCATTTTGTTTTGGGTTTTTTTTAAACGTATTCATATTCAGCATCCTCAGACTAATACTTTTTTCTCATTGTGACTTTTCCCAGCCTACCTGTGTCAGGTCACTCTATGCTCTTGCTTTTTCTGTGACTAAAAGCTCTCAGCGGGTCCCACTTTCCCAGAAAGCAGCCTGTGAAGTGATCAAAAGTACAGAGGGTTGTAACTCCCACTCCTTGATGCACTCACAAATATGTGAGCATCCATATACCACACTGGCAACACAAACATCACGCAGTAGTAACAACTCTTCCCAGCCCTATGATCACCTGTCCTCCTCACACCTGTATTGCTTCCATCAAACAACAGCCTGAGGCTGGCCTGCATCCTGCATCAAAGCCTGACCTTTGACCCACTCTAGGCTTTCTCTCTAGTGACCTCTCATGACCCTGATCCCTGACCAGCACCTTGAACTGATTTCACAACTGCTGTAAAGCACAGACCAGCTGACACTGAGGCGTCCATTTTCACTCCTATCACCCTCACTTGGGAAATGCACGAGCATTGAAGAAACTCTTCGGGAGGCTAAGTGCCTTCCTGTCCTCTGAAGAGAGACAGCTCTCTGTCAGGCTCTCTGGAGACAAGTCAGACTGTTCCAGAGAAACCTAACCCACAGGCCTGAGACATCTCCTGCGGGGGTTTCCAATGATGTTATTCATAATAGACTTTTAGGAAGTCTGTCTGCGTGTGGCTGTGCATATTTGTAAGATGAGAGACAAAGATTACCACTGATATAGATGGAATTAAGAATAGTATTGAACTCATTCTGCCAAAAGCAGCAGCAAGGGACTGAGCAGTTTCTCATTATTTAGATTATATACTGTGGAAAAAGTGTCAGACTTTAGGCTTTTGGTGGTTTTGATTACTGCACCAAGATTATCCACACATCCTCATGGTGCATGAGGGGTCAGGTGGTGCTCAACTATAGTTAGCAAGCTCACTGCTAACATGCCAAGACAAGTCAGCCATAATAGTTTTTTACCTTTCAAACTAATTACCACTAACAGGGCAATAAGTTGCCCTGTGACTGACTGACGTCCAGTCCACAGTGTGCCCCGCCTTCACCCTAAGATAGCTGGGACAGGCTCCAGCACCCTGTGACCCTAAGTGCAGGATAAAGCAGGTTAGAAAATGGATGGATGGAGGGTAATAAGTTCACAGTGTAGCAAAGGGATGTATTTGTTCAAGTGAATCCTGTTTCAGAAATTTGACTAAAAGTTAATTGTGCAACACGGCTAATGACCCTCTGTCGTGTCCTCTACGTTTCACAAAAAGATTAGTCAGAATTTTGTCTAGATGGTTTGCATCTGGTCAGTGATGCAACTTTATGTGTCAGAGTTCACCAAAGTTGAACTTGATATAAAACATTTACAGAGTCACTTCCTCCCTCCAAGGAAAGAGAAACATTGTGCTGCTGTCACAACAGCATGGTGTAGAATCATGCTAGCAACATGCATACATAATGTATTCAATTCATTAAACTGGGATCTGAGGCTGCTCACTAACTCTGCCCATCATATGCAACCACAGAGACATTTGTTTAGATATTATTCAGCAGAAAACCTTTTTTTTTTGTCATTTTTCACAGGGTGTGCTCTAATTTCCAGATCCTCTATTTCCAGATCTATCAGAGCAGAAGATGAAGGTCCACATCCACTTTTAAGTGATCCAATCACATGTAAACAAGGTGCTTAAATCACATTATGCACTAGAGCCATTTCACTGAATTTCATATTGGAAATTATATTGTACTGAGATCTTCATCTACAAAAATAATAGTTGTTAAATATCTTCACTCATTTCTGTTTGACGTGTCCTGGAATTTTTGAGCAGTGTTTCAACCAGAATGGAAGATACACGAACCCTCAGATTTGTGAGAGATATAGTTAGATAAAAAAAGTCTAGGTAATCTACACCCACTGAGCTTCAATCAGTAGCCTCCTCAGATGATAAGCAGCATGTGTTTATATGTATCAGAAGGGAGAGTGGATCAGTGTAGGCCGTGCTGCAGTGGGTGTCTGGAAACTCTGTGTGAAAGAAGATGCATCACAGAGATAAATAAGATGACACGGCACTGTGCTATTCTGTGGGGAGGAGAACAGGAGATGCCTACTCTGCTTTTGATCAAGTCCAAAGAGTCAAATAATTCAGTTCATTTTTATTGCCTTGTTTTATGCTGGCCTCTGATGGGGTCACATTCATCTGTCTGAATTCAACTGCAAGTGGTGGCTTGTTGTACGTTCCACTGGTAATGTTTTCAGTATGAGTAGTGGATACCAGATAACTAGAGAAGTGGGATGGTTTACATAGCTAATGTAGAAGATTATCCATGTAAAGGCCAAATATGCTAACACATGTAACTGCATGTCAGTTAGCCCTCAAACCCCCCCTGCACTGCAGGGTATGGTTGGGATAAGGTCATGAAAGATTTCTTGAAGTTCATGTTGTAATTTAATCTGGAAATTGGTCATTTTGTCATAAATACATCTACAAAACCCTTGATGAACTTCTCAGTGTTACATAGTTCCACTAACGTCTATAGATGACTGGAACTTCACTAAACCATTCAAATAACTTAAAGCTATGTAAAAAAGTACTTACCTGTTCAGCCTTTCCTCTATTGTAATACTACTGATACTACTACTACTAATAATAATAATAAGAAGAAGAACAATGAATCTGATTATATATATATATATATATATATATATACATACCGTATTTTTCAGACTATAAGGTGCACTTAAAATCCTTAAATTCTCAAAACGATTTTATGTGGTACACGGTGCTCAAAAATATGTCAAAATGTTTTAGTACGACTTTGGTAAGCTACAAAGCTGCGCTGCTTGATGGATTGTTGGAGCATTACAGCCACCGTAGTCAGGAGCCTCGCGGAGTGATACGTACTGTGTGTAATGTGCCTTATAGTCCAGTGCGCCTTATATTATATGAAAAACAGATCGAAAATAGACCATTCATTGACAGTGCGCCTTATAATCCAGTGCGCCCTGTAGTGCGGAAAATACGGTATATGGAGGTCTTCTTTTTTGTTATCAGCAGGTGATGAAACTAAATTAACCATATTGCGTTACATTCATCTTGCTGTACAAAACTGCTCTCAGCCCTCTAGTCTCGCCCTCTTGACACTTCACTGCTGACTAAGAGTTGCGTGTCATTGGGAGTCATGTGAAGTTGTTAGAGGTCGTTTCGTCTGGTTGGCAAGTTGCGGGTTGGTATTTGCTGGGCGGTCACGGTGGCGATGTAATCTGCTCTCTCAGTGTGTGGGAGCGAGTGATTTATGGCCTCCGTGTTTGTCTGTGGAATTACCGTTTGATTGCTTCATTCCTTCCAGAGCCCTTGAATCCATGCTAATGAGTAAAGTGCTTATCTATCAGAGCATTAGGGGGTAAATCCAATTGAGCTTGTTAAAAAAAAGCCAAGGGATGCACAGAAGTACAGTTTCAGCAAGTCAGCTCAGCTCCTTAAAAATGATTATACATAATGTATCTGGATATATCTTGTTACCGACATATGTTTGTGTGTGTAGAATTGACTTGACCTGTTCATAGAGTCTGGTAATGCTATTTGAACAAGCTGTTTTCATTACTCTATGTATGGTATTTGTTAGATCAACAGAGAATAAGCCAGTTGAGAGAGGAGGTAAAGGAGAAAGTCAAAAAGCAGCGTGAAGGACATGGATCATTAGTCCCTTAAATAAGGGCTGGTGTCTCACTGTTTGTAAGAAGCATTACACTTCAATTACATTTAATCTGGACAGCAGGACTTTAGCCTCTCACTGAGACAGGGTCAATATAAAGACTAGCTGGCGTGATGGGTTTGTGAGTGACTGATAGTCAAGTTTGATGTCATCTGTTATCTTCAGATCACTTTCATGAAGTACAGTAATAGATATAATGTTTTCTATGTTGGACAAATGTCAGACCTTGGTCGGTTCATTATAGCACCTTTACACATTATGGGAAACATTTTTTTAGCTCTCTCTTCATTGGGTTCAGGCCTCTAATAGACTGAATTTCCACAAATTTCCAAAATCAAGGTGCAACAGAGCCTCACCACAATGTGGTGGGCATTAACTTATTTTTAATGAAGGATAACTGGCTATTATAGCTAGCGCTTGTTTGGGGGCACGTCTTCAGAAGAGTGGTGCCAAGAATCACTGCATCAGCACCACCGTCACTGCGTAACCACTGTCAACTTGGTGAAATTGCTTTTCTCACTTGGAAGGTTTCCAGAAGTCATGCAGAAAAAACAAAAACAAAACAAACAGAAGTAAAGGCGAAGGGAAGTTAGATGGGAATTTCAGTTCTTAAAGAGCACAACTGCTCCTGTGTCACTGGCAGCTTCTCTGTTCTGTGGACAGATCAGGTGCTGAGACTCAACTGTCTGTCAGCATTAGCAACAGTTACTGATGTAGTGAGTCATAATGGCTGCATTCAACATCAGACAGCAAATTTTAGGCACTATTATTATTATATGGATAGGTTTGGGGAGGTTTGGATTTGTCCTGATATGTACTGAAGTTTAATAGTAATACTGGTGGTTAAAATTGAGGACAACCTGAACCCTGAGGGTATGAACAAGACTGACATTGTTATGAAGCTTAAAGTAAGTTCAGTCAGGAACTTAGACTCATCAGCTGACTGAAGCTATCCCGTCTTGCATTTTCAGTCTCAGACCTCTGTGATCCAAACATACTTGCTGTCAAGGTTGTATATTGGACCTCCTCCTCTTTTCCCTTCTGGCCCCTTCATGATTATCGGCTATGCGTGGATTCTTCTTCTTAATTTGCAAGTTCATGTTATTTTACTGTCATATGCACAAGGCAATGGTCTTCATTCTCAGGCCCCCTCCAACAAAACTCAAACAACATAAAAAGTTGTGCTCTAGCAGTCTGACAAAATCAAAGTCCTTGCAGTTTAAATGTTTTTATCAAGGGGTGTACATCATAAAATATGTCATCATGATGGGGTCTAATCACCAAACAAGTTCAATTTCTTCAAATTTCTTATTGTGCATGTTAGTGAATTAATTTAATATTCTTAAAGCCGTTCATGCTTTTCCAAATTAGACTTTTACAGCATGTAACGTAATGTACATGTTATTTTTAAACACTCATTTCATGTAACCTATGGCAACTGGTATTACAAAGAGAAGTGAGGATGTGGGGCTGCCACTAAGGCCACACAGTGAAAATAACCTCATCGTATGACACAAGGACAACACTGGAGAGGTCACTGGAGCCTTGGAATTTGCGTCTGGGTCTGTTGCGTGACAGCCAAAGAAAGATAAGGGAGAAAATGCTTCACCTGGTCTGTGTGAATTTAGCATTTATCAGCGAGTCTAATCACTGTGATTAAACCTCAACATTCGATCAGTGTGGAGAGGAAATGGACCAAACAGTGCACGTGTGCTGTGAGGTGCTATCTTGGTTTTACCACTGAATATTTAATTTCCTGATCAACTCTGTCTCTGGGGTGAGATTTTTTACTGAATAGGTAACCTATTCTTCAGTTTAGGAGCCCAGAAGAGAGCTGGATCTCCATATGGCCACATATTAAGTCAGATTCTGACACAGACAGCTGGGGCAGATGTTTCCATCCGTGGCTGAACAACTCAGATAAATCACATGCTGACACTACATCGGGCCTTTGTGTGTAAGAGGTCTAATACAATTCCAGAGTGTGAAGAAGTCTTTGTTACAGTGGTGATGCAGCATTGGAAGTGACACCACAGAGATGTAAGACTTTACTGGGTTACAGATCACAAAGCAACACTGCAATGTCTGATTTGAAGTTATTTTCTATGGTTCTTTTTAAATCAGTTACATATTTATTTTTACATACCCATGTGACATTGAATCTTGTTTCCTGTTGTTTGTTTAATTAATCCATTTTATTATTTAATGCTTCCACCTAGGAAAAAACACAATATCCAGATAATTAAAGCTGGAACTCATTTCCACTCATCTCTATGAAGTGTTTTAGCACCTCTTGCATCTTTCAGCTCATTAGTTTGGTTTTACATTAAACAACCTTACTTTTTTTCAGTCTAACTGTTAATGTTAACATTGCATGTTCTCCCTAGCTTTTTCTATTCTTGACAGAACTGTTTCACCTTTGATGTGGACAACTGAGTGCTACACCATGCACCTTGTGTCTCTGAAAATGAAAATGAAAAAGATTATTACATCCCCTCCCACTCATTGATGGCCAACCTTTAACTTCAACTTTGACAGTGACTGTCCACAGTAACTATAAACACTTCTGTCGGACATCACATGTACCACTCCTTTTCTAGTGCAGTTTGGCATATCTTGCATTAAACCCACTGTAACCTGGCAGTTGAAATCATGTTACATGAGCCTTTTCTCTGCAGAATTACGTCCCGCTTCCATGTTGTGATTTTCTATCTCACTGAGTGAAAAGTTTCCCTATTGCCTGGAAACTCTTTAGATTCAGATGGTGTAGCAGGCAGACAGGAGGAGATATCCAACAGGTGGAAGTGAGATGGAACAGTAAACAGAGAGCCCGCTGAGACAGCCTGAGGCTCACCGACATTCCTCAACACTAAAGGCCCAGATCGGGAGGTTTTGCGGAGGCGCTTGCAGGGAATGGAAACGGGGGAATAACTTTGAAATTATTTAACATTTTGATGGCTTCTCTTGCTGTTTCTACACCAAGTCGCTGCAAGAAATACTGTGATTTTTCTTTAGTATCCTGGGAATCTAAGGAAATGTCATTCATAAGGACTAATGCAGTGTAACCCAGCCATTCTGGTGAATACTCTCCCTCATGATGTTCTGTTCCGGAGGTTTGCAAATAATGCTGAGAAGAAATTTATCAGCTCTGTTCAGTCTTAGTACTGTCAAGACAATGAATTCCACTGTACAGAAACCAGTGCAATTGCTTCTGACAGCTGATGCAAAACATAAGTTATCATGTTTGAGATTTTGTTCCACTTTAATACCTACTTTTAATCCCAGGTGATGCTGCATTGCAGAGAATTCTTGTCCAAGTGCTGCTTCTCCTCCCCAGAGCTTGAACTTTCAAATTCCATTTTAGCAAAAACATTTCCAAGACAATTCAGATCCTCCCATAATTCAGACTCATGTAGACTCCCTGGTGTATTACCGCTAATGTAACCATTGCCTAGACAATGTGTTTGCCTATTTATCACCAGTAATGATGAACCAAAATGCAAAATGGTGATACAAAATGAACATTAAAAAATGAAACAACGTGATTGATGTTGGATCCTCAGCAAGCTGGCACGCTGGGGAGCAGAATAAATGAACGTCAAAGATTCCCTTCTGGGCAGAAGCACAGAGGGAAGAAATCTAAAGCACTTTAATGTCTCTGTCTCCATTTTTCACTAACATCTAGATATGCACACACAGACACACACACACACACGTCTCCTCAGCCTTATCCCACACACTCCTGCTCTCCGTAAAGCTTTAGACTTTTATGTCTATGGTAGTCATTTGATTTGCAAGCCCCATTCATTCCTCTCCCTCACAATATGCTGTAGGGTTCACCACCTCCCAGCCCCCCGGACCCTGCCTCCCTCCAACCCCGCCTCCCCCCACCACAAGCTGCAGCTCCAGTAATGCTGTTGGCAGACATCTGGAAATGTTTTGGCCCTGTGCTGGAGGTCACTGTCTGGCCCAATAGAGACCATACCTCAGCCTTTGCAATGTGACAAGCCTTCATATATCTCCCCAACCTTGTGTACTGTATGGAAACATCCCCCACCATCACACCCCACACCATTTACACACCACCACAACACCCCCCGCCACCACCACCTCCTCACTTTCCTTTCTGTTCATTTCCTACTTCATTCCCTGCTCCAATCCAAGCTCTAGTGTTCTTCCTCCACCTCTTGGTGTAAATCATAGATTTTGTGTTTCTGTCTCTAACCATCGACAAGCTCCCCTCAGACAACAATTTAGTCCAAAGCAAGATCAAAGAAAGTCAAGTTCATTCCAATCATGCCTTCCTGAATTACTGTAACATGAAAGATCAGTGAAATTCAGTCTCTCTGTTGCTGCTGTGCAAGCAAAACAAACAGACTGATATTTAGCTCTGATGTGGTGTATGAACATGTTTTTACTGTGTATTTTGTATTGTAGTTCTATTGAAAAATGATCACTATTGAGTTCAAAATTTAATTAAACTATTTTGGACTGAAACACAGTGGGACAGACTGACCATGATGTTCATTTCCTAAGTTGTAGAGAGTTATGTGATGGGGTTACACAGCAGAATATTTGGGGGAAGAGCTGCCCAACACTCCCTGGTGTTTGTCGAATATATATATATATCTTGGGCACACTGACAAATATTTACAACTAATGGACCTTAGATTTTAATTGGTGTGAAAACAAAAAATCTCAGATGCTGCTCTCCACACATGTAAGTTGAGACCAGTTATGTTATGTAAAAATATTATTATATTAATATATTTTTTTAGAAAGACAGATTTTTGTTGGACATAGAGAACATGCTTTAAGATCCTCATGGTCTGGTGTAAACTACTTTGTTCTTAAAATGTGTGGTGAATTGAAATTGAACACATACCTGCATCTCCAAGAACAATTACAGTTAGTCTCTCTCATGTCACCTAAGATTTGACATGAGATCTGACATGACCTCTGGTCTGTCTCCTCCTTGTCTCTGTCCATCATGGCTCCCTCCAACACACACCCCACCTAACACACTTCTCTCCCCTTCACTCATCTGAAAGCGAGGCAATGTCATATTTTAAGAGGCCATTTACACAAAGCAATTGATCTGCACACCCTTGGAGGAGCAAGGCAGGGTGGCATTAGAGATTAGCGGCCAGGGGCAGACATATTTATTTGGCTGTAACAGCATGTGGGAAGCAGGACTGTTGATGGCACCACCCTTCATTTAAAACTTTCACCTTGTGTAACAAAAAGTGTGTGTTCTTTGTGTCATGTGTCATATATGAGCCTTCAGTACTAATATCAGCCTGAAAAGCTGACGGGTCTGCACATGCATTGCATTAGCACAGTTGTGTTATTTTTCTCTTTCTGTCCACAAGGAATGACTAAATCTGTATGTTCCATGTTGAGAGAGAGACAGAGTGAGTGATAGAGAGGACGTGAGAGACCTCCAAACTATTTCCCTCATCTGCTGGTGCAATAGGCATATTTTTCAGGATGTAGCAGCATGTGGGCCCCGGCTCTGTTTGTCCAGGATGACACCCTTCACATCCATTCATCAACATCCCGCCAGACCTCCACTGACCTTGAGTCTCTGCCTGTGTGTGTGAGGGAGAAAATAAAAGAAGGACAGATTCGAAAGGGGTGATTGAATGTACTCAGTTGCCTGTTTAGTGGCTGTATATTAATGTGCGTGTGTGTCCGTAGTTGTGTGTGCATATGTCTCGGCAGGATGGTGGTCCCTGCTAACTGCACCCACACACACACACACACACAAAAATAATGTCTGGTAGCAGGATTCAGAAAACTGTACCGATCAAAGGTGACAAGAAGAGGAACATCTCTTTAGTGATGAGTCTTTATCTGCTCATTTAGTCAAGCAAGAGGCAACGACGCGGGAACGTTCATCACCTTGAAAGAGGTGACTGGGAGCCAAACATAGCCAGACATTTGTTATTCTAACATCTTAATGATTTCACCTTTTAAGCCGCACAAGACTGCAGTCCCTCTAGGTGCCCAGGTGACAGATGGCTGGCCCGGGTGGGGGTCCCTCTTTCTGCTTTATAGATAGACACCTTGTCTGAAGTGCACACACACACACATACATGCACAAGCACACAAACACACACACACAAGGAGAAAAAGGCAATTAGGTTCAGTACAGAGGGAAGAAAAAGCTTCATGATGACAGAGTTTTACTTTCCATGCCTTGTGTCCTGAACATTTTTCTGTACAAAGGGACAAGCTATGTTTTTTCCAAGGGCAAACGTGAGGAGGAAGAAATGTACTGACTTGAGCATATCACCAGAAGTCAGTTCATTTACAGTAAGCAATTTGACTTTATATGTACATACTGCCCTCATGGTTTCAGTTCCTGGATATGTCAAATACAGGAAATGATAACACCATTATTTCATCAGAAGAAGCAGCTGTTTGTAAGATTCTGGACAAAAAATGTATTTTACATACAATCATGTATGTCAGCTAGAAAAGACATTAGAAAAGAGACCTGGAACATCAGTGATATTGCTAACACAACAAGGTGATGTTTGATGCTGAAACAAAATATATAGCATGTTTATTCTATTTCCCCTCTCAATATCTTTATATTCAGTATCACATCATTTGAATAGTACTGTAAAAGTATTAGACTAGTGAGGGTATAAATAGGCATATTTACCATTTCAGACTGTGTATATATCTGTGTATTTTAGCCATTTCAGCAACAGAGTCCAAGGATTCAACATTGATCAATCTCCTCAGCTGCACCTGTAAATCTGAAGCAGTTCAGCTTTAAGGCTCCTCCCCCTCCATTTCCACTGATCCCCCACAGCCCCTCCCTCCCCCAGACAGTTCAAACGTGAACGCGCGCGACCGACAAGCCGGCAGGTGAAAACACACACAGAGGACACACATGTAAGAAATATGAATTAAACTCTGTTACAGAGACATAACAGGCTTTACAGTGACTTCAGTCTGTCTGTACGTTAGCAAGACATTTGGTGCTCAGTTTGTTAAACAGTCGAATTTGTGATGGCGTGACGTGTTTCTGCAGTTTGTTTACATGCTAACACTGTTAGCACTGTTAGCTTTTAGCTCGTTACTTCGGTAAAACAGACAGAGAGCCAGTAAATTAACAGCTTATTTACGTGTGTATTTGCTCACTGTGTGACTTTTCTGCCTGGATATGTTGTTGCGATGAGTGCAGAGAGACAACGCTGATGGAACCGAGCAGAGGAGAGAGGAGGCCGCGACGTCTGACAGAAGGCCAGCAGATGCAAACATTTAGTGTAGAAAAGTAAGATCTCTTGATTCCTTGGAAGGTCATGTTTGTTTCACTTGTTGGCATGTTTTGTGGCACTGACATAAGTGTGTGTAAGGAATAAAATACAACTGTATACAGTGCTGTTTTCATATGAGTTGTAATATTACATAATTTCTTAAAGTATGCGGCAGATTTAAAGGTTGTGACATTTTTCTTTATCATTGTAAATATAGAGGGTGGGCACAGTTAGGTTAACAATGAATAATCAAACATTCAAATGTATAACACCATTTTTATAGCTTCCATAAACAATATGAAACAAACAAAAACATAAAGAAAAACTGAAGAACAAAGTTAAAACAGCAACATAACAACATAAAAATGCACAAATCAATCAGTCAGAAGAGATGGAGCATTGGATCAGTTCTGGCACATCACAGTTTCGTAAAATGGCACATAATCCTTAATAAAATGGTAATGCGTCATTTTTAAACTGTAGTTTCTGTACGGATTAAACAAACTCAAACACAACATGTTTTTTTTTGCAGACAGCTTAGCTTAGTTGAGTGACTGTTGAGAAGGGAAATAGCTAACTCATAGAAATTTATTTTTGTTTTTTGTTTTTTTTGAGAAATTACAGCGTGACTTTTTGCCATGTTTAATCAAGACCACAAACCATTTGTAACCCTAAGCAAGTAACCATGACACGTTTGACAATCTTTTAGTTTCTAGATGTTCTTTCTTATTCTGTAACATGTTTGGGTAAATGAAAAATGGAAGGCTTGGCATTTATTATCTATGTAAAGATTTAGCAACTTTGCAAAATACTTTTAGTAAAAGTGCATTCGTAATTATGTAAAGACAACTTATTTAAGGTAGCATGACATTCTCTCAAGTGTATTTGTTGTTCTTATTGTAAGATTAAGGAGATAAGACTGAAGGATTCTCTTTGAAAGGTCAATTTCATAATGTGGGATTTTAAGACCTGAATTTGGGGGCGGGGGGGGGGGGGGGCAGGTTTCAAACACAAATATCACCTCCACACAGATAGGTTTCTTTGTCTACAAGTATCTTTTAAACCGTCCTTCCACAAACAAGTTCCAAACTCACAATGTGGCCTGTTT